>SJXQ01007803.1:0-351072 GCA_006408695.1 Aepyceros melampus
ATTCACATCTGTGAAAATCATGCTGATTAGATAATGGTATAAACTTCCCAAAAGAAGATTATGTGAAAACTTCCAGGACTTGACAAATTGCTCATTGTCATCGATTAAGGAAGCACAAATTAAGACTATGACATGGTACTCCATAATCCTACTAGAACAATTGAAATTTAGAAAGACAAGAAAGGAGGTGGACAAACTGAAACTCTTATGTTTGATGATATAAAATTTCACTCATTTCAGGCTCATTTTACCATTGTTTCTTAGAAGTTTAACATACGCAGACCATGACTTAACAATTCCACATTCTTATGAAAAATATACCTCCACACAAACTCATAATTTCCTGTGCCAAACTACTAACCAATTCAAAAATCTTTGAATGAGCAATAGTTAAACAGAATGTGACACTTCCACACAATAAAATACTATTCAGCAATAAATAACAACAGAGTACTGATATATGCAACATAGATGAATATATAAAACATTGTGCTGAGTAGAAGTAGTCAGACACACAATATAATTAGCACCACTCATTTTATATTTAGCTCTAGAAAAGACATCTAATCTCTGGTGACAGAAATAGATCAGATTTGCCGAGGCTGGAGGTGATATCAAAATGATTTGAAACAAAAGAAATTTTATATTGATAGAACTGTTCAATATCTTGATTATGGTTGTGGACACATGGATGTATATATTTGTCAAAACTCACTGAACTGTACAATTAAAATGCATTTTTAAATCAACAAAGCCAATTTTAAAAGATATGTCTGTGTGTTCTTTAAACACCCTGTTTCTTCTCATTTGTGACATTCCCCTTCAACCTGACAACTTCACTGGCTCTAAAGCTCATGAATGATTTCCCTGAGCTTCATTCTTTATTAATTTTCCTATTCACGAAGGAAAGAGTCAGCTCCCCAGTGGCTCAGCAGTTAAGAATCCACCTGCAATGTAGGAGACCCGGGCTCAATCCCTGGGTCATGAAGATCCCCTGGAGAAGGGCATGGCAATCCACTCCAGTTTACTTGCCTGGAAAATTTCATGGACAGAGGTACCTGGGGGGCTACAGCCGATGAGATCTCATTGAGCTGGACATGACTGAGCACAGGAAAGAGTAGATATGGGTGATGTCAAAGCAAAGATTGGACACGAGATTTAAAAGATTAAAGGGAGGAGATGATTAAGTTTTTGCAAAAGGGCCAAAGTAAACTAAGAGAATGTCTTGTCTGAGCAAGATGGAAAGATGCACATTAGATTAAAAAAAAAAAAAAAGAAAAGAACAATTTAATGTTGCGAGAAAATATCCCAGTAGTTTGTTGATAAGTTAAAGAAAATAATTGATAGATATCAATATATTTCCCCTTTCAAAAATTCCCGAGGCATTAACTACACAAAAGAACTGAGACCCTGGTATTTGCTCATGTTAAGTTTTTTGCTAAAACTCTCCAGAATATTTTAAAGGTTCTAATCTGACCTACTACCAGCCGCTTGTGTTACCTTGGTCAAGTGACTTACTGTCTCTGAGAGTCAGTCATCTCACCTGTATTTAAGGATAGAGTCTTTTTTTCCATCAGTTTTAATTTTTAGGGCATGTCATGTCAAGAGGTAAGTTCATGTATTTACAAAACTGAATCATATTTCTACAAATCTAATTTTCCCTTCAGCCAATCTAGCAGCACTATGAGACAGCTATATATAACAGCTTTGCTCAGCCAGATTTTTCAGGTTTTGATTGCTATTTTGCTTCACTAAATATAAAGATCAAGATACAAATTTAAAAAATTCAGAGTCAGCTTTAATAAAGCTTCATTCCTCAATACATTGTCTTAACTTGCTTATATGCAGTACTTTGAAAATGATGATCACTTTTTCTGTGGACATTTTAACATACTGATTACTCAGTAATGTATTAACATGACTGCTTTTTTTTTTTTTTTTAACTACCAGTGAATAAAGTGGCTACCAATTTAGAACTTGGAACAAGTCTTGCCATCCTTTTAAAACCTCAGATATTTGAGTCTAGCTAACCACTAGATGATGTCTTCAACTTTAGCTTATCTAGACTAACACTGTAAAGGATTTTCTGGAGAAAGCCTAGGTACCATAGGTCAGTATTCAATTTTCAAATTTTGTACCAGTTATGGAGATATACAAGGCTTCCCTGGTGGCTCAGAGGTTAAAGCATCTGCCTCCAATGCGGGAGACCCGGGTTCGATCCCTGGGTCGGGAAGATCCCCTGGAGAAGGAAATGGCAATCCACTCCAGTATTCTTGCCTGGAGAATCCCATGGACGGAGAAGCCTAGTAGGTTACAGTCCACGGGGTCGCAAAGAGTCGGACACGACTGAGTGACTTCACCTTCACCTATGGAGATATACAGGTTTATCTGTTAATAGTAGGGCTCAATCTCAGTGTAAGCTTAGGCTCTGGAGTAGTGAGTGCACTTAACACAGCTCTAAGAGGGTTTATGAAGCACCCATTGTCCTCCTGATGTCCTTTCTTAATTGTGCTCTATTGTTTTAATCATTCAATTTTTAAGTCATATTTTTCTTGGCAGTTTTTTCCTAGCTCTAGGTTTCAATGCAAAAATTCTCTTCTCAACAATAAGGAAAAATATATCAAAAACATTACTTTAAGGGTCAAACATAGTTCTCATGTCTTTCAACACTCTTACCCAAACTAAACTTGCTAAATAATGACAACATCAATTGGTTCATTTACGATTCTTAGGACATTGTGCTCAATGATTCCAACATAGTTTTGATTTTATGCTGAGAATCCTAAAATAAGTCAATTCCACATCAGTAGTACTGACAATTGTCTTCCTAAATTAGGTGGCTACAATTATTTTCATAATCTCAGAAGATACCCAAAAGAATAGAAACATGTTGGAGAAAATGGTAGATATGAGGCTAATATTGAATTCAATAAACTTTAGAAGAAAAATTTACCATTTAAAGTGTTTATTTTATAATTATATTGCTTAGAGGTTATTTAGCCCAACATCCCTAAAGATAAATGAGATTCTAAATTATAAAATTCAGTTTATAAAAGCCAAAGCAATCAATTATTGGCAGAGCATCACTGTACTGAAGTCAGTTTAAATAAAAGTTTACTTATAAACAAAACACTGCTTTGAGACTATTACTTAACTTCAAACATACTATTTAACATACTTTTTTTGAAAACTAATGTAGACAAGAACAGAAAGATGGCACATGTAAAAATAATTTCTGGAAAGCTCATCAGAATTTGAAGTACTTGTGATCTTCTATGGCTAAAATTTATGAAACATGGAAATTTTGAATATGTCCTTGTAACCAACTATACTTTTTAACAAATTTATTTTATAGGAAAATTTTATAAATTTAGATTGCTTTTCAACAGAAAAATACATTTCCTACCACCATTTATTTTACTATATCAATAGAAATGCAGCAAGTTTCTGTATCTACTTTTTTACCATGAAATCAACATTTGAAAATATCTACCATCGTTTCTATTTACTTTATGTAAACAAATTTTTCAAAAGCTCCCTGTACAATATTTCATCCAGTATTAATATGAATTTATAGTTGATAATCAACACTAAACTCCATGGTAAAAATACAAATGTATGTTTTGCTATTTTATCTGTATGTCCAGAATTCAATAACTATTAAGCAATAAAATGCTTAATAAATGAATGAATCAATTTACCCAGTAAACACTAAATGGAGATGTATTCCCTAGTATGTAACGATGCTAGTCAAAGCACCATCAATCCTAGACCCACTCATTCTTTACTTCAGATTTTTTCCCTGTAGCTTCAACAATAAAAAGACAGTTGGGCTGTAGAGAAGCAGATATAGCCAGGCAAGATGGCCTTTCAAATTTGGATGGCATGTGAATTTGGAAATTGAACTTGATTGTGAAAAATAGGTTGTAGTTTAGATGAGGAACAACATGATTCCTATTGATATTTTGATTTTGTCTCTCACTTCAAGCACTGGATTTCATGAGGTAGTAAAATGCTATTTATTCAACGAATAGCAAATCTGATGCATTGTATCATGAAGTAGGTAAGGAAAAATCATTGCAAGAGGATGTGGACAATAAAAGATATATTGGTTTCCTATTGCTGCTCTGATTGCCACAGACTTAGTGGCTTTGAAGCAACTGTCACTGAAAATGTTTATATAAACTGTTTGTTTCCAGACATACTTGAAGGGGATGGCATTTATATGGGCGAGACAGACTAGAAGATCCATGCAAAGCCTCATATGCAGTCTTTCCTGTTATCTATTACCAATGTTAAATTATAAAAGTTAGGACATCTGGTGGAAAATGTCCTTTTGTGGAACTGATCTAAATGATTACCATAATGTGTTGTCTTAATGATTTTGTTAGTTCCTAAAATTTGCCCTTTGAAACAATAAGTATGATGTTATTCCTTTTTTAGGCCACATGTCAATACTGAAAGTTGCCATCCTAACCACTTAGCTATCAGCATGCAGAGAAAGTATGATTTCCCTATTTAAAAAATGTGTTTACCTTTATATTCATGTGATTTAATGGAATATTTGTATAGCATAATATATACAAATCTGTGTATTCATTGTGGGGACATCTGGAAATGAGAATGCAGTGATTCTTATCCCAAGGGATTAATTTTATAAATTACCAGCATATCCACTAATAACAGTCAATTCTTTCTTTCTTCTAAAAAAATAGTAAAAATAAAAACCTGTAGTTACTATCAGGGCTAGTTTAGCTAGCACATCACTTGCTGTGGGGCTAATGTTATTTGCCTCATTTTTAGAGCAATGATTCATGTTAACCAAATTAAATTAAGAATTACCTACTCTATTCAAATATCTAATCACACCAATTTCAGGAGATTCCTGAAGGGTGTTTTCTGGAATCAATGGGAAATTGTCTATTATAAAATTAGAGTTATGCTGTATTTTATATGGAAAGTTTATTCTAACAGATTAGTACCTGCTATGAAGTATTATATCTTTAGGATTCTAATATCATTAACTCATTCTGCAGGATTTCTTATCCTAGTAAATGTTGAGTAATAAAGTTTCATATTCTTTTAAGTATGTAAAATGTGTTCCTTTAAGCATTTAAAAATTACCTTTATTTCCTGCATTTAAATCAGGTTTAACACCAATTATTAAAATACTATAAGTATTTAATAAAATACTGCAAATATTTATTGTTATTTCTGTGTAGAAGTATATAAACTTGCTTCAAAAGAAAATAGCGATATTTAAAATAAAATTCCCATTTAAAACATCGAAACAGACAATCAGTTCTTCTGCATGCTGCTGTTGTCTCTCTGGAGGCTGCAGGCTTAAATGACACTGATTATACCTGTTACACAAATACATTATTCATGAAATTGGTGGTAGAGCATCTTCAAACAGCCTGTCATTTTCCATTACATTCCATCAAAGAACCATATGCTGCTCTCATAGTGTATTAATATTGAAGCATACATAACACACGTGGAAAGGCATATGGAGGCATTATAGGGTTTCTGATGAGCTTTTGAAAATACATACATAACACTTTGAACAACTTATGATTATGCACTATTTTGGCTAACAAACTTTCAAAAAGAAGGTGATGGGTAGCCATCAGCTATTGGACTTAAGGTGTAATGTGAAAGCTTTCTTGACCTTTCTCCTTATTTATCAAATAGGGTTAAAAAAGTAGTTGTGAATATGAGATGCAGAGAGTGTACATATCCTATCAGTGTCAAAACAATGATATTCAATGAGTACTAATTGCACTAGATAGATATCTGGTCTGCAGACAGGTAAGAACAGAGGCGTAAAGAAATTCAAGGAGGTGAAGGTACTTCACAATTATAAAAATACCTGAGCACGTTTATGTTGGAGCATTCATCATTTTACAAATTATATTTCTTTTCCACAATTTAGGATGTTGGTTAATAGACCTCACAGTTAGTAATGTAAGGAATCTTTCCAGCTCTAAGAAGACTGACACTTTTTTAAACCTAACACCATTTAGCCACACTGGAGACTTTCTTCCGGCTTGTCAAAGCCATGTGCCTTTGGTGATTATATTTAGTTCTATGTTCTTATTACTCTGAAATATGATACTACATTTTTATCAGTGCGAAACACAGTCAGAATGGGTTTTGATTATTATAATAGAAGACTTCTTTCTCCTCACCCCTCTTTTGATGATCAGTCAACAATGGTTGCAAAGAATTCATATGCTGCTGACCCTCTAACTAAGCACATTAAAGATTCACTGCTTTTAAGATTAAGGAAAATAGCCAATGCCTTTAGACATGCAATATCCTTTATTACTTATCTCAATGCTGCATTTTGGGATTTTTTTCTTATCATTACTTTTGGAAGCAGGAATGAATATAATCTCACCATGTGGAAAACAAAATCTAAAAATAAATGAATTCCTTTACAGTGACAACGTGGGAAGAAGATTTGTCTAATAATCTGGAGCTCAGTGAGTCTGTTATGAGTTAATAGGTTAATATCAGAGGATAAGTATTTGATGTTGGTGAGAATACTTGGATTTTGAGCTTAAGACCAGCCTGACTTCTAATGGGAAAGTATTTCTGAAATAAGTAAATTTGAAAATTAGAAAGCAATAATCAAATTGTATCTATATGCAAATCTATCTGTATGAACCACTGATATTTACCGGGATAGAGGTTTATCCTGAGGCTGCCATAGGAGGCAATGGATTCTGTTTCTCTATATTGCAGTTGGTCCCAAAGAATCATTATATATTGAACGGTGCCTTTTCTTTTTCATGATGATTTGAAAGCTATTAAACTCACATCAAGTGCCGAAAGGTAAGAAGGTCATAACTAGAGAGCAGATTGATATATACATATATTGCATTATAAATACATATATTAAACATATTATGTATATGTTTAATACATGTAATTGAATATATATATTTATTCACAAAGCATATCCTTTTCTGAAAATAGAGAAAGCAGTAATAGACCTCAACTTACTTTAAAAGGCAAGTATAAAACCTTTGTCCCATGCGTATATATACATAGAAATATACATAACATACTTGCCTTACAAGTTTTAGAGATTTGCAATTACTGTGTTTGCAATCAGTGTTTACTGATCAGTCCTATCACTTCAACTTCAAAAATTGTTCTTAGCAAGTCCAACTTAGTATCTGAGATTAACTGGCCTATATTTAGAAATGTTTTAATTTTAGAGGTAAGTCTATGTATCAACTGGATATTTAGAAAGATAGTAATCATTGTTAAGTTTTCTTCCATTTCTGGACTTAGAATTGATTCATCAAATCTATGAACACCATAACAAGTAACATTTAACATCATTTTATAGGGTAATTAATTAGTACTTGATATTATGATTAGTATGTTTTCAAGCTAACAATAAAATTTTTCAAAATATAAAGTCCAAAAATTTCATAAGCAATTTAACAAAATTTGCATTGCACAAAAGATGATTGCAGTTAAAACACTTTTCAGTCATCTTTCACTTAAGTTTCAGTTTTTACTTCTGGTCTCTGCACTTGGTCACAGCCCTTCATAGTTTTTCCTCTCAAAGGCTGACTGGTACATTGTTCATATGTCTCTTTTATATAAGGCAGCCTGCTTCTGATATGTGTGGAAATAGTTATTTGTTCCTGGAATTTGAACCTTGGTAGCTTTTCTTCTGGTTATGATGGCTCCCATGAATTTTGATGGCCAGTGGCAACCTACCAGCCTCTCTGCCTTTTTGATCCAGTGTATACTCAACAGTTATGTCCTGAGAAGAAGCATCAAAGTTGCGTAGGTCACAGTCTTAGGGTGTCTTTCCAGGAAACTAGTTTCATGATGAACATTTTTATATTCCCATATACTTGTGTCTGAGTAACTTGTGTTTCTTCTGTTTTCTATTACCACCATGATCTCCATTAATTTACCTTATCATTGACTTTTGAATATTAAGATAAGCTTGCATTCTTAGTATAAGTTCTACTTGGTCATGGCATATTGTTTTGTATTGTATTTTTTTTTAAATAATATTTACTTTTGGGTGTTTTCTTCTCAAATTTGATAAGATTTACCAGAAAAACCATCTGGTCTTTGAATTTGTGTCAGACTTCAATAAATGTTGGGTTATTTACATTCATTTCATATACTCTCAGGCTCTTTATGAAAAGATAGCAAACATAAAATTCCCCATAATAATTTTAAAATCTGTACTTGAGTGGAATGTTGTCTACTCAGAGTTGTACAGCCACTTTCAGCCTCCAATTTCATAAAACTTAACACTTATAGGAAATGAGTGTGGGGTATTCATTCAGCCCTCCCTCCTTGTAACATTCCTTCTCCCATCCCCAGCCCAGCTAACTATTCATTTGGTTGTTGGAGGCTTGACTGTTTCCTAAAGTTGGACAAAGATGCACCTCAAAATTTTGCTTAATTTTTTTGATGTTTTTGTGGGGAGACAGTTTGAAGCTGCCCCAAACTGCCCTTTTCACTTTGAATTTGTGTCAGACTTCAATAAATGTTGGGTTATTTACATTCATTTCATATACTCTCAGGCTCTTTATGAAAAGATAGCAAACATAAAATTCCCCATAATAATTTTAAAATCTGTACTTGAGTGGAATGTTGTCTACTCAGAGTTGTACAGCCACTTTCAGCTAATTTCATAAAACTTAACACTTATAGGAAATGAGTGTGGGGTATTCATTCAGCCCTCCCTCCTTGTAACATTCCTTCTCCCATCCCCAGCCCAGCTAACTATTCATTTGGTTGTTGGAGGCTTGACTGTTTCCTAAAGTTGGACAAAGATGCACCTCAAAATTTTGCTTAATTTTTTTGATGTTTTTGTGGGGAGACAGTTTGAAGCTGCCCCAAACTGCCCTTTTCCCTTAATTATTTCTTGACTTTAATTTCAATTACTCTCTCAAATTTCGGGGGTCAATGGCATTTAAAGTTATTTGACATTTGAATGTATCCTTATAGTAAATATCGGAGCAGTGTACAGATATCTTCAGTAAGTTAATGAAACTAAGCTTCTGTGAGACTGAGACTTGCTTGCAGAGACAGAACAGTTAATAATACCTCCTTTGTACCATGTGGCACAGTAGGAGAGGTACATTGCTTCTTATACTTAAGGTGGATTTTAAAGTCACAATTTCCACTATATAGTTTTAGTTCAGATTCCTCCCTGCTAAATTATATTTGCATAGTATTTGAGTTTTTAAATTATTTTCATGAGTAAGGATACTCTACAGTTTATAGTTGAGAACTAGGGTATTCACATGAAAGATGACTAGGTCTAGATCACAAGCGTAAGAGAAGAACTTGATGTTGTCCTACTTCTAAGCAAACACAGCCTTTACCACCATGACTTGAGACACACATGTAAGCATATACACACACCCATCGTTTACGCTATTAATACGCTACCCAAAGGTTTCCCCTTTAGAAGATAATTTGTCCAAATGATGTACATAATTTAGCAATAGATGACTAATTTATCACTGATTTTTTCAGAGAATTAGCCTAGGTCACCTGAGTATTAAATTACTTTTAACAAAATGTAACAGTGTACAACCTCAAATATACTTGTTTGATTGTCTTTGCAGGGTATTTGATTCTAAGCCACAAAGCTTGATTCTGAGTTTGGTTTTGAAGTAGTAATACCTCAGCTAATAAAAGTGTCAGCTTCATGGTGGATAAAGTAGTGATGTACATGAAATGTAATAGTAGAAAGATGTTTCTTGGGCTTTTCATTATAAATATTGTATAAATGTTGACCTCTACCCAGCCCCTTGGAGATTTAGGTGTCTGTTTGAATATCCCAGACAGATTTTGTCATGTCACTATATTCTCATATGTGCCTTTTGAAATTGTGCTCTTAAAAATGACACCATTTATGGAACCCATAAAGAATATGATTCCTCTGGAGTTTTAGGTGATTCTCGTGAAATATTGAAAAGCATGCCATAATAAATATAAAAGTATTAGAACTTTCCTCCAGACAGTTAGATGAGAGGCTTAAGTATTTACACATCCTATCAGCTTGCCCTTTAAGTAATTCCTAAAATATATTATAAAAAGAAATCTATGGAAATTTTAACAATTAAATTGCATTCAAATAACTGTTTTCTATGTCAAGTTAAAATATTACAACATTAGGAAAAATATAATATTTGATGAAATTAAGCATTGAGTTATAGATTTGAAACAAGTCTCTGTCTCTCCTCCCCTCCATGCAAAAGGTACTATTTTCCCTCTTACTCTAATATCATATTAAGGTCATAAATGTCATAAGTAGTAGAAAAGGGAGGGGTATAAAAATATTTCAAAACAAAAAGCTCTTTGGGAATTCATTCCAGTTCAACAAAGTGATACTGTTTCAAATGGTGTCACCCTTTTGGGGATATCAAGTGATAAGCAGAAGCAACAACAGAGTAACCCATTTTTTGTGTAGATTTTGGATATATTTCTTAGCATTTAGCATTCCATTTTTTTCCCCTTATTTCCTTAGCTTAATTCCCTAGTTTTCCAGTAAGTCCTATGAGGTACTCAGTTACAGGTTTATACATTCATTCTCTGGATTAGACTATATTTAAGACAACCTGACTAGTCAGAAGCCTGTTAAAAGTGAGGTTCAAGTAAACAGGTAAAATTTGGAAGCAGATCCTTGATGTAATTGGGGCCAGACAAGAACAAACCAGTTAACTACTGTAATATTGCACACAGGCCTAGCATGCAACAGTATGATGGCTAACTATGTTATTTCTCATCACCACCTAGAATAGATTCTCAATTGAAGGCAAAACTTTGAGGTACATCAAGAAGATACATGGCTACAGGATGAGGTGGCTGAAAAGTCAAAGTAAGAAGGACACATTTAAATCCCTAAATCCGTAGCGTAATAAACAGTCTGAACCATAAGGGATTCCTGTGACTGTTCTAAAAGAAATCTTCATAACATTTGCAGAGCTATAATACTTTATGCAAACACCTGTACCATTTTGTTCCCTAAGGAAGCTGAAATGTAATTTGCAGCTTCATCAGATCTCCTCTGTGAAATTTTGGATATTTATCAGATAAGAGACTGAGAATTACAAGAGAAGTTTTTCAGGGACTTGGTATATTCCTAATTCCAAAGCCCTAATGATGTTTTATTGGCAACAAAAGGAGTCCTTTCTTTCTTGAAGGCCAACTGTGTTCTTGTCTTGAATGAATATGTGGTAATTAACCATCCAACTGGGTTCCTTGTAATGAAAAACTAGCTGCCATCCAGATAGCCATAGTCTACAGTCCTCTAGATTCTAGTTCTATACATTCCTACAGATTTAGATAAAGTATCCTGAAGAGCCTTGTAGAACTCTATCAGAGCTGCAGGGATTTGCTAATTTAAACTACTAACAATCTAAAGAGTATGAGATTGAAAAAGAATTGAATTGAGTGCTATTGAGATTACATTATTCATCTGGTTTACTAGTTGATGATAAATTGAAACATCTAGCTCAAGAAGCTAGGATCAGTTTTATTATATTTTCCTAAAGTGACTATGGGTATGTAAGTCATATAACAATGCTAATATAGTATCAAGAATTCTTTGATATACAATAAAGGAAATGATATCTTAATTTATGAAGGCAGATTTCTGATTTAGATTTATCAAGAGCTACCCATATGAGTATCCATGGATGCCAGCTATAGCTCAGGACCTCTGCTCAAATACACACATTGCAGGAACACAACCTCTTTAAAATTAGTTGTTCAGCTGTTTTATTTTGTCCCAACACTGGGTGGTAATGTCATAATTTAATGGATGACCAATATTTCCATGGTGGTAAGAAGTATTCCTTTATCACAGGCCAGATGGCAGTTTTTAGTTCTTTGCCATGGAGCAAATCAAGAAAATTCAGTGTCAGCATGGTGTTTGTTCATGATAATCAAGAAAAAATTCAAATGATAGTATACTGATGAAAGAATGGGTGGTATATGAAGATTTACTGGCATGCCTCCTTTTAGCATCATACACGGTAAATGATAGAAAAGTTCTGAGACCATACTGAAGGAGAATATACAAAAACTCATTGGTTAAAAAGACAATGACCAGTGTAAATAATTATATGCAAAAGGACAAAGAAACAGAAGAGAGAAAACAAAAGCCAGCAAATCCTCCAGCTAGTTTTAAAAACAAAAGTTAAAATTTGTGATGTGTCTATGATGCATAATTTTTCTACATGAGGTTTTCCCTATGTTTGCTATTAACAATTGCATGTGGATTTGTAATTAATTGTATCATTTAATACATAGTTTACAGAGACACATACTGGTGAGGAATGGATCTACTGGGAACCATTGACCGAAACCACCTTTCTTGGGCAGCCAGGCATGATAATAACTGCTTGCTTGAGTTCTTTCTCAACAGGAGGTCCCAATAAGGAAACATGGAACTAACAAGCTACAAGGCAGGATAATTTGGGAGGGGCCAAAAGGAGGGAGGAGACACAAGCCATGATATGTTCTGCCAACCTCCCAGAAACCTTCGCACTGGATTCCATGTTATCTGGGAGATGCACACGCAACATGAAAGGACCCTGAGTCAGATCGAAAATGGGCACGAGAAAGATGATAAACTTTATTACACAAAAGCTCTGAGCGATCAAGCCTCGTCTCTGGCCCCGGATTGAATTCTTCTCCTCTGGAGGCCAAAAATCCCGGCGTCGTAATTCAACAAAAACCTTTCACTATCAGCCTTTTTGCCAACACACATACTACTAATGGAGAGAAATCTTGTTTTAGTTTAACCCGTTGTTAATTTGGCCTTTCTTATAGGAGCCAGGGTTTCCCTGGTACCTCATCTGGTAAATTATCCGCCTGCAATGCAGGAGACTGAACCCAGTTCAGTCCCTGGGTTAGGAAGATGCCCTGGAGGAGGGCATGGCAACTCACTCCAGTCTTCTTGCCTGAAGAATCCCCATGGACAGAGGAGCCTGGCGGGCTACAGGCCATAAGGTCTCAAAGAGTTGGAAACTAAATAAGCACAACGCATAGGAGTCAGATCAATATAATAATGTTAGAGGTGGCAAGGACCGAGATGGCAGGCTGGAAAGCTGATTGCTCTCCCCATACCAAAGGAAAACTGTCACCTGTGACCCTCGGAAGGCAGTCCATGTGCTAAGAAATCCTGTAACTCTAAATGGAGAAGCTGAAAATGTTCTGAGGGTTGGTGTATGTGGCTTCTTTTTCAAGAGACCTCCAACAAAGGGAGAAGAACTCCTGTGGAGCCCGACGATGTTAAAGCAGAGATGAAAATGATGATGCGGCCTGTAGTAGAAAATCCAAGTTGACCAAGAACCACGTCCCCTGTCAGGGGTCCCAAAGGGAAAGTCCCAGTAGGAGGTGATACCATGGCCCCAACCCTTCTTTTAATCCACACTTCTCAGTCCACCACCAATCTAATTTTCAGTCCACCACTATCTGCCAGACACAGAGCCCAGAAGCAAGAGTCAAAAGAACACTTCCGTCCCATCCAAGTTATTGTTTCAGGTGGCCTCAGGGGAGGCGCCAGGTATGCGCCTTAAATTAGGAGGAAGTGGGGGGGGGTGGGCAGGCTGAGTACATACTACTACTACTACTAAGTCGCTTCAGTCGTTCCGACTCTGTGCGACCCCATAGACGGTAGCCCACCAGGCTCCCCCGTCCCTGAGATTCTCCAGGCAAGAACACTGGAGTGGGTTGCCATTTCCTTCTCCAATGCATGAAAGTGAGAAGTAAAAGTGAAGTCGCTCAGTTGTGTCCAACTCTTAGCGACCCCATGGACTACAGCCCATCAGGCTCCTCCATCCATGGGATTTTCCAGGCAAGAGTACTGGAGTGGGGTGCCATTGCCTTCTCCGACAGTTTCTGTACTAGTTTATTCTAATTATTATAACATTTAATGTCTGACAATTGAATATTAATGGTCTTGGCAATTAAGGCTGAGAAAATATCAAGGGACAGAGACCCACACACTCAGCTCTTTACACAATGAGACCAGCAGCCCCTTGAAGGATATGATTTCAAGAGACAGGACACACATGTGGCGCCCTGTGAACCCCACACTCAGCCTTTTGGTTCAGGTACAGCCTTCGGAAGGTCTCTGCTAAATACAAATGTATTACCTAGAGTCTTAAGTCTCTGAGGCTTTATCTGTGGGACTTTCGGTGTCTGGTTTTCAAGTTCTGTTTTAATCAAACCTAGTCTTAAAGTTCTCTGAAAAGTGGTGGGCAGAGGTTCTCAAACTGCTACGGGCAGCTGAGCAAGCTCATAAACAATCTTCAGCAAATGTTAGGTAGCTAGAATAGAAAACAGGAGTCCAAAATGGCAGTGGCTAAAAGACAAGGAAGGGAAAAGCCCGCAAAAATCGAACAAAGGAAGGTCCGAGGAGGACGGGAGTGAAGACCTCAGGAAGAACAAACAGCACTCCTGGCTAAGCCCAGTTTGCATAGGGCAGGCCCAGGGGGAGGAAAAAACCTATAAAAGGAGGAGCCAAAGCACGCTTACCCTCTCTCTTTCTCTCTCTCCCCTTCCCTCCCTACCTCCCCCTCAAGCTGGCGCGCTTCTCCACTCTCTTCTCTTCGTGTCTTTGGGTTGGCATGCCCTCACACTTCGAGGATGCATTCTCCTGCTGTCTTCAAAGAAAACAGAGCTGTAACACTGATTTGTCTAAGAGCTATAACACGGTTTGTCCAAGACCCGAGAGCTGTGACGCGCCGAGGGCTTTAACGTCCATCGCTCCAAATCTTTGTTGTGACAAGACAGAACCCAGGAGGAATACACTCACCTGCCACAAGTAAATGCAAAGCAAGGTTTAACTAATGCTATAACTAGGGCTTCCCAGGTGGCACAGTGGTAAAGAATCCACCCGCCAATGCAAGAGATGTAGGTTCAATCCCTGGGTCAAGAAGATCCCCTGGAGAAGGAAATGGCAGCCCCCTCCAGTATTCTTGCCTTGGAAGTCCCACGGACAGAGGAGCCTGGTGGGCTACAGTCCATGGGATCGCACAGAGTCCCACAGGATGTGTGGACTAAACAAAAGCAATGTTACAATTAGGGAAGGGAAAACTGATCTAATCGGCTCGAATAACAGAAATTTAATATGCCTCACTCATGCCTTTTGTATTCAACTTCAAAAAGTGACCAAGATTTACGGTACCTTTTTTTTTCTGAATAAAAAAAAAAAAAATACAGAAAAACAAAACCCCAAAAAACCCCAAGATACCGAAAAGGGAAGTGTATTGCCTGAGGACTGAAAGCAATAGTGAAAACACAACCGAAATCCCAAAACAAATCTCTCTTCCTCAGGCAATTTTAATCAGCAGAGCTAAGGAGGAATGGGGAACAGAGGCAGACTCTCACAGTCCTCAGAGGTTACAGGTTGGAACAGGAAAGTAGGGAACTAAGTAAAGTTCTAGGAAGAAAGGCTGACAGATAACTGTTTCCTGGAAGACCAAACATTGTGTGCAGTGAAGTTCTCATGAGAAAAGCTAAGAATGAGGACTCTGGTCCAGACGCGCCTGGGTGTGAACAGACTTGTGCCCTTGGGGGAGGCTCTGAGCCATTCCTGACCTCAGTGTCCTCTTAGCGGGAGAAGGGGCTCCTTAGAGCACCCACCTCGAGGGGGTTCTGGGAGGAGCCAAGCTCAGCGCCCGGACCCTAAAAGTGCCTAGTCAGTGTCAGCTTCAGAGTGTCACACTGCAATGAGTGTTTCTCTGAATCTGGCATTAAGCTGTGTGTTGACCTCAAATTGTTAAGAATATGTTCAAGATTAGTCAACAGTCAGGTTCTGACGTCAATGGCAAACTGGTGTGTCCAACGAGAGATGTGTCTCAATTCCTCAATTTCCCTAGGCCTTCAGACCCCCCTGTAGCTTCCCGGTACCCTAAACCAGTATCCTCCCCAAAGTGGCCTGAGCCGGACAACCCTCCATTCTGGCTGACTGACCCAACAACAGCTTTCCTGCTCCACCCTGCAGTTCCCACTCTCCACAGCTCTCTCTTTTTTGCCTTCTTTTTAGCATCCTTGGACAGGCACAAATTTCCTCACCACTTTTTGATCCCATTTAGAGTTTATCACAAATTCTATCAAAACATGAAAAAAATGTTTGAAAGCACATCTACTCAACTCAGAGTGTACCACATGTCAGGTTCTGGGGCTGCAGACAAGCCAGAGAGGGATCTGCAAGCAGCTACACAGGACAGGTGTTGGTCACACCAACCACTGTGCGTCTCCACCTATAGGCCACCCTGATAGCTCCTGATTTATCCCTGAGGATGGAGGGCTCTAAGCCCCACTCCTCCTGAAAGCCCTCCCTGATTCCAGAAGGCAGGTGCTGAACTGAGGTCTGTTGGTTCAGTCAGGTTATTCCCAGCTCAGGAAGCCCAGACAGGACAATTCTAGGGCCCACAGGTCTCCCACAGGCCGGTGGGGCTCTGAATGCCCTGCTGTCTACCTCTCACACCAGCTTTATGCTAGTTCCTTCAACACCCCTGGGCCTTCGCACAGGCTGTTCCCTCTCCCCTGGGCTCTTACTCCAACTCCTCTCAGGGGTGCCTTCTTTTCACTCCTCCACCTTCACCTCCCCAGATGGGCCTTTCATGACCACCGTGTTCTAGAAGGCTCCCCTACTCAGTCACTCCCTCCCATTATTTTTACTTGTTTTCCTATCTGCTGTCTCCCCTCACTATGCTCTCCATGAGAGCAGAGGACCTGCTGCTTTCCCACCTGTATTCCAGGACCTCGGACAGCACCAGGCACTGGGCAGGGGCTCAGTAAGTACCTGTGAGAGGCCTGGCTCACTGCCCCACACTGAAAGGGTCTCTTTGGGAACGTGGGGCTGGGGGGCCCAGGTGTAGATTATCAGGCCCCTTCATCCCCCTGCCTCTGCTGAGCACTGGCTGAACACCAGGCCCTTGACATATTCTATTTCTTCAGTTTCAGTGACACCCTTCAAGGTAGGGAGGTTATTATTTATTACCTGTTAATATATTCCCACCATGGCCATATCTCTGGGGGGCCAGTTTGTAACACTGGTACTGAATTCATCAAAACTTAAAATATACAAACTTTCAACACAGCCATTCCAATGTTGGGAAAATCATCCCACAACTAGATTCACATGTGTGCAAATGAGGTGTGTGTCCCAACACTGTATACAATAGGCAACTGCTAGAAGCAACCTGAACATCTACCAATGAATTGCCATACATATGTCATAGGAATACAATGTCACTGCTGACAGAAGATCTCAATATGAAACAGCCTGGAAGATCAACTGCCAGGTGAAAACAAGGGGACATCTGAGTGCATGGTGTTCTCTCTGCCATCTGTATTAAAAGTGTAGCAGATACATATAAACATTTGCCTAGAAAATTTCTAGGAAAATAGACAAGAAATTATAACTAGTGGTTACTTCTTGGGATGCCAAATTGGGAAAAGGGATGAGGACATAAATAATTTTTACTGCTGGCTTTCTTGAATTGTTATGTTATAGCTATTTTTTAATTTCTATTTATTTTTGCAACAGAGAACCAACAATTAAAAGGTGCAAAGAGACTGACAATCAAAAAATCCATAAAATAAAATCTCTCTCCAACTCCTGCTTCCCTGGCCACACCATTCCTCTCCCTGGGGGTGACCACTGTTCTTGGTTTCTTATCTGGGTGGTAAGAAATGTTTTTAAGATCAGGAACGCTTTTAAGGCAGAGAGCGCAGCTCCTGCTGGCTGTGAGGGGGCTGTGGGCACTCACAGTTGAGGATGATCTGGGCAGCGCGGTAGAGTTCCAGGTGGCACAGGAGGTCCAGCAGCTGCTGGACGGTGGCCTGCCGCATGCCCCACCACCACAGCAGCTCTCGTGTGATGCTTACACCCTGCGCCCGCTCCATGGACTTGATCTTCCGCAGCTGGGTCAGGTCTGTGATCACGTAGGAGGCTGGAAGGTGAGCACGAAAAAATACTTCAGAGTCAGAAGGCCAGTCCCTCCACCAGAGGGTCCCCATGCTGGCCCAGCTCCGTCCATCACTCTACCTGAAATTCCACCATGAGCTGGGCTCCACCGGCAGCCCAAGTCATTCAACACTGCCACGACCAGCATGCTCACACTTGAATGTAAATGTCACCCTGGGCGGCCACGCCAAGACTTAGGAGAACGACCACTGGACAAGAGGGTCAGGGGCCTTGAGCTTTAGCTGCTTATTTGCTATGGGCAAGACACTTCCCCAGGGGGATGGGAGCCTCAGCTTCCTCAAGTGTAACAGAAGGTGAAAGAACTTTGCCTGTCTTCCCTTCCAAACAGAAGCGCCATGTAGGCACTGTTAGAGCCTCAGAACAGAGAAGAATGCCTGGCACAGAGTGGGGGCAGGGCCAGGACCAAAGTGAGGCCGTGGAGGCAGCCAGGGGGCAAACTTTAAGGCAGTGCTCCCTCTCAGGGCTGGTCCTGCATCTGAAGCAGCCGGAGAGTAGATGCCTCCTACAGTTTTGCCCTGGCACCTCATTCTCCTCACCTCTAAGTCCCAGCCCCGGCAGGGGAACTGAATGAATGAATCAGTGAAGCCACAGCCCGCCATCCTCACAGAACTGTTATAAGGAGCAAGAGAACCATGGATGTAAAAGGCACTCTGCCGACTCTGAAGCACTGTACAGCTTACAGGGGGTACTGTCTACAGCGGGCTCCCCTGGTGGCTCAGTGGTAAAGAATTCACCTGCCGTGCAGGAGATGCAGAAGCTTGGGTTCGATCCCCGGGTTGGGAAGATCCCCTGGAGGAGGGCATGCCAACCCACTCCAGTATTCCTGCCTGGGAAATCCTACAGACAGAGGAGCCTGGTGGGCTACAGTCCACGGGGCGCAAAGAGTTGGACATGACTGAAGCAATGGAGCATGCACGCACTGTCTACAATACTAAAACTAACACATTCCTTCCTTTCATTTTTTATTATAAAGTTAATGGTTGTTTGCTAAAGAAAACTTGGAAAACGCAGGGGCGAGAAAGCTAATAAATGACACAGCATCCCACTAGGATACTTTCCATTTCTAAGACTCTCCCCCTCAAAACAGACAGGTGTGCTTCTGGATGCAGTTGTTGCCAGACTGTAAGAAAGAATGCATATCTAGACCTTATTTACTAACATTATACTGGAAGCATTTTTCAAGTTGGTTGCAAGCTCTTCATATTTAGCATTTTTGAATGGTCACATAGTATTCTGCTGAGTTTCCTGAAGTGAGGCAGGCATTTATTTATTTATTTTTAAACTAGGATAAAAACGATCAGACTTCAGTTTCAGGATTTCAGAAATCATGGAGCAGATATCTATGTGAACATCAAGTCATACATTCATTCAACAAAATATTACTGAGTTCCAGGCCTGCAAAAAGCTCCAGAAATACAATGGTGAGTCAACCTGAAGTCCACAGAGCTTTTCTGTTTGAAAATATACAAACATAAGTGAACTGAGTGGGGAAGACCAAGACAAGAGCCCAGGATCACATAATGATGGGAGTTCGAATGCCAGGCTACCGTCTGAACCTGATCCCAGGAGCCACAGACACCAGGACACTATGAAACACCTCAGAGCCGGGGAGGGACATGATCCTAGTGGACAGTCCTGCTCCTCTGGAGGAATGGGGAAGGTTGTGACAGCCTCCCACAGAGAGAAAGCCTCTGGGAGAAGTGCTCGGTTAGAGATGGAAAGTTCTTGAGTTGCAACCTTAGTCACTGGAAACTCCAGGCCAGATTCCTGGTCCGTGGGTGTGATGTCAGCAGGGTCAGGGGCTGCTTCCAGTGGCAGAGAAAAAAGAGTGGAGGGAAGAGGAAGGAACCCCTTCTTCCCAGCCCTCTGTGCACACAAGCTCTGTCCACAGGTTCACCTCCCACTCTCTGGAGGCAGCATGATGTCATGGGAAGAACAGAAGCCGCCCCCAGGGCTCCACTGCGGCAGCGCTCACTTCTGTGGGCTGCACTTTCCTCACGGGCAACGTGGGAGGAAGAGGAATTAAACCCAGAGTTGCCCTGCAGTGTGAACACTGTAGCTCTGTGAAAGGGACATCTCTCACAGCGCTGATCTGTCAGCATTTAACAAGACCCTGAAATCAGGGTTAAGACAAGATATAGATCTTAGCGGGATGAGTCACTGCCAAGTGCCCTGCTGAGTCCTTGGCTCTTTGCCCAACACTCACAAGCAGTACCTGGTCATCACATGTGGAACATTCGGAAACTGGGAGAAAATCAGAGCCCCCATGATCATCCTACTTGGAAGACCCCAAGGAAAGCACTGGTTATACTCTTGTAGGCTCTTCTATCAGAAATAAAAATACATGCTCATGTCAGCAGGATGGATGTTACAATCACAGGCTCAGGGACCAGACTTTGGATTCTTTTTTTTTTTTTTTAATATTTATTTGGCTGCACCAGATCTTAGTTGCAGCTCTCAGGATCTTTAATTGTGACATGTGGGATACAGTCTCCTAACCAGGGTTTGAACCCAGGTCTCCCACATCGGGAGTGCAGAGTCTTAATCACCGGACCGCCAAGGAAGCCCCTAGACTTTGGATTCTGAGGCTGGGTTCGGATCTCCTCTCTGCTACTTGTTTGCAGTGTGCTTAGGGAAGGCGCCCCCTCACCTCTCCCTGTGCCCCAGTTTCCTCATTTTCAAATGAGGGAAACAATGGCACCCGCTTCAGTGGTTGTTGCAAGGATTAGATTAGTTATACATACAGGATAACAAACCTGTGGTCTAAATGCTCGCTGTAATTGTTAAGCCATCTACACTCTCAAAAACCGCTTTCATCCCCGAAGGTTAACAGCACATGATGGCCATCCCTCCTGGTCTGGGATCCTGAGTCCTGCAGGACACAGGAGAAAACCTTGCCCATTTTCAAAGCTCTCTGGAGCAGAGAGGGAACAGTCTCCTGAAATGATCTGCCCTTGGATGAAATGCTCCTTGTCTGGACTAATCAGACTCCTTCCTGGTTGAGGGAAAGGGAGAGTGTCTTGTCCCCTAAGCCTCTCAGCAACTCATCCCCATTTTACAGATGAGGAAACTAAAGGCTCAGAGAGAGGCAGTCACTTGCCTGAAGTCACACAGCTGGGCAGGGACAAAGCAGGGCTGTACACGAAGACTGGTGCATGCATGAGAGAGGAGGGAGGGGAGCCACCTAACAAAGGAATCCCTGCCCCAGGACCCCTCGGAATACACCTGGAATGAGTGAAATGGTAAGAAGGCTGTTTTCCCCTAAGGGGAAACATCAATGCAGTCACAATCATAGGGAAACAAACAGGAGGCAAACAATATCTGCCAAAATTGTCAAATCCAAAGAGATTGCATATTTGTGACTGTATGATTTTTGAATCACTTTATGGATTTTTCCACCTCCATTCCGCCGTATCACAATCTTCCCTAAGGGATGATCGCTTCTAAAATGACTGGCATTATCTGTAATAGTAAAAAGCTAAAATGCCATTAAAGAAAAAAAAAAGAATAAATTATGGAATTTGCAGTAAGGTCTTTCAACCTCAACAACAAAAAAAGAGACTCGCAGAAGCCGAGACTCTTTAGAGATGGAAGGACAATCATGATTACTTGTGCTGAACAGAAAACCATGAACTGCTGCCTTGGCAAGTAGCTGTTACCTGGGGGGCATGGCTGGCTCCCAGCCCAGTGACCTCTGACTCAGCACAGACAGCTGGCTGACCACGGGGCTCCAGGCCATCTTACGTCCTCACCATTCCCACATCCTTCAGCCCATCATTCACTCAAGTGGTACTGAGTGTCTGCACTGGCTGGGCACTGCCCCGGCACTGAGAATACAGAAGCAAACCAGACAGGTGATGTTCTTGCCCTGATGGTGCTCACATTCTCTGGGGACAAACAGACAAATAAGGAACAGGGTCATACCATGTTAAGAGAAATGAAGAAAATGAAACATAGAGCTGAGATTAAAAAAAAGAAGAAGGGGGACAGGGTCAGCTTCTCAAACAAGGTGGCATATGAATTGAGAACTCACAGACTATGCCCCTCAAAGATGTCAGTGTTCTAAACTCCAAAACCTGTGAATATGGCACCTTCCATGACAAAAGGGAGTTTGCAGATGACATTAAGTTAAGGGCTTTGAGATAAAACTATCCTGGATTATCTGAATGAGCCCGAGCGTCCTTATATGCGGGAGGCAGGAGTGTCAGGAAAGACTATAGAAGCAGAGGTAGAGAGAGCTGGAGGTGCTACCCTGTTGTCTTTGACTGTGGAAGAGGGGCCACAGGTCAAGGGATGCAGGCAGCCTCTAGAAGCCGGCAAAAGCAAGGAAATAGATTCTCCTTTAGAGCCTCTGCAAGAACAGCTGCCCTGTGAACACCTTGATTTTAGGCCTTCTGACCTCCAGAACTGTAACACAATAAAGGCTGTTTTTAAACCATTCAATTGCGGTAATTGGTTACAGCAGCAATAGAAGTCTGAAAGAGACTAGAAAACCAGCCCTGGGGAAGATGGGGGAATAATGTCCCAGACAGAGGGAACAGCAAGTAGTAAAAGGCCCTGAGTCTGGGCCAAGGAGGCTAGCATAGCTAGAGCAGGGTGAGCAAGAGCTGGGTGGGGGAGGAGAGTCACACAAAAGTCAGTGGGGCTCACACTGTGCCAGATGGGGCGGGCCTGGTGAGGAATTTGGATTATAACCTAAATTACAATGGGACGCCTCTGAGGACCTTGAGCAATTCTGGTGTCTCCAGAGTCTAAGGGATCAGAGGTATTCTCCACAGAGGATGTACAAATGCACACGGAAGAGACACCCAATATCATTAGTCATCATGGAAATGCAAGCCAAACACAGCAAGAAGTCACTTCATACCTCCTCGAATGGCTCCTCAGACGGCTAGAAACTCAGAAAGACGGACAGTAACAAGTGCTTGGACGGAGGGGGACATGGACAAATCGGGACCCTCATACAGAGCTGGTGGGAATGTAAAATGGTAAATGCATTTCTGAAAACAGTGTAACACTTCCTCAAAGTGTTAAACATAGTTACGCTGTGACTCAGTAATTCCACTCCTAGGTATCTACTCAAGGGAAATGAAAACATACAGCCACACAAAGATGGACACAAATGTACACAGAAGGATTATTCATAATAGTCAAACAGTGGAAATAACCCCAAATTCAGCTGTCAGATGAATAAATAAAATGAAGTACCTCCATACAATGGAATATTATTCAGTAATAAATAAAAAGAAATTAAGCACTGATACACACTAAAATATGGATGAACTGTAGAAAGGTGCTAAATAAGTCAGTTGCAAGGGAGTACATATTTTATGATTTATTCCATTTATATGAAATGTCCAAAACAGGCAACGCCTAAAGCTGGGGGTAAACAGGAGGTGTGTTTGGGGGTGCTGGGAGAGACGGTTGAGGGGTATAGAGTTTCCTTCTGGGGTAATTAAAATGTTCCAAGATTGATATGGAAATGGATATACAACTTTGCATATACTAGATGTGATTGGATTGTACACTTTAAATGTGTGAAATGCATGGTAGTGAATTATACCTCAATGAAGTTGTGCTGTTTTTTTTTTTTAATCCTCATATATGGAGAACAGACTTGTTGCCAAGAGGGAGGGGCATGGGGGAAGGATGGATTGGGAGTTTAGGATTAGCAGATGCAAAATGTTATATATTGAATGGATAAACAACAAGGTCCTACTTTATAGCACAGAGAACTATGTCCTATATCTTGTAATAAGCCACAATGGAAAAGAATTTTTTAAAAATATATACATAATATATAACTGAATTAATTTGCTTTTCAGCAGAAGTTACAACACCTAAATCAACTATAATCAATTTTTAAATTTTTAGTTTTAAAAAAAGAGGAAGAACTTCACAGGAGTGCCTTCTAAATTAATATCCTAGAAACAGAAGTTGTTCCAGCCTTCATAACTGAGACCAACATGGAAAAAACTAGACAGAGTCTCTTACATAAAGTGTTTGTCCACGACCCAGGAAACAGTCAAAAGTACTTAAATCACAGATCATCTGAGCAAAGGGTCACAGTGCAGTCTAAAAAATCAGATGATGACAGATATTCTCAGAGATGCCCTGATGTGTTACCAAGGGACTGCTTCTGCAGGGAGGAAAGGGGAGGCTGAGGACCAGGGAAGGGAAAGATACAACTTTTCAGGGGCCTGATTTGTTCATTTAACCTAGTACATCTACTATTTTTTCCCACTAAACACTTAATAAAAATACACAAATAAAAATCGAAGCCTGTGTCGCTAAAGAATACTGCTTGGCAAGGAGAAAAATTGTGATACAGTGTAAGTGAAAAAAGTAGGCTAGTAGAATGTACAAAATTATATGATTTTTGGAAAATGTATATTCATAAATAAAATGCTTGGGGAAAAAAAGACTAGAAGGTATAAGACACCTAGCACTCTGCTGGAATATGGTTAGTAATTCATGTTAAGGCTGCTGTTGTTCTTATTATTATCGGCACCCAAATGATAGGAATGGCATCACTGAGCGGCAGAGTTTGAGCTAATCTTTGTTTCCCTCAGTATTTTGCAATAGGCATGTATTATTTTTGTGACTGGTTTAAAGCAGGACTTCTGAACCTCAGCACTACTGACACCTTTAGGCTGGATAGTTCTTTGAGGAGAGGGCTGTTTTGTGTGTTGTAGGACAATTACCAACATCCTTGGCTTCCCTGGATGGCTCCGACGGTAAAGAATCTGCCTGTAATGCTGAAGGCCTGGGTTCGATCCCTGGGTTGGGAAGATCCCCTAGAGAAGGAAATGGCAACCCACTCCAGTATTCTTGCCCGAAGAATTCCATGGACAGAGAAGCCTGGCTGCAGTCCATGATGTCGCAAAGATCAGACACAACTGAGCTACCAACACACTTGGCATCTATCCCCCAAGCTGCGACAACCAAAAATGTCTCCAGACATTAGGAATGTTCCCTAAAGGGGTCAAAATTGCCCCTGGTTGAGAACTACTAGGTTAAAGTATATATTATTTCCTCAAACTGAATGGACAACAACATGCATGTTCATTTTATTATTCTTTCCACCATACATAAATATCACATTCTTTGTTCAAATGGTATATATCATAATATCAGTTTTTTAAAATACAGATATTACCTTTCAAATAAAGTGGCACCAGTCGCACAGTTTAAAAAAAAAAAACCAAGAATGGTCATTGTTAATACTTCCTTAATACTTACAAGAAACTCTGACACACAAGTGTCAAGAGCTTTTTATATATAATTTTCATTCCTCACCACCACCTCCAGTTTACAGATGAAGAAGCTGAGACTCAGATTAAGGTTAAGTAACTTGCCCAAAGCCACCAGTTGGGTCTGGCGGAGCCTGGAGTACAGACCTCTGTTTGGTGCCTGAGGACCACATGCTCACCATGCCCCAAAATGCCAAGCCCTCAGTCAATCACCAGGCGCAAACAAAGAAACACACCGAGGAGTTAAGGATGTCCTGGCGGAGCCAGACGCTGGGGTTTAAAGCCAAGGGACGGGGGACCCTGGTGGGCTGCCATCTCTGGGGTCGCACAGAGTCGGACATGACTGAAGCGACTTAGCAGCAGCCGCCACTTAGGAACCGCGTATCACAAGTGACCTTCACAAGTGGCTGCCCTCACAAGTGACTCTACCTCTAAATCCTTTTCCTGGTCTGTAAGATGGGGTAAGAGAAATATGCACTTTACAGGTTGTTCTGGAAATTACATGAGATCATCCGTGGCAGGTGCTTGCGTCAGGGCCGGACACACAGTAAGCACCAGTCATTGCTTACAGCAATAATTTTCAGCTTTACCGTAAACAGCGAAGTGCAGCCGGTCATTACTTAGCGACAGGCTGAGTAACAGCAGAAATCGTCGGAGACACCTCACACCTTCCAGATCACCAACAGAGAAGGGGCAGCGCCTGCCTGAGGATACACAGGGAGGCGCGGGCCCAGGAAAGCAGCAGAGAGAGCCCTTGACATCAAGGACCACGGTAGACACGCGGGGAGGGGTCTTAGTGCGGTTGCAGAAAGGACCACTCACCGAACTGCATCCAGTCCCACTCGCTCAGCGTGTCCATGTTGCGGCACAGGTCGTCCAACACCCAGGAGGGCAGCTGGTAGATGTAGCAGGACATGGCCAGGCTCTGAGGGCTGGCGGGCAGGTGGCCTGTTACAACTGAGTCCGACGCAGGCAGGACTCCGCTTCTGTACCCGTGGGCTCGTGGGTCCACCCACCGCGGGCCGCCGGGAAGTGGGCGGGGCCGGCCCTGTGTGCGACTGCCCCCTGGCGGACGCTGGGGGCGCGACGCCGCCCGGCCCGCTTCCGGAGGCTGAAAAACCAAGTCGATCAGAGCCGGGAGGATAAACAGGCCCAGAGGAGAGAGGAAACACCTTTAAGACCACAAGGGAATTCGGTGATGATCCCCAGAGACCTTCTGACTCCACCTCCAGGGATTTAGCCCCTCAGCCACATTCGACTCATTTAAGAGATAGTCTATTAATAACCTGCTATAGTAAGTGAATAGTAAGTGAAGTCGCTCAGTCGTGTCCGACTCTTTGCGACTCCGTTTTCTAGGCAATAGTACTGGAGTGGATTGCCATTTCCTTCTCCAGAGGATCTTCCCGACCTAGGGCTCGAACCTGGGTCTCCCGCATTGTAGACAGACGCTTTACTGTCTGAGTCACCAGGGAAGTTGGGCACTATTCTAGGTGTTGGAGATGCAAAAGTGCAGAAAACTTACAAAAGTCCCTGTTTTCATGGGACTTACAGTCTAGACGGGGGTGGGAGTGGGTGGAGGAAACTAGCAATAAATAAAACAGTACTGAATGAATAAGTTACATGAAATGCTAAAAGGTGCTATTGTTGGGGGGAGTACTTTATGAGGAATCAGGAGTCCAGGGAAGCAGGGGTAGGACTCTGTATTAAATAGGAGACTCAGGATAGACTGTGATTTTAAGGGCCAGTACTTATTGAGCAGCCACTATGTGCCAGACACTGCTCTAGGTGCTGGATTCTTTCCTCCAGAGAGGCTTGAGTAGTGCGGGGCCTCATCAGGCCATCTTATGGACACAACTTTGTCCCCATTCTTTAGAATAAGTTCTTCAAAGTAAGGTCTTTGTTATTATTAATTGATAGAGTTGCCACTCACCTATCAAGTACCAGGCATCTAACACATATTATCTGTGTGTAGATCCCTACAATGATTCTACAGGATACATTTATCATTTCCCTTCTACAGATGAGGAAACTTAGGCTTGAGTCAGTTGTAACTTGTCCAAGCCAAACTGGTCAAGTAACAAGATTCAGCCCAAGTCTGATCCCAAGGAAGGGCTCTTTGTTCCCTATTTTGTTCTCCGAAAAATTTTCTGTGATCCTGAACAATACATAGTTTCTCCTAATTAGCTTTTCCATGACCAACACCCTCCCTACAAGGGTAGGTTAAAAAGTTACTGAAGCTAAATGTAATTAGTGATATAGTTGTGCCATTTTGACCTGTTCATGTTTGCTGCTGCTGCTGCTGCTAAGTCGCTTCAGTCGTGTCTAACTCTGTGCGACCCCATAGACGGCAGCCCACCAGGCTCCCCCGTCCCTGGGATCCTCCAGGCAAGAACACTGGAGTGGGCCGCCATTTCCTTCTCCAATGCATGAAAGGGAAAAGGGAAAGTGAAGTTGCTCAGTCATGTGCGACTCTTAGCAACCCCATGGACTGCAGCCTACCAGACTCCTCCATCCATGGGATTTTCCAGGCAAGAGTACTGGAGTGGGTTGCCAGTGCCTTCTCCGTGTTCGTGTTTAATTCCCTTGAAAATACAGAGGGTTGCAATCCCTGCTACACCTGAGAATCATTTGGGAACTTTAAAAAAGAACCTACAGGCCTAACCCTACCTCCGTCCAGAGATCCAGGTGCAATTGTTCTGGGTGGAACTCAAGCACTGGCATTTCAAAAAGCTTCCCAGGTAGTTCTACTTATGTGCAGGCAGAGTTGAGAACCCGTGGGACATAGGAAGATGGAAGTGAAAGAAGGCTGATGAAAAGGAAATAACCAAAATAATGCTTTTCTGTGTACTTTGCACATATTTTTCTTCTCTAATAAAAATAACTTTATTGGTTTTTCTGATAGTATATGAACATTGTCCTAAACCAAAGAGGGAAATTAAGAAAAAAAAAAAAGCCAGTCCTGGACTTTGTTCCACCTGTGTAGGGGAAACCCCAGTTCTCCCTTCTGTGTTTCTTTGCTTTTGTAACTGAGCAGGACCCTATGGGATGCCTTCTCAGAATAGACCCCACCCTCTTCCACATCCTCTGCCTCCATCTAGCCTGTAGGGAAAATTCAGCCTCTTAGACCCTCCAGGAGTTCCAAAGAGTAAATTTAATCAGAGAAGTGAGGAAATGAAGAAAGGAAAACAGTCAAGTGAGACAAAATAATAATAGTTTAGCCATTAATCAAGGACTATTACTTCCTCCTCAAGGGCTAGACATAATATTCTGAGCCAAATTCTTTGAACTATTTTGTAGATACTGAAACCCTCACCAGATGGAAGAAGTTAACCATATGCTGCCCACAAGCATGTAGACCCCAGGCCAGTCAGAATTGGGAGGCTGATGATGTTAATTCCTCATTATCTCATCACCAACCAATCAGAAGAATATCCACAACTGGATCACACACCTCACAACCCCCACTTCCTCAACCCTATCTTGAAAACCTTTCTCCATTTGAAAATGAATAGATACATGTATAGGCATAACTGCATCACTTTGCTATATACCTGAAACTAACACATTGTAATCAACTATACTCTTATATAAAATAAAAGGTTTAAAAAACAAAACAAAAATCTCCTGAAAGGCTTCAGGAAGTTCAGGTTTTCTGAGCACTGGCTGCCTGGACTCCTTGTTTGGTGCCCTGCAAATAAACATAGGAGTTTCCTTCACCACAACTCGTGTAAGTAGGTTGGCTTTACTGCGTGTGGCAAGTGGACCCAAGTTACTTTCAATAACACTATTACACACAACACTTCATTTGGGATATTTCTAGTCACCAAATGAGGGAGAGGAGGTAGTTTCCCCACAACAAGCAATCCTCTAGGACACTAGCTGAGTGTTCTACAATTTAACTCAATTCTAACACTATCTACCAGGAGATAGTGTCAGATCCCAGAGGTTAAGGGCTCAGTTTGATGAAACCGTCCCCACCTGCTTCAGATGCCAGTCCAAGTAGTTGTACTACTCATTATATACCCCAGGTTATTCATTATTTCTGTCCAACATGGCTACAAATCAGAGGTCCCCAGGACCCCTCCTTAAGTTCAATTAATTTGCTAATTGCCCAAAGAACTTATGGAAATACACATACCACTTTATTAAAGGATACGATAAAGAATACAGATGAACATCCAGATGAAGAGAAATATGGAATTAGATCTGTTAGATACTGTGTCCTAGGCTGGAGAAGGGTGGCTAGGGCTGAAAACTCCATGCTTTCCTCCAAGAGTCATTCATACAAGAGCCAGCCCAGAGTCCTCTCATTAGAATAAAAGATGCTCCTAGTGATTTTATCACTTAGGAATTTGAATTCCTAAGTGTACCAGGAGTTCAGGCAGAGACCTATATATATACATATACATATATATATTTTGTTTTTTTTCCTGTTATGTCAGAGAGACAGAGACAGAGAAATGAACACCTTCCCATAGTCTCATCCTGGAGGGACAACCATTATTAATAGTTTGGTGTATATACTTGCATGTATCTTTAGACCTCTATAAAATTAACTTTTTAACATAAAAATTTTTTAACACATTTAATTTTCTATAAATGTTTTTCAACCAATAATGAACAGTTTTTCATGTCCATGCATAAGAATCTACCTTTTCCTTTGTAATGGTTTATTTACGAGCACCATACGTGATTTGGCCCATCTCCTATTAATGTACATTTATTTCTAGTATTGGACTCTGTTCCGCGGTGTCTGCTTTCTCATCTACAGGAAGGGTAGGGGAGTCCTAAAGTTTATCAAGGAAAATCATAAACCAATTTTTGGAAAACTGATGCCCCAAGAACATGGCAGACCCTTCCCCAAATTGCCTTCACTCTGCATTTGCTACAGGACAAGGGTAATCCAGACCTGCTAGAATAATTCTCCACTCTGGTTTCCATCTGATTGTTTCTGAGCACTGGATAACTGAAGCACAAATTCTTAGTATTTCCAAGTTGGAAATACCCTGCTCCTTCAGGTGAAGAATGTCATCTTATGTCCTCCCTAGCAAACTGCTGCTAGGCTATCCTTTGCCCAATTAATTCTTTTTCAATTTATCTGAAGATAAAATAGTTTGCTAAAATGATTTCCTCTGAGTCTTTCAGAAATCTTAGGTCTGTTGTTAACATTTGTGGGTCCAGTCCAGTTATCAGGGACTCAACTCTTCCCAACTGGAACAAAACAATCATTTGTGTTTTCTACCTGAATAGGTAGAAATTATTGAGTTATTGAGAAATCTCAATAACCTCAGATATGCAGATGACACCACCCTTATGGCAGAAAGTGAAGAGGAACTAGCCTCTTGATGAAAGTGAAAGAGTGTTGAAAAAGTTGGCTTAAGGCTCAACATTCAGAAAACGAAGATCATGGCATCCAGTCCCATCACTTCATGGGAAATAGATGGGGAAATAGTGGAAACAGTGTCAGACTTTATTTTTCTGGGCTCCAAAATCACTGCAGATGGTGACTGCAGTCATGAAATTAAAAGATGCTTACTCCTTGGAAGAAAAGTTATGACCAACCTAGACAGCATATTCAAAAGCAGAGATATTACTTTGCCGACTAAGGTCCGTCTAGTCAAGGCTATGGTTTTTCCAGTAGTCATGTATGGATGTGAGAGTTGGACTGTGAAGAAGGCTGAGAGCAGAATTGATGCGTTTGAACTGTGGTGTTGGAGAAGGCTCTTGAGAGTCCCTTAGACTGCAAGGAGATCCAACCAGTCCATTCTAAGGAGATCAGCCCTGGGATTTCTTTGGAAGGAATGATGCTGAAGCTGAAGTTCCAGTACTTTGGCCACTTCATGCGAAGAGTTGACTCATTGGAAAAGACTCTGATGCTGGGAGGGATTGGGGGCAGGAGGAGAAGGGGACGACCAAGGCTGCATGGTGTCACTGACTCCATGGGCGTGGGTCTGGGTGAACTCCGGGAGTTGGTGATAGACAGGGAGGCCTGGCGTGCTGCAACTCATGGGGTCACAGAGTCGGACACGACTGAGAGACTGAACTGAACTGAACTGAACCTGAATAGGGAGATAGCATATCGCTATTTATTTGTATGTTGACTTGTACTTTCCTGAGGTTTCATGTTCCAAATTCTGAAACAAGTTTTGCAGGCTTCTCTCTCATTTAAGTGTCCAGTGCTATTGCCCAACACTTCGTTAACATCACAAGCATATCTGTCGAATCTATTCTGTCTAATATTATAAAAGTGGATAGATGTCATTAGAAATTTGTCCGAACTCACAGAATGTACAACACCAAGAGTCAACTGGTATGTTCTGCCTATGGATTACTGGGTATGTGTGGTGACGGGAGAAGTCTCCAGGAAAATGTTCTGTTGAGGCAGGGAGCTTAGCTGACAGAAAGGGGAAATGGTGAAGGGGTAACAGGCAGCCCAGTGACTAGTATAGAGCAGGGCTGGGGTGCTAAGAACAGGATACAGAAACCTAATGTGAAACATCTGAAAAGTTCATACTGGTGGTCCTATTTCAGGACTGTAAAACACTGGTGTTTATTTCATGTCCTTAGTGAGCAGAGCACCCTGCTTTCTTTTCATCCTCTCAGTATACAGTAAGTCCTAGTGAGATATTAACCACTTTTTTTTTTAATAGACTACTTTCTAAAGCAGTTTCAGGTTCACAGCATAATTAAGAGGGAGGTACAGGATTTCCTATATACCTCCTGCTCCCACACAAGGTCTCTCCCATTATCAACATCCCCCATAAAGTGGTATATTCGTTACAATTGATAGCCTACACTGACACATCATTATTACCCCAAGTCTACAGTTTACCTTAGGGTTCACTCAGCATTGCACATTCTGTGGGTTTGGACAGATGTATAATAATAATATCCACTATTATAATATTATACATCCACTATTATAATATCATACAGAATAAATTTACTACCTCAAAAAATTCTCTGTGGTCTATTCATCCCTTCACCTCCTCCAATCCTCTCTACCCCGTAAATTTTAAAAAAATTATTTATTTTTGGCCATGCCAACTGCACATGGGATCTTAGTTCACCATCCAGGGATCAAAACCATGACCCCTGCACTGAAAGTGTGCAGTTTTAACCACTAGACCGCCAGGGAAGTCCCCTCAATCCCTTTTTAATCCAATTCTGCCTTTTCCAGATGTTGTAGAGTTGGAATCATAAAGTATGCGACCTTTTCAAGCTTCTTTCACGTAGTAATAAGCATTTAAGTTTTATCTGTCTTTTCTCGGTGGACAGCTCCCTTCATCTTAGTGCCGAATAATATTCCGTTATTTGGATATATCATATATGCATCTATTCACCTACTGAAGGACACCTTGCTCGTTTCCAAATTTTAGCTATTATTATGAACAAAACTGCCATAAACATCCATGTGCAAGTTTTTGGATGTACGTTTTGAGTAAATACCCAAGGAGCATAATTACTGGATATATGATAAGCGTTTAATTTTGTAGGAAGCCACCAAACTGTCTTCCAAAGCAGCCATATGATTTGGCGTTCCCATTAGCAGTGAATCAGAGTTCCAGCATTTGGTGTGGTCAGTGTTCTGGATGTGAGCCTTTTTGTGTGTGGGGGGAGCATTCTAATAGGTGTGTAGTAGTATCTCATTGGTGTTTAATTTGCAATTCTCTGATGACTTGCTACATGGACCATCTTTTTTTAAATATTTTTTTTTCAACACCACTTGGCATGTGGGATCTTAGTTACCTGACCAGGGATCAAATTCACGACCCTTGCATTGCATGCATGGAGTCTTAAGCACTGGACCGCAGGGAAGTTCCTGGTGTGTCCTTTCATATGCTTAGTTGCTATCTGTGTGTCTTCTTTAGGGAGGTGTTTGTTAAGGCTGGTTCTATTTTCATGAAAAAACAAAAAAAGCCTTTGTTCCCAATGTGAATGCTTTTCTTCTTCATCTTTTTCTGTAGTGCTTAAAATTTTGAGTGATATTTCATCTTTACAAGAAAAGAAAAGCTAAAAGAATCAAAGTTCTAAACAAAATCCAGGGTTGGAAAGAAAAGGGACAGAGAACCAGGTTCCTTGTGTTTCCTCTCCTGAAGGCCATTAAACAGTCTTCACACCTCTCCAAGACAGAAGAACCTGGCAAATGACATCCTACCTATTTCCCTTACTCAGTACCATTTGCTGTATTCAAAAGAAGCTTTAAAAAAAAAACAACTGAAAACAGGTAACATCACAATCTCTCAAGAGCAATACATTTAATACATTCATAAGATTCCAAATGAGTACATACATGCTACAGGTTTTCGATTTTCTTTGGACAACACAAAAACAGTACTCAGATTGCAAGTTTTAACAAGAACATTTTGACACAACGGCAGGTTAAAAAAAATAATAAAACCAACATTGAACTAATCCAGCACCAACAGACTTCCTTAAATCTCTCACACTATCCTACTTTTGAAATCATATGGCTGCCTTCTATACCAGCATATTTTCTTCTCTATCCAACAATTCAACAACAAAAATTAGATAAAAAATTAGAGGTGTGTCACTGAATGAATAACACAATAGATTAAAAAACAAAAGCCCCTTATTTGTTGAATGTTGAAAGAGGAGAATATGATTAGGTGGAAAAACTGTAAGGCATTTGATTCATTCACTTCACTCTGATATCAGAGCACAGGAAATGCGCTCAAAGGTTAGCAGAAGGATTTAATAAGGACGGCAAGAAATAGTCCCACATTATTTATAAAAGGAAGGCTGCACTCATGAGTATGAAGAGCTTATAATACCATGGAAAAATATTTTAAGTTATAAAGTTAAATGAGAAATAGAATATAAAATTGTATATCTATCAGTATGATCTCAACTATGTAAAACCAAGCCAAAAAAAGGCTGAAAGTTCAAAATGTTAAGTTAGTGGTTGTATTTAAGCAATGTATCTTTTCTTCCTTTTATTTTTCTGTTTCTTCCAAAATTTTCTCTACTGGGGAGGATCCTTTTTTTTTAAACGATTAGCTACCAAAAAAGGATGCCTGATAGAAGTACTGAATTCAAATTAATGAATTTAAGGAAAGGATTTCCAGCCTATAGGAAAGGATCTGGGCATGTACAAAACTATAAAACATTCCAGGCTACTCTCTAAATCCACAGTGTGTTAGCTGTAACATTCCAGAGTCTAGAGGGCTTCTTTGTCTTCTCCTCTAGCTAGGTGCAAAGTATCACCAGATCCTGCCTGATGAAAACCTGCTGAATTAAGCAGAAATGTCACAGATTTACAAAAAGAAACAGGAATACCCACACTTGGCAAAAATCTATTTATAGTACAGGAGTAGCTCTTTAATACTATGATTAAACAAGGTAATGGCTACTTTCTCCTATTTCCTGTGCTGACAGCAAGTTTCAAAAAGCTATCACCACAAGAACTGTAGAAAGCTAATCCTGGCTTAGAAACAGAAGTAAAACAGCCCTGTGACAACAATGGACTAAGAAAAGTCAAAATTTAGAAAATTATAAAAAAATTGCTTTCAATAAAAATGATTCCCTTTTAAATATCTGTTTACTCTATATACTTCAAGGTCCCCACTATCTCTCTCCCTCAAAAAAAAAAAAAAAAAAAAAAATCAAAACCTCTAAACACTTTCTACCAAAGGACCCACTGGTTTGTTCATTCAACTAACACAGATGGAAGGCTCATAATGTGCGAGGCACTAAGGTCTCAAAGAGCAGACAGATTTTCCCCTGCCCCAAGGACATTTCTGTTTCTCAGAGCGGGAGGCTGGCACATCACCAGCCACAACACAACAATGAAAAGCAGGCTCCACTGCTTCCTTAAACTCAAGAATAAGCTACATTCTTGCTGTAATTACTTCCACAAAAGTCCTTACACAGAAACTTTCCTGACTCACTAGGAAGCAAAGATGCAACTACTTTTCCTTGATAAATATTCCTACAAGAGGCAGGCATAATTATTACATTTTGTGATATTTGTATTTGCCCTTAAACATCACAATGCCTTGTAGTGAGGTCAGTTAACTTTGTTTTAAGCAATAGAGCATTTTCACTCCAAGAATGAGACACCTTGAAGCTGAGAAAAGGTGACCAGTCCTAGCTCTAGATCAAGACTTGTCAGGACCGTCAAAAGCTGAGACCCAGGAGTGTGACTCTGAGCTAAACATCTTCAATCTCCCTTGCCATCCGCTGGTTCTCAATATGCTCCTGTGTCAGCCGCACCAGGTCCTTCCGCACATTGGGGTGGTCTTCCAGATCTTCATAGAGGGATCGCACAATGTCCAGTCTCCTGTAATCCTCAGGCTTGACCAGGCTTCGTACAACTTGGAGGCATCGCTCTTTCAGGGTGTACACTGTAAGGGCAGAAAACCGACTCTCAGCAGCAGACTCAGGCCTGGGGACTGAGCGCTCACAAGGCTTGGCCAACCGAGGTCGTTACATTTTTGACAGCTGGACCCCATGTTGGACAAAAAAAGTGAGTACATGGATTGTGGCAGAGTGTACCATGATGGCTCCAGGAGACATCTCATAGCATTCATGGCCCTGTGGAGGAACTTCCCTTGAGACTGGGCTGAGCCTATGATGTGCTTTAATTAAGTGAATGTGGGCAAAGTGACGCTGTGCTGATTCTGGGCTTCAGCCTTAAGAAGCTCTGGCAACGATCACTCTTACACCCTCAGGAGCCCTGAGTTATGCAGCAAGAGAGACCACACGAAGAGGGCCAGGCCCTGAGACAACACGGGAGAGAGGCCCAGCCCTCAGCCAACCTGCCAGCAGAAAGCAGCCACACCGTGACCACCAGAGAGTAGAATAACCCCTGAGTTGAACTCAGCCCTGCCTGCAGAATTATGAACAAATAAAATGCTGTTTTGGGGTTACAGGTAGCTGTCACACAGCAAAAGATAACCAAAACAGCATATAACTGGAATTTGGGGGGAACTCAAATCCTGTTTTTGCTTTTCTTTGTCATACCTCACAGCTTGTAGGATCTTAAGTTTCCCTTATCAGGGATGGAACCCATGCTCTCTGCAGTGGAAGCACGGAGTCCTAACCACTGGACCTCCAAGGAAGTCCTTCAAATACTATTTTTTTTAAGTAATTAAAAAATTTTAACTTTTCCTAAAATAGCATTAAGTAGCAAACAGAAAAAACACTGCAACAAGTTGTGAGAGAGACACAGAAGAAAGGGAAAATATTTAGTATTTTAAATGGTAGTTTTCCTGATTTTTTGGACAAAAGGTCCCACATCTTCATTTCGCACTACTGCTGCTAAGTCACTTCAGTCGTGTCCGACTCTGTGCGACCCCACAGACGGCAGCCCACCAGGCTCCCCCATCCCTGGGATTCTCCAGGCAAGAATACTGGAGTGGGCTGCCATTTCCTTCTCCAGTGCATGAAAGTGAAAAGTGAAATTGAAGTCGCTCAGTCGTGTCCGACTCTGGGCGACCCCATGGACTGCAGCCTACCAGGCTCCTCTGTCCATGGGATTTTCCAGGCAAGAGTACTGGATTGGGGTGCCATTGCCTTCTCATTTTGCACTGGGTCCCACATATTAGGAACTCAGCCCAGCTGCTGACTACTCTGTTCCTCCTGAGGCAGGTCTCAATCTTTCCTTATTGAAACCTCCTTCTGTCTATAGCCTTTTGGGGATTCCAGCTGACTGTCACCGATTTCCTCAAATCCTATTTTTAACACACTGGGGAACTTACTCTTTAAAGGTCTCCTATAAGGCAAAATTTCCTACATTTTAACTTACCAGAGAGTTCACTTCTGTATATCCACTGCCTTAAAACAAAATATATATACACATACTAGTTTGAACCTTATGAAGCCACAGATATTTAGGTTTTTTTTTTAACCCAAAAGATCAGTTTCTTAGGGTTCAACTAATAAAATCACTTAAGTTTTAAACAAGTAGTAAGCTATGAAGCTAATGTTCAATTTGTTGAGGTTTTTTCTTTTTTTAAACCCCAGACTGGCACAGTAAACTTGACTGAATTACTTTAAAAGATACAACACTAGAAGTCATAAATAAGCCATGATATCTCACTCTCTACACATTTTTTTCTCCTGAGATTCCAGGGCATAATTCTACTCCAAGGCCACGGAAACAAAATGCACTCATAATTCTACAATCAGTTATTTTAATGTAGCCCACTCCTGACAAGCCCAAAGAGCTTCTGAGACACCACAACATCTTTGTTCAACATAGAGAATACCAGTAAATTTCTTACATTTTATTTATGGTGGAGAATAGGATACAGAAAAGTTGGATACCTTGCCCAGCATCTGGCAAAAATCACTAAGGACTGAGCTCCCTCAAGGGCCTATCCTCTGCTTAGCACAACAGCCTATCTTTTTAAAAAGTAAGATGGAACATTGGTATACCTGGCAGTGTGATGTTGGCAAAAATAGGCTGCCCATCAACATTGAGAGATGGCACAAATAGCTCAGTTTGGTTAACTAGAAGCCCATCAGATGTCCCAGCATCTCGGAAGAGCCAAAGGTGACCTGTTAAGACAAGCAGAGGTTAAGTAGTCACATATCTACTGCCTTCATCTCCCCAGACTGAAATACTTGCCTCTCGTTATGCTCGAATACCATACAAAGCCCTCCCAATAATGTTATTCTATTGAATCCTCACAAAAGGCAATGGAGACAGTAGACAGAAGAGCAACTATATCAGGTTCCAAAATGACGGCCCTTTCTGCTACCTTGGTGCAAAAGCAAAGTATTTGAACTGCAAATCACATCCAATGGTGTAAACTAAAAGGAGAGAGGTCACCAACTCCTCAGATCTGTGCTTCTCAAATACAAGGTACAAAAACAACACACTGAGAGAAAAAAGCCAGACATAGAAGGGTACATTCTGTATGAAGAGATGAAACTAATCAAGGATGTGAAAAGTAGAAGAGTAGAAAGGGGCAAGAAAGAACTTTTCTGGGATAATGGAAATATTCTAATCTGTAACTTGATCTAGGTATTATCAAAACCTATTAAATGCTAGGATCTGTGTATTTTACTGCATGCAAATTAAAAAATGGATTTAAGAAATAAATATATCTTATGCAAAAAAAGAGAGAGAGAGGGGGACAGTGGAAGGAGACAAAAAACCCCAGGCCTAAGATTCTGTTCAAGGAAGGAAGGAGGCTGTTTCAGAATAAAAACAGCATGAGATCCTGAGCATATGTTTACTTGACACTTTGGAGGCAAAATTTAAGAAATGTTAAGTGAGAAGTAATGTTTTTTATTGCAGCAAAATATACATAAAATTGGCTTTTTAACCATTTTTAAAGTGTATAATTTAGGAACATTAAGTTCAGGAGGTAAGTAATTTCTTTAATGTTTGTATTAAATCAGGCACAGATAAATTTTAGAGAATACAAAAGTCACACAATTTCCCAGATATAAGACTGCATTTAGTAAATGTGGATGTCTGGAAGAATTGACTTCTTCCTCATTAAAAAAAAAAAATTTATTTTTTTTCCTAGGATACTACATGGCCTGCAAGGATCTTAGTTCCCCCAACCAGGGATTCAACCAGGGCCAGCAGAGAAACCAGAGTCCTAAACACTGGTGCATGCTTAGTCGCTCAGTCATGTCTGACTCTGTCACCCCATGGACTGCAGCCCGCCAGGCTCCTCTGTTCGTGGGGATTCTTCAGGTAAGAATACTGGAGTAGGTTGCCCTACCATCCTCCAGGGGATCTCCCCAACCCAGGGACTGAACCCAGGTGTCCCTCATTGCAGGCTGATTCTTTACCTTCTGAACCACAGGGAAGCCCAAAGAATTCCCATTCTCATTTAGTATTAGAAGAAATTTGGTGTAAAAGTTTGAAGAGCATAACTGACTATGCTCCCCTCAAGGAAAAAAGATTCATCAAGATCCTCTGAGAAAGATAGTAAATTTTTAGTAAGCGTTAACTTCATTTGAAAACCAAGGGAAGATTACTGCCTTCTTAGGCAGTAAGGCCTAGACATCTCCAGCCTGGGTTATTACAACAGTTTTCTAACTCTTACCAGTAGTCTTCCCCTTCCAAATCATCTTGCATCCTGGGGAAGCTTTTTGGTATTAAATCAGGCAATGCCATTTCTCTGTTTAATAATTTCCAATGGTCCCCATTTTCCTAGGGGTAAAATCATCTTTCAGACTTCCTCTCCCATTCCATACCCTCTCCCCTCTCCCAGGTTTCAGGTGTCAGGCCATGCATGCGGTTCTGTCTACAGCTCTCAACTCCTGTCTGGGGTTGGTCAAATTCCATGCATCTTCCAGGATTCTCCTTTTCTCAGAAGCTTCCCTAACTGAAAGCACACCCCCTTCTCTTTCACTGAGTAGGTGCAATGCTGTGCTCCGTTCCTACTGCAGCAACTATGACACTGGCTTGTTGTTACCTATTTATTTGTCTCTTCTAATGGGCAGAAGAGACACTTCTCCATGAAGGCAGGGACCCGATGCGGACCGGCTCACTGGGCACACCGGAGGATGTGGGATTCTCCTAATCACAAACTGAACAAATGGGCGTGAGGGACGGAATACACGCGGGGTTGATCTTCAAATGCAAATTACTCATTCTTAGAAAGATACTCTGTCACTTACTAGTTACGTCAACTTGAATCTGTCACAACCTCTCTTGGGGCCTCAGTTCCTCGAGTGTAAAATGGGAATAAAAATGACAACAGCAGCTGCCTTCCCCGAATGGGGCGGGGATTCGGTGAGACCGGGCCACCGTCACCGTGAATCTCAGGCCTAGAGCGCGGCTCGCTGCGCTCAGCTCAAGGGGGCGGCGCGGCCGGGCGCGACAGGGCGACCCCGGCCCGCCTACCTCGGTAGCTGTGGATGCGGCGGCCCGTGCCTGGGGGCAGCGTCGGGTAAGGCTGGGGCTCGCCATCGAAGTTGAGCCACACGGGCAGCACCACGCGCGGGCTGCGATTGCAGAAGATGACCTGGGACGGTCGCGCGTGTTCACGGAGCGCAGCACCGGCCGCAGCCGCCCGGCCTCCATCTCCCGCTCGGCGCCGGGTTTCTCTGCACTCGCCTCCTCAGCGTCGGCCTCAGCCTCTTCCGCGTCCCCCGCCTTCCGGGGCATTACCTCCGCGAGCCTAGACTACCCGGGCCTCGCGGGATTCGCCGGCCGCGCGGGGCGGGGCGGGGGGTGCGTGCGCGTCCCCGGGCAGGCGTACGTGCGGCTCTCGCGCGCTCTCGGTGGAGGATGGATTACACCCTGAAGATGGCAGGCCAGAGGCGGTGCGCATGCGCAGATGTATCACCTAACCTTAGGGGACTAGCCGCCTCTCAGGCGGAGGGTGGCGCTAGGCCGTTTTGCCCCAGGGTCTCTCTGAACATTAGATTCTTGTGCCTCCCATAGGTTTTTCACACAGCATTTCTTTAGCTTCATTCATTGCCTTAAGACCGTCATGGTTTTTGTCATATTCTCCCTATCATCTGCACTATTTATTTACTAATTTTATTAATCAAGTTGTTTTGTCTCCATTTTGGATCACAAAATTTGAGTTTTGTACAGAAAAGTAGGATAAAGTGAAATATTCCCTTTCGTCCTAGTTCCCCCAACCACCTCAAAAGAATCCCTGGAGGTAATAAGTATCATCAGCTTTTTGTATTTCAAAGTTTTTCTTTAGTAGTAAGTAAAGTCACTCAGTCGTGTCCGACTCTTTGTGACCCCATGGACTGCAGCTCACCAGGCTCCTCAGTCCATGAGATTCTCCAAGCAAGAATACTGGAGTAGGTTGCCATTGCCTTCTCCAGGGGATCTTCCCGACCCAGGGATCGAACCCGGGTCTCCCGCATTGGAGGCAGACGCTTTAACCTCTGAGCCATTGAACACATCTGAGAGAAAATTTTATATCACCACCATCAATGGAAATTCTTTACCATTTACCATAAAAGAATACAGAGGAAATGTTAAAACAAGTTATTAAACAGACTTTAACACTGACATTGTATCATTGCAAACGTTACATATTTAAGAGGAAGGAAAATGTATTTTGGGTATTCTAAGTCCAAGCTACAGGCTATGTTGTTCTTGGAGTACATTTTACACTATGCCAAACAAATAGAAAAAGAAAACGTACCCATTTTTCAAAACATCTAGTGACTTTTTCTTCTACTTCTCAGCCTTTTCAAAATTTTCTTTTAATATATATTTTGCCTTGTTTTTGCTTCCCTGGTGGCAGAGTGATAAAGAATCCACCTGCCAAGCAGAAGATACAGATTTGATCCCTGGGTTGGGAAGATCTCCTGGAGATGGAAATGGCAACCCATTCTAGTATTTTTGCCTGGGAAATTCCATGGACAGAGGAGCCTGTTGGGCTATATAGTCCATGGGGTCCCAAAAAACGTTGGATACAATTTAGCAAATAAACAATATTTTGACCAATTAAAAAGTATAGAGTAATAAACCAAACATTGATAATCTCACCATATAAAATTAACAGTACATTGTCATATTTACTTTCTAAAGTTAAGACAACATAAATGATAAGGCCAAAATTCCTTTAAGGTCCACTGTTTCCCCTCCTTCTTCAGAGGCAATAACTACCATGAGTTTGATGTGTCTAACCAGGCTATTTTTTTCCCCCTAAATTTATTTTAAATTTCCATATGGTAGAGTTCACTCTTTTTGGTGTATAGAGCTGTGTTTTGATAAAATGGATAGTCATGTAACCATCAGGATAATCAAAGTACAGAACAATCCACCCTCTCCCACCCCCCAAAAATGAGTGTAATCAAACCCTACCCCCAGGCTTAAGTCTTATCTTTCTTCCATCTCTATAATTTTCCAGACTGTCATATAATGGGACCACACAGCATGTAGAATTCTGAGTCTGGCTTTTCACTTAGTGTGCTTGAGATTCATCAATATTGTATAACCTATTAAGTTTATTCCTTTCCATCGCCAAGTAGTACTCCACAATACACTCACCAGGTAAGGGACACTGAGCAATCATGAATAAAGCTATAAGCATTTGCATACAGGTTTATGTGTGTGTCCATTAAGTTTTCACTTCTCTTAGGAGAGAATCATCTACAGATGAGACTCCTGAGACACAGTCAGTGCATGCTTAACTTCATGAGAAATTGTTCAACTGCTTTCCCACAGTGGCTTATATCATTTTGCATTCCTACCAGCAATGTATGAGTGTTCCATCCAGTCGCTCCACATCCTTGCCTGCACTTCGTATTATCAGGATTTTGTGCATTTTGAAAAATTTTAGCCATTTTGATAGAGTTCATATGGTGGTATCTGGCTGAGTCTTCAATTTATATTTTCCCAATGACTAACAATGTTGAAGATCTTTCGTGACCTTGACATCCTTTTGTCTTTGAAGTATCAGTTCAAATCTTTTGTCCATTTCTTTATTAGCTTGTTTTCTTAGCTGTTGAGTTTTGATAGTTCTTTTATCCAGAACAACTTTGTTCATGATGATGAGATGACTGAGAACAATCTTGATTCAGAAAAGCTGGGTACAATATTATCATTTAACCTCGCTGAATTCCTAGTCTCCATATAGGTCAAATCAAAGCAGCTATCCTATCAACATCTTGTTATAAAAGGATAAAACATTTTATGTTTAAAAACCTGACTTAGTATTAAAATGCAAACCACAACTTTATCATCATCAGTGAGAGTAAAATCTATCAGAACTCTATGTTAAGTTGAAGGGACACATTGGGGACAAAATAAATGGTGGTTTAGGGTAACACTATTTATGGGCTGAAATGACCTATGTGCAAAGATGTGTATAACCTGAGAATAGAATCCCAATTTCTGGAGCCTGACCAAATATGGTCTTTCAGAAGGAAACCCACAGCTAGCTAGGGAAAGTGTCAGAGTTGATAAAATTCCTTAGGCAAGACTTCCAGAAAAGACAAGACACAAGCCTTCAGAGAAAGGAAGCTGGAAGAAGTGAAACAACACAGACATCAATGAGAGCAGCATTTGCTAGACAGAGCCAGGAAAACCCATGAAGCCTTCTTTACCAAAGGAAGGACAGTGAAAAGCAGGTAAAACTAACATGGGTGTGTAGCAGCTTAAAAATTATTTAATAGCATTGAACTAGGAACAAGAAAGTAAGTTTTAGATCTGGTTTTAGATCTACCACATTCACAAGTAGAATCTGAGTCAGATACGTCTAGGTCCATATTCTAGCACCTTTACTTACTCTGTGTCACTTGGCACAAGTTTTAGCCTCTCTAAAGAAGTGCATGGGGGGACTCCACTGGTGGTCTAGGGGTTAAGACTTTGCCTTCTGGTGCAGGGGTTGCAGGTTCGATCCTTGGTAGGGAAGCTTAGATCCCACAAGCCTTACAACCAAAAAACCAAAACATAAAATAGAAGCAGTATTTTAACATATTCAATAGAGACTTAAAAAATGATCCACATCAAAAAAAAAAATCTTAAAAAAATATTTTCATGAAGAAAGCCTACTTGTTAGGGCTTGAGGATTAAAGACATAAAAAGTACGCACAGCACTTAGCACATCTAACACATGGCAGCACTCAATAAATTATAGATAATGCTAGTTATATATCCCTGAGTGAGCTGAGGCTCAATATATAAAGGGGGTGATTACACAAGAAAGCACTCTGACACCTCAAAGGATCAGGTAAGATGGAGCAGTTACCTCTACAAGAGGAGGCTGGGCTCACTGGTTCCCATACCAGTTGTTTTCCCAACTAGTAGCTTACCATTAGCAACATCATATTATTTAGGGCACTATTTTTCTTTTAAAAATATTACTTTAATATCATTAAAGAATGTCTATAGCACCATAAAAAATTATTTTCATGTCATCTAAGGAAGATTACCACATTTGCCTCTATTACTATCTCACTATAGTCACTGAATATAGTAGGAATTTGATAAGTATGTTAACCTGACTGCAGAGCACCAGATAATCTAAAACTTGAACTTTAGGAATAGTAACTTTTTTATTCCAGAAAGGACAGGGAAGATATTATGAGTAACAATCTCAAGCAATTGTTAAAAGCACATCAGATGAGCTCAATAATGTTCAAAAACGCCGTTACCAAAGTAAAGGATGACAGTCTTGCCTCCATTGTAACATCACCTTTTTAAATGAAGGTCCTACTTCAGACGGTCTTCCAAAGGTCTAAACAAGGATCTAAGCACAGATGTGTGCTTACAGCTTGAGCTCTGCAAGTCATTTCAATTGCTCTTTCCTGCCTGCCTGCCTTCTGCAAAGTAGCCAGCTGGACAATACAAGACTAAGGTGCTCATATATACTGTAAGATGCAGACGCTAAGTCAAAGATCAAACTCAGGGCTAAAGTGGTGTTAGCCTGGCAGGATGGGAGGGACTGCGAAAAAGCAACAGTGCAGCACTCAGTGAAAAGGGAGACAGGAAAACTTTCTGGAGGAGGTTTGCCTTAAGCTAGACCTTCAGTGGCAAATAAGATCTGAATAGGGAGAAATGACTTCTATGTGACTAAAATGAAAATTCTAAAAGGGGGTTAAGCCTAGTGGGTTGGCACAAGTTTACAGTAGGGTTTGATGCTTCTGAATGAAAAGTTTAGACACTTCTGTTTAAACGATTTCCTTTCTAAAAGTAGACATTTTGCTTGTACCTAATAAAACTCATAATCTGCCACTGATTGCAGTTAAACCATGTAGATGCTGGTATTTCAATAGACGGTAAGCATCACACCTGATTCAACACTGTATATTTTATTGGAGCATAAAGTCCCTACACAGTAAGTACTTGGTAAATGTCTGCTGAATGACCAAAGGAGTCCCAGGATGAATGAGCTCAGAGTCCAAATATCGGGGCTCCAGCTTGCAAGCCACCTAGGCTTTGATCAAACGGCTACATCTGAAAGTTTTGTTAGATTAAGAATCCCACACATCAGATTTCTGTGGAAGAGGTGCACCCCATCTCTAGCTCCTCTCCCCACCACAATCACAGCAGTCAGATAAAGTTGAGGAGTTTATTAGGGAAATATGAGAGGTAAAGACACCCCAAGTGACAGACAGAAAACTCTGAAAATGTCCCTTTTCAAGCCAAGTTGGGGGCCTGGCCTTGACTCCCCAAAGGACAAGAAACTGGTGGGCTAGCAACAACATTCTCTGGCAGCCACCTCACCAGGGCATCTCAGCCAGGACTGCTTCCCACCCCCAGCCAAAGGTGGGAAGAAGACAAGGACTGTTTATAGAATCAATGCACAGGCAATGAGAGCTATAAGGAAAGACTGAGAGAGAGAGAGAGAGAAGTGGGGAGGACCTTGACAGAGTCCCAGGCTTTTGGCTCTCAGTGCCTCAAATGTGTGGACATGTACTTCTACAGAACGTTACTGAAGAGGTAAAATGCCTAACAATGTTTCCAAGAGGTCCCCGGACTCCTCCCCACACGCCACATCACACTTCTGGGTGTGCCTGGCAGAGCCCAAAGGCCACACTTTTGAAAAAAAGAAAAACAAGAATAAGCCCTGTTGTTCTTTAAGGAGAGAGGAAGGAGTTGAAGGCTGCTGGGGCCTTTCCCATGAGAGGCTGCCTGCTGTAAGAGCAAACTTCCCAGCAGCTGCATGGCACAGTCCTAGGTGAGGGTTTCACCTTTTGTCACCTGTCAAAGGAAAACTGACAATTAGATAAATTCAAAAGCATTAACAGGGTCTAAAATATTATTAAATGTTTATATCTTAGGTAGCTGGGGAGTGGTAGAAAAAGACGACAGCTTCGGAGTCCCAGAAAGCACGTTTAAGTTCGAGCAAGGCACTTAACTTCTTTAAGCCTGTTTCTGCTTCCAAGTTTTTGCAGCAACGAGTGAGAATGTGCATTCTCTCTCACACAGCCACACCTGCCTCATGAGGACGCCCAGTGCCCGGCATACTCACCCTGGCTTCTATGTACTCTATTCTCCGTTCAAGAGCTGTCAATTTCTCGTTTAGTGTTGCGAGTCTTGAGCGACAAGACATATCTGGTAAAAGAAGACAGACGTTCAGGATTAATGCCATTCCAGACACAGACACATGCCAGCCCCCTGCGATGAAGAGGAGGAATGCTGTATCATGCAAGGCACAAATGGGAGCGAGTGGGCAAAGCAAGGCAGTGGAGGATAAGGTGAGAAGTATCTTAGGAACACAGCTGCTTAGGGAGGATCTGCTTCACCTCCTACCAAATGTGACAGGCAGAGAATACTGCCACCCCCCCCCCCAAGATGTCCAGACTTTAATCCCCAGAACCCACAAATAATTACCTCACAGGCAAAGGGACTTTGCAAATGTGGCTGAGGTGAAGGACCTTGAGATTCTGGATTAACCAGATGGACCCCATATAATCACAAGTCCATAAACATAGACATGAAAGGCACGAGAAAGGCAGAAGAAGGACAAGGGATGTGAGCCGGACTCAACCTGTCATTGAAGGTTCTGAAGATGGAAGGAGGAGGCCACGACCCAAGGGATGCAAGTGACCTTTAGAAGCTGGGCGTGGTCCTTAGTTGACTACCAGCAAGGAAATACGGATCTTATTCTTATAGCAGCAAGGCTATGGGCAAGGAATCAGCTCCTCTCCTAGAACCTCCAGGTGAGGAGGGAGGCTCTGGGCTGCTGAAGGCAGCTGAGGCTCTGAAATCTGCTGACACTGATTTCAGCTCAGCAAACCACTGCTGGACTTCAGATGTACGTGACTTAAGATAATAAATGTATGTGGTTTATGCCACTACATTTGTGGTAATCTGTTATGGCAGCCATAGAAAACAAAAAAACTGATACACCAAGGCTGTACAGATGGCCACTTGATAATTAATGGGCAAACCGAGAGTTTTCAAGAGAGGAGAAATGACAAGAGGAAGAAAATAATCTTAATAGGGAAGAAAAGCAGAGGGCAAGGAAGCAGCAGACTCTAGAAGGAGACAGAGTGTGGTGTTGCTGAGCTCGTGGAGGCCCTGCCACGCTGCTGCTCTTGGAGCACTTGATGACACAACAGTCCCTGCACAGGCCTTTTGGAACAAGAGAAAACCTGGAGAGTATCAAAAACCCTAAGTTCCTTTCCTTCCTCTAACTTTTCCAGTCTCTTTTACCACCTCGCCCAAAAGGAAACTTAGACTTGTCCTAAGATACCTTTTCCCCTAAAAACTTCTCTAACAGAAATCACTTGACCACTCTTCCTCCAACTGTTTTCGACATTCCAGGCACGCTAATTATTCCCACCCTCCTCCAACACTGATGTTCAGTCATCACTCAATAATCCTGACTTCTGAAGTTCTAAATATCTGTTCTCCAAGACAGTCTTCCACCCAGTGATTTAACACTTAGCTCACAATCCTCCTTTTCAACTCTTCCCTAGATGTTATGCAAAAGTACTTCAGCACCCAATTTAAGAAATCTCCCACACCCTGATTCTTGCCTCAACTTTCATTGCATCAAGTCCAAATCTTAAGTCATCCTGCCTGTCTCAGCATTCTCCTTCAAGTCAGTTCAAAGTGGACCTCTGAGAGGTCTTTGCCAAGTGGACATAATCCTCCCTCTTCTATAAGGATTTGCCTATCCTGGACATTGTTCTTTCTTCCTTTAAATATTGGGTTTGTTTTTTTTAAAACACCAAAACCAGTCTGTAATGGGGTAAGCTAATTAACAATGTTGTGAAAGTTTCTTGTGAACAGTGAAGGGACTCAGCCATACAAATACATGTTCTTGGCAGGGGTGTGGCGGGGGGTGTGTGTGTTTAATCTGCAAGTGCTGCTGCTTCTAATTCTCAGGACTCAGACATACAAATACATGTTCTTGGCAGGGGAGTGGGGTGTGTGTGTATGTGTGTGTAATGTGTGTGTGTTTAATCTGCAAGTGCTGCTGCTTCTAATTCCCAGGCCCAACAGGACCTAATCTCTTTTCAGCTTGGTTTTTAGAAGCTCAAAGGCTATTCAGAATGAGCACGCATGTTATCATTGACAGCCTGTCATTTCTCATAAAAAAAAGTCATGGCCAAAATGAAGGGGCGGGGTGGTGAGAGGGAGGGTTCTTCCCTGGGTGGCTGTTCTGTTCCAGCTCTGTCAATCTGGTGATGAGTCAGAATCCAAGAACAACACTGTGTTACTGGCCTGCACGGATAAGCACTGCTTTAAATGTAACATGTTGAACTCTAGAAACTTCAGTCTATTTCAGATTCCATTAAATACATACTGGTTCAAACAAAATACTGGGAAAGCACCTGGCAGCTGGACAAATTTGAAACCACAATGCATTTATATGTACATTATCATCAGACTGTAACTGAAAATGCCATATGTTCTCATCAGGGTGTTTAACAGTATACATACATGACCACTGATAACAAATGCCAGTTATCAAACAACTTCTTTGAACTCTTACTGCACATAACTTCAGCCTACAAAAATAAACAGTCTTTCTCATAAGATCTTATTTCTCCAAAGTGAAAGTGTTAGTCGCTCAGTCATTTCTGATTCTTTGCAACCCTACTGACTGTAGCCTACCAAGCTCCTCTGTCCAGTGGATTCTCCAGGCAAGAATACTGGAATGGGTTGCCATTTCCTTCTCCAGGGGATCTCCCCAGCCCAGGGCTCGAACCCAGGTCTCCTGCATTGCAGGCACTCTATGGGCTGAGCCACAAGGGAAGACTATTTCTCCAACAAAATTCTAAACCTCTTAAAAGCGGCTTTGTCCATTTATTCTTATTTATTCCTTTCTCACGACATCTGACACACAGCTGGAGTCACAACAAATACAGGCAAGTAATGTTTGTTGGCTAACTATTAAGAAAATCGAGATTTAAAAATAGCTGCACACTCTTATTTTTTTGGTTACATGTCTCTGCACGTATTAGCTTCAGAGTCAGGAAAAAAAGGTTTAAAAATAAAAAGCTATCATTTGTAACAATCTATTTTTAGAAATTTCACCATTCAAAGTACAGAATAGGCCTAGTGTTAGGATGCTTCTGTACAACATGATGTGTGTGTCCTTAGGTCCCAGGGGTCCTCCCATGCTCAAAGAGAAAACCACAAATGGATCAAAACCCTACTCTCACCAGCCAGAATCACAGGGTAAAGCTGTTCAGAGTCATTAGGTATCCTGGAAAAACAATTTCCTCTCCAAAGCACATGGCCCACACAGCCTATTATGGTCAGGGTGAGTACTGTAGGTTTGCTGCCATTTTCAAAGGCTATAGATGCCCCCTTAAAGGAAACACCTGCTAAACCTCTGTGCCACCAGATCACATTACTCACATGCTACAAGCCCCTGGGCCACACATCAGAATGGAGGAGTCGTGCAAATGGCTTAGAATGGGAAAATACATCCCACACTCATCCATCCTGAGTCATCCAATGCCAAGACAATGTACTCACCTATCTTTATGATTTATCCAGTTTCTCAGCCTGTTGGTCTTTGTCTAAACTCTTATATCGTGATATCGTCAATCTATGGGACCTTGCCTCAGGTATATCTAACTGCCAAGTCAAATTGCTTTAACCTTTAATTGTGCTTCCTAATTATTCCTACTTGTAATTAACTGCTCTTTTCTTTAAAAGGGCTAAATCCACTTTCTAAAATCTTCAAAAATCACCTAGTAATTACAAATGTTAGGCCATTACCCCCACCTTAAAGGAAAATAATGGCCAAAGCCAAGGGAAGCCATTTCTTCCAGCTCCTGAAAGATTGGAATCCTGTGTGTCTTTTTCCTTAGTCTAGGACTTGCTGGAAACTAAAAAAGAGAAAGAGAGAGAAAAGTCTTTGTTTTCTATCTGATAAAACGTAACTCACATTATTTGATAAAATCTCACAGCAGCATATATTTCCTTGCTTATATAGCAAGAAAATAGACATTCTCCTCCACAAACTCAAAGCTCAAACGCTTCAATTTTTGGTTAATTCCAAGACCCACAAACTAAAACTACAGTAACATGCCAAAAATTTTATGTCAGAGATGAATGCATGTTCATTATATGTTTACTAATATGACTGAAAGTGAAAGTCGCTCAGTCGTGTCTGACTCTCTGCAACTCCATGGACTGTATGTAGCTTGCCAGGCTCCTCTGTCCACGGAATTCTCCAGGCAAGAATACTGGAGTGGGTGTAGCCATTCCCTTCTCCAGAGGCTCTTCCCAACCCAGGAATCGAACTGGGGTCTCCCACGTTGCAGGTGCATTCCTTACCAACTGAGCCATCGGCGAAGGCCAAAAATATGGAGTGGGCAGCCTATCCCTTCTCCAGGGGATCTTCCCAACCCAGGAATCAAACTGGGGTCTCCTGAGCATATGATTAAATGCTCAGAAACAAAGTTATTACATTTTCTGGATACAAACTGAGGGAACTGAGACACTAGGTCACTTTTAATTATGAAAAACAGCCCCAGTGTAACTTAATTTTAGATGCTTGATTTACTGAATTGACATTCTTAATACTCTGTTAGGATATTCTGTGTCTATGTATCAGGTATTAACTCCTACGATATAAATGAAGTTTTTTACTTCTGGTTTTAAAAGTAAAGGCTCTCAGGACTTCCCTGGTGGTCCGATGGCTAAGACTCTGTACTCCCAATGCAAGGAGCCCAGGCTCAATCCCTGTTCAGGGAACTAGACCCCACATGGCACAACTAAAGATCCCAGTTGCCTCAACAAAGGCTGAACAGCACAGCCAAATAAAAATATCTTTTAAAAAGTAAAAATTCTTTGTCAGTTATTTGTCCAACCACATTCCACTGCCTCTCCAGTCTAAGCCAAAGTTTCAAAGATGTCATTCTGTCATCACTCTATCCCTTCCTGTGCATGGAAGATTTTGTTTTATCTGGTCCTTCCTCTAAGGAAAAGTTATGAGTATAAAGTGCCTTAAAGAACCCCCATAACAGTTCAGCTCTCTAGGGAAGCAGAAGAAACAATCAGGAGAACTAACACTGGAAGAGTCTGCATGGAACTTTAAAAAATAATTTCGGGATACATGGGCTCTATGATTTCTTGACTACCATTTCCTATTACAACCACTACAGTAAGTTATACGTGTGAATTTGTGTCACTGGTACAAAATTTATCCTGTTCTTGTCTCTCATTAATACTGACATCACTCCCACTCCCTGATTGGGGAAATCCACCACACCAAGACACCTTGTATGTAAATATATTAACACATAAACAATATTCTGCTTTGTTCTGAAGCTGTCATTATTTCATCTTCAAGGCAGAAATTCTTTAAAGGCAGGAAAATGATGCTTTTCCCCCACTGAGCTTAAGACAGCCTTGTACTCAAGACTTAGTTTCTCTTGCGGATGCCTTCTGATCAAACTTTTGCTCTGCCCTTAGACTCCTTAGGATGTGTCAGGTTCTCCAGCTAGAAAATAATTCCTTTTGAAATCTTTTCTTATACATCATTGACCCCTCCTTAATCTTAACCATTTAACACTGCTGAGAGAATGGACCAGAAGCACACCAGTTGGAAAAATGTCATTCCCACTCCTTGTGATGACATAGAAAGTCTACCGAGTGCTCAGTTCTGTCAAAGAAACACTTAAAGAACAGGAAGTAGGACTCTCTGCTACAGGCTTGCTGTCCAGAAGGATGTGGGACAAAGCGGAATTTAAGACTGTCACGAGTAGGCAAATGCCTAGGAAAGATTTTGCTAGAAGCAGAACATCCACTGTTGGTTTCATCCTAGCAACACAGAGATGTCCATGGCGTGACAAGATGTGGACCTTACTTTGCCCTCATCTGCTCCCGCTCAGCACAGGACAGGAAGGGACTGACAGGAGGGGCCGGAGAGGCGACTAGAAGGCTCGACCCGAAAGGAGATGGGAAAACTCTAGAGTCTTTACAGGGCAGTGACAAGATCATGCTGCCTTCTGAGAGCCAAGTGGGAACTGGAAACGAAGCACAGAGGAGGAAGGGAGGCGACTGAAAAGGCGCAGACGAAGGACGGGGTTGCCAGGACGTGTCTGGGAAAAGGAAAGACTTGATAATGGATCCGGGGTAAAGGCAAAGCTGCCGATGAGCTCAATGTAGGGCAGGATAACCCCCCAGGGACCCTCCAGTGGAGCCCGGGGTCAGGGCGAGAAGGAGAAGGTGCGGCCTGAAGGAGGAAGCGAAAATCAGCAGGAGCCTAGGGCACTCAAGACTCCCCTTCAAAGCTTCTCAGCGCCCTGCCTCAGCGGGCTTCCCTCCTCCCAGCCTCCCCCTGCTCGCCCGCTGACCGAATGAGTTGAGAAAGTCTGCGATTTTCTTGATGCTGCTGGTGATGACCCAATGTACTCCCGGTTCGCCCAGTCCTGGTGAATCTCCCGTTGCACCGGATCCTCTTGTCCCGCCATGGCTGCTGCCTGAGGAGGCGCGACTGCGCAGGCGCCTCGACCCTCCAGGCCGCCAGGGCGCCTGCGCCGCTCTCCCCACCCTGGTGGCGTCTTCGCTTTGCTCCCACGGCCCTGAACAGACCCGCCCCAAGCCGACTAGGAAAGCAGGGTGCGCAGACGCAAAGATCCCTCAATCACCCACCTCCGTCTCTGGCGGTTCTGGTCGTTGGGGCGGGGTGGGGGGGCGGCGGCGCATGGGGCCGCAATCACTCCTTCTCTCAAGTGCTCCAAAGTAAGCTTGCGAGCTATATCCAAACCAAGCTGGGCATAGCCAATTAAATCACATTAAATACAAATCATTTTTAAAATGCCTTTTAAACAACAGAACATGATGTGCCACTTTGCAGTTATCAAATAAACAAAACGTTATTTTTTTCAGTTATGAAGAGGCTGAGGGGAAATCGGTAAACGTCGCAATTAGCTGATCACACTGTAAACTGAGTCTCTTCAGAAGGAAATTTATAAATTGAAAGCAAGAGCTGTACACATTTTCAAAGTTTTTGAAATATTTAACAAAATTATTGAAAAAAAACACTTTCAGCGCAGAGGTGTTCTTTGAGATAATCTGTTTTTTAAAAATCTCAACAGTTGGGGAATGGCTAAACACTGGTATAGCTACTCGGAGCAGTATTATGCAGTCATTTAAATGCTAATCAGGAAAAATACTATGGCAGCATAACACAGATGATAAATTGAAACGGAAAACAAAATACACTTTTTTTTTTTTTAATTGCAACTTGCCTGGAAAATCCCAGGGACAGCAGAGCCTGGTGGGCTGTCGTCTATGGGGTCGCACAGAGTCAGACACGACTGAAGCGACTTAGCAGCAGCAGCAGCAACTATGCAAAATTATTCAAGAGGAAAATAAACTTACTGGGGTAAAAAGTGGTAAGTTAAAATCATTTTAGTCTCTTCCAGATTCATCATTCTCTGTCCCTTTCCTCTCTCTGCCACCAACCTTCTCCAACTCTCTCCACTTCTCTCTCCTTCCACAGGGACACACATACACACAGTGGGCATCTGACAATCCTTGACAAGTCCCTCAAGACTATTTGGTCTTCCAAACCAGGATCTCAGCCTGACCCCATCCTGGAGATGCTCAGTCTCTCCCATTCAGCTTCACCTAGTCACACAAACCTGACAGCTGTTTGCGCTGTGTTCCGTGGGTTCACAAAGTGCACGGGCGGTTTCTGGATAAGGGGAGTGCAGATGGGCCATTAGTTAATTCTTCCTACAAATACTGCACCCTTCCAGGCACTGATAGTCGTCAGGCACTGTGGATATAGGAGTCAACTGGGTGGACCTCCCTCCCCCCAGCCTTAAAGAGTAACTGCAATGAAGTTAAAAAGTAGCCAAATCACTCTTTTACTAAGGTGAAAGTGTCGGTTTTTCAGTTTTCTGAGAATGAGAATCTTCCTTTTTGAAGTTTAACAGAAAGCAAAGTTTTTGGTTGCGAAGTCAAGGAGAGATGTATTTTTTTCCATCTTGACAGGGGAGCACCTGTCTGGGTCCTTGCACAGGGATTAGTCAAGGCAGCCACAAAAGCCTTCAGAACTCTGGGTAACTCAGAGCAGGGTTTAAAGGGTAGCGCTAACCTTTTAATACTAACCACAGCTCCCCCGTCCCCTGACATTTATGCAGGCAGGTTCCGGGCCAGTCTTTGAAATGGGCTCCGTAGTCCTCTTTGACCAGATAGATCAAAGGCACATCGCTGTGGCGAGGTGGGGAAGAGGTGGAGGGGAACAGAATTCGGTTCAGCACTCCTGAAGGCTGAATCCCGGACCAGGTGTTCCAGTGAGATGGGAACTCCGAGCGAGCGGGGCGAGCGGGGCGCTTGATACCCGCCTCACCGCGCCCCTTCCGCGGTTCGGGCTCTCCCCGCTCCCCGCCCCCCGTCACCCCGCCGCCTCGGTCCTGGGTCACAAAGGTTGTTGCCAACACCCGGAGGAGAAAAGATGCGGCCAGGGAACAGCCGCCGCCACTCTGGAGCGTGAGGCCCGCGGAGTTTAGCAGGTGAGACCACGGCCCAGAAGGTGGGACCGGCCCGAGCTCCCACCACCACCTCCGCCTCGGCCAGATCCGTCTGGCCCTGCCCCGGGGTTGGGATCCCCGGGGGACAAGCCCCTCTTCTGACTGGGAGGGGGCGCCTGCTCCTCTCAGGGCAGCTCCAGCCCCTCGGGATCCCAGTTCATAAGGACCTCAGCTGCACTTTGACGCTGTCTTCTCCGTTCCCAGGTGCGGAAATGAAAGGACTGGGTTTCTTGACATGGGAGGAAGGGTATGAAGGGAAAACCTTTGGGGCTAGAAGCAAGTGTTCCCTACCTGGGAGCTCGACTCGTGGCTGGCAGGAGTGAGTGGTGAACTAGCTTTATTTGATTCTTATGTAAAAGTGGTGTAAGGCACCTGGGGTCAGACGCCCTCTTTCACCCCATGTTGGTTCTGCTGAGTATTTCGGCTGGACATTCGATAAAGTCTCTGGCCCTATTTCCTCTCAAGAGAAAAGGAAGAAGGGCTCCTGTGTTTTTTTTTTCCCCCCGTATCATATATTCAGAGTTTACACTCTCCACCTCCACCTTGCCTTGATGGGGTACCAGAGCAGCCCTGATCCTGGATGTGTGCTCTTAGGGTCAGAATATCAAGTACCAGAAGCCTTTCACAGGCTGTTTCGAACAGATGGTTGTCACTTTCTCATCCTAAGGCAGTCCAGATATTTGAACACAGTATGCATACCTCAGGAGAAACATTCCCAGCTGGAGGAAATCAACAAATATTCTCTCTACTAACCACTGTCAGGGGCAGGTCTTCTGTTTCAAATGTCACCAACAATTCTCTTTTCAAAACAAAACCTCACTGTCTCACAAACTATGTTAAGGGTGTCAAAGTTCTTCTGGGCCATTACTGGGTGGGATGGGATCCCATTTGCTGCTACCTTTGTGGAAGAATAGTGAAGATACAGAGAATACACTTGACCAGAAAGAAAAGGGTCTGCTGTGCCCCTTAGCATAGTAGGTAGGTGCTGAATAAATGCTACATCGCTCTTAAATTCAGTGAAATCCTTTATATACTGACAATTTTAAAGTAGAAAGATGGAAAGTCTAAATTCTACTTGGGTAAATTTTGAGTTAGCAACATATCCTCGATGCCTTTTCCTTTATCTTCAAAGAAGAAAAGAAAAAATCTCAACCAGTGGGTCTTTCACAGATAAGAAAAAAAAAAACAAAGACAAAACATACCCAGTGAAGTGAAAGTCACTTAGTCATGTCTGACTCTTTGCGACTCTATAATTCTGTATAGTCCAGGGAATTCTCCTGGCCAGAATACTGGAGTGGGTAGCCATTCCCCTCTCCAGTGGATCTTCCCAACCTAGGCTTCGAACCCAGGTATCCTGCATTGCAGATGGATCATTTACCAGCTGAGCAACCAGGGAAGCCCAAGAATACTGGAATAGGTAGCCTATTCCTTCTCCAGCGGATCTTCTCAACCCAGGAATTGAACCAGGGTCTCCTGCATTACAGGCGGATTCTTTACCAGCTGAGTTACCAGGGAAACCCAAAACACACACACATAGGAGAACAAGAAAAATCTTTAAAAACTAAAAAAGGACTGGTCTCGGGATCTTTTCCCCCTCCTGCCTGGTGTAATTCCTCTGAAGTGGTGTATAAGTACCTCAGGGCTCTGAGAGAGCTGGTCACTTGTGTCAAAAGAGGTTCTGATCTTCTGACTGTCCATAATTAAGAATAGTGAAAGCTGAAGTTCCTTAAAGGAAAAGCATAAGTTCTCAAACTGTAAGGCGCATCAGACTCCCTTGGAGGCTTTGTTTAAGTGCAAAATGCAGGGGACCCAAGAATCTGCATTTCTTCCATGTTTCCACAGGATGCTTAAGGCACCAGTCCCAGAATCATACTTTGAGAACCAACGGTATAAAGTACATGTGATTTAGTCACAAATAACTGGTGACATAGGCCTTTCTGAGCACCCATCCCAAATGTCTCACCGTGGAGTGCCAGCTGCCTCTGCCACCTGAGAGGCACAGATTCTGTCTTTAGCCGTTATCAACACAGCACAGATCCTAATACCAAGCAGGGCTCCTCTTTTGGACAAATCCATTTCCTCATTTGTACCATGGGTAAAAACCTACCTTCAGAGGCTTGTGATTAGGTTTAATAAAGTACACACAGCAGTTACCAGATTCAATACTTGTCACTATCCTCTACTGCCCTTTATAGAATTACTTGTATACTAACAAGTACTGGAATCTGTTCATGAGAACTAAAGAGTAAGGTAAAGTTAATACTGAGACAGAGATGTGAATTTGAACAGCTCTACCCTGTCAGCCTTTCCCTAACAGCATGCTAGGGAAATTCTATGTTCTGATTCCTCTCCTCTAGGACTGTCAATGGCAGGATACCAGCTCTGGTCACCATGGACCCCGCTGGATGAGAGCTTCCAATGGCTGCGGCATACAACACCTACCCCTTCTTCCAAGCACCCCTTTAGGGCTTCCCCCTGCTTTCCACACACCCCTTCTGACCTTGAAGTGCAGCTGTGCTTTCAAGAGGTCACTCTAGTCCTAGACAGCCCACTCCTGGAGCCTGGGGTGAGTCCCAAGTTGCCCTGTCACACATCAGAGCTCCGAACCATGAACAAGAAGAAAGGGCTGGTCAGGAAGCCTCAGCCTGTCCGCCTCAGTGGAGTGGATTCTGTCTTTGGCAGGGTCATCACGGCTCAGCCACCAAAGTGGACTGGGACCTTCAGAGTTTCAGACAAGTCAGCCTTTTGCAAAATCATTAGCCGGGAGCACCAGTGGCCCACTGGACTTAAGGAACCTCAGATTCAGATGACAGTGACCATGTGCAAACAGATGTTACGCTCCATCCTCTTGCTGTATGCAACATACAAGAAGTGCACCTTTGCCTTGCAACATTCCAAGTAAAGGGTCCCATCTCATCCCTGTTCCTCACACCACGTCTTTCGCTATGTGCCTGAAGCTTACGTAGAGCTGTCCTGTAAAGGAAACTGTGCTTGCCCCAGCTATTTTGCTTTTCAGTCAGGCAGTGACAATTCAGGAGCCCCTCTCCTCCCTTTCCCTCCAAAAATGGGCCAGTGACAGAGCAAGGGAGGAGAACATTTCCACTTTAAAGCTGAACAACCATTTGAAAGAGAGTCAAACTAGCACTGACATGTACATGTGATAAAGAACCATTAAACCATATATACCAATGAGCCTACTGTGAACTCATTTCAACACTAAAACCACAATGAGGTGGAGAAACAAAGTACATGAGGATAAAGGGGTCAAAAATGTGTATGTAGGTCAATGATTAAATAACCTCCCCACCAAAAAACAACATGAAAGCCTAACCAGCCACACCCTAACATTACTGGAGAGTATGAAAGTAGGTAGAAATATTAACAAATACTAAATATTAACAGTCTGGCACTGAAATAAGAGCAGAAGACATGAAGAGTTCCCTGTTTTAGCTGACGTGTATGCTTAATGTTCTATTTTTAATCAACTACAAGTAATTTTGTGGTATTCTTGTAACTAGATTATAGGTATAACTCAGAATAATGTGGAAATAAAAATTATTTATGCAAAGTTAACATGAGTTGGATGCTGCCCTTTTCACCTTTGTCTTATATGTCTACATAACCACCAAAAAATTTAAAATGCAGCCAAACATCTGACTTTCTTTGAGCACTAAAAGAAATCTGTCACTCCTCCAAAAAGATCACAAATGTGTTTTCATCTCAAATAAGACAGTCCTTTTAATAGGGAACATATGATTTTAATTCTCCATTATTTCTCTGCACAAACTCCAATTCAGTCCCACCTATGAAGGAAATTCCAAAAGGTAGCTGAGGCAGAACTTAGAATTTATTTGAAAACTGGTACAAGCTTAAATTGTAGAATAAATCCAGAGTTTCAAAACTAGCTCCCAAAGCCTAGAATCATGACTCTTCTGCTGTGTTCACCCAAATGGGTAAGCAATGCTACATTCGTCTTTAATATAATAGATATTAAGCACCGTCTTTAACGTTAGTAGACAATCCGTGAAATCCACAATTGAGTTGATTCAATAGAACCCCTCTTTGAGGACAAAATAGGATGCTTGCAGTCAGAAAGGCAGACCGGCAGCATCTGTAACCCTGAACACTGTGGTGAGTGGCTGGCAAAGCCACCTTTCTGTAGCCTAATCAGAGTCGTCATCGCTCTCATCTTCATCACTCTCTCGCTCCTTTTCTCCATCACTTGCTTTATCTTCTTCGCCACCCTAAGAGGCAAAGGATAATTATTTGAGGTCATCTGAGCAACCCCATGACTTGCAACACTGCTCCCACAGCATGTACAACTGCACTGTTTCACTGTTAAAAACCAATGATAGGTTTAAACCGTTCTTTTGAGAAAAGAATCAGAGGCTGCCTCATTCTCGTATCATGGCTTGAAGCCAAGATGATAGAGGGAGCCATTCTGATACTGACTTAGGCCATTCGGCAGCCCAACCACGTGTGATCTTTCAATAAGCCCACAGCCCTCCAGCACTACAGCATGTGTGTGCCAGAGGAGTAGAATGGGCATTCAGTATAGAATGAAATGCTGGTTACATTCAAAATACAACAGCAATCCAGCATAAGATTCTCTCTGATCAGCAAAATCTAATCTGAGAGGTTTGCTTAGGACAAAGCATCAAAGTAATAGAATATTGTCTGCCTCAAACTTTTTTATGAGAACAAGGTGGAGGTAATCGATACAAATAAAACAGAGAACCATGTAAAAAAATAATTTTTCATACTAAGTGATCTTTTTGGAGCCTCAAATGGCATTACAAATTGTATCCAGAGCAGGGTTCTTAAATCTGAGATTCTCAATATCTATAACCTGCCCAAATTGTAAGAAACTTTTATAAATGTATTTTTCTTTGCTTTAAAATCTCAACAGCATCAGGAGTAGCCCAGAAGAGCAGAAGGACTACCATCATAATTTTAGTCCTCAGTGGTGACAGCTTTTGTTCTGTGCTTTGGCTTTTACATTTCTATTTTGCATATTAAACAACATGTTTAAATGGTTTTAACTCATTCTTCTCAACACTCACAAAACACTTTGACCTCTTCCTATCTCCCCTCTAGAATGGTTTCAGATACGAATTCAGGGAAAATAAGAGGCTATAATGGAAGGGAATTTTCAACTGTATAACATACAGCACAACTTGAGATACTCAAGAGTGATTATAATATTGTGTGTGTGTGTGTGTGTGTGTGTGTGTGTGTTTTCTGGTGCTCACAGAATTCACCTAAGTGCAGAAGCCTTTTTTAGAGGGAATACAGATGGCCTCAGAAGGAAGTAATTATAAACCTGGGCAGGAGAAGTCCTGCACGCACCTCTGCTCCTTGGCTCTCAGAGACCTGGAATGATGTCTCACCCTCACTCTCCTGGGAATTCTGGGATATAATCTCTTCACCCTGAATGTGAATGGGCCAAGACAAATGGTGGGTTATAATGATCACACATGGGTCTCAAGGGGAGAAAGGCTCAAGTTTATAGGCAAGGCAAAGAAAGTCATTCAAATATGATCAAACAGAAACCAACCTGTGATCCAGCAGCTAGAGAAGTGATAATCAATCCAAGGCTTCTGAGATGCTTCTGGCTCTCACACAATATGTAGTTTTACAAAAGATTCATCTTTGTACTCTACTATCATACTAGTTATACAAGGCCAGATTGTATTGGTGACTCTTTCAAGTAATGTTCAATATGATTCTAAACTTTCTCAAATACTTTAAACTATGTGAACGTGAACATCAACACATCAACTATATACAGGGCTTCTCTGGTGGTCCAGTGGTTAAAATCTGCCTGCCAATGCATGGGACACTGGTTCAATCCCTGGTCTGGGGATATCCCATATGCCTCAAGCACCGTGCACCACAACTGTTGAGCCCACGTGCAGCAATTACTGAAGCCCAAGAGCCCTGGAGCCCAAGCTCCACAATAAGGAGCCACTGCGGTGAGCAGCCTATACATGGCAACTAGAGTAGCCTGTTTGCTGCAATGAGAGAAAGCCCTCAAGCGCAATGAAGACAAAGCACATCCAACAATAAAAATAAGTAACTTTTAAAAATTGTATCTAAAAAAAACAAATCCAGACCAATCACAAATGGCCATTTAGAGGCTGAAAGATAATATACTAAAGTGGTTTAGGAATACCAAATCTGGATGAGGACTGTTTGGACTCAAACCCTTTCTCCACTCATATTGCTGAATGGCAAGTTACTTAGCCTCTCTGAGCTTCAATTCTCATAGTAACAAGGGTATCTACCTAATAACACTGATGTAAAGAAAGGAAGCTAACTCTCTGGGGATTTATTATTTTCATGTATAAATTATGAGACTCAGATATTATAAACATGAATGAGAAGGGTTTGGGCTATATTTGAAAAATGGTGTTACAGCAAAGAAACAGTATAAACAACACAAGATTTCAGCCCGTTAGTCAGACAATCGAAAGAACTAAGAAATGCTTACTTGTTAAAATCAGTCAGAAAAAAAAAAGTCAGCACAGAGAATAATTTCAGGAATAGAACAGACTGGCTTTAGAGTGAAAAAAACAAAACAAAAAAAGTTTCTCCATAGTTGTAGAAAAAGGTTTTCCTGATCTGCTTCTCTGAGGCCTTTTTTATTAATACATTAATGGTATGTTTTGGTGCCTCTGCTGCTGCTGCTGCTGAGGGGTACAACCTGAAACCAGGGCCCAAGAGCAAAGTAAGTTTAAGAGCTAAACAGTCACTTAAGAGAAAAGCAGTTTTGAGTATTGAGAGAGTGGAGCTTAGGTCACCTTCCTTAGATACTTTCCAATGCTCTCACAAAGAATAAAAGAGAAGAGAAGGAGATTATCATTGCTAGGGTCCCAGGCTTACCTGCAAGTCCCGATTTTTAAGATTGCCCAGCCAGAAAGCCTCTCTGCAATTGTTGAGGATAAGCATGGCTTTCACTCGGCAAACTAACAGTTCCAGGGTCTTTTTGAGCAAAGGCACATGTTTGGTGAGTTTTGTGTCCTGGTGAATCTGAATGGAAACAAATGCAACCAATTCATCACATTTATCATCGTGCTTTCACATCTCCTATACAGAAACTTTCGAACTTTTAACACCCTGAACACTCAACAAGAGTGTAAGCCCTGCCAGTATAGACCAGAGACACATTCCCCAAATAGTAGTCTGGTAGAGGACTCTGAAAATTCTTCAAGCCAGGCTTCAGCAATACGTGAACTGTGAACTTCCAGATGTTTAAGCTGGTTTTAGAAAAGGCAGAGGAACCAGAGATCAAATTGCCAACATCCACTGGATCATGGAAAAAGCAAGAGAGTTCCAGAAAAACATCTATTTCTGCTTCATTGACTATGCCAAAGCCTTTGACTGTGTGGATCACAATAAACTGTGGAAAATTCTGAAAGAGATGGGAATACCAGACCACCTGACCTATCTCTTGAGAAACCTGTATGCAGGTCAGGAAGCAAGAGTTAGAACTGGACATGGAACAACAGACTGGTTCAAACAGGAAAAGGAGTATGTCAAGACTGTATATTGTCACCGTGCTTATTTAACTTATATACAGAGTACATCATGAGAAATGCTGGGCTGGAGAAAGCACAAGCTGGAATCAAGATTGCTGGGAGAAATATCAATAACCTCAGATATGCATATGACATCACCCTTATGGCAAAAAGTGAAGAACTAAAGAGCCTTTTGATGAAAGTGAAAGAGGAGAGTGAAAAAGCTGGCTTAAAGATCAACATTCAGGAAACAAAGATCATGGCATCTGATCCCATTACTTTAAGACAAATAGATGGAGAAACAGTGGAAACAGTGGCAGACTTTATTTTGGGGGGCTCCAAAATCACTGCAGATGGTAGCTGCAGCCATGAAATTAAAAGACACTTACTCCTTGGAAGGAAAGTTATGACCAACCTAAAGAGCATATTAAAAAGCAAAGACATTACTTTGCCAATAAAAGTTCATCTAGTCAAGGCTATGGTTTTTCCAGTAGTCATCTATGAATGTGAGAGTTGGACTGTAACAAAGTTGAGCACCGAAAAATTGATTCTTTTAAACTGTGTGTTGGAGAAGACTCGAGAGTCCCTTGGATTGCAAGGAGATACAACCAGTCCATCCTAAAAGAAATCAATCCTGAACATTCATTGGAAGAAGGACTGATGTTGAAGCTGAAACTCCAATACTTTGGCCACCTCATGCGAAGAGCTGACTCATTTGAAAAGACTCTGATGCTAGAAAAGATTGAAGGTAGGAGGAGAAGGGGACAACGGAGGATGAGACGGTTGGATGGCATCACTGACTCAATGGACATGAGTTTGAGTAAATTCCGGGAGCTGGTGATGGACAGGGAAGCCTGGTGTGCTGCAGCCCATGGGGTCGCAAAAAGTTGGACACGACTGAGCGACTGAACTGAGCTGAACTGAGAGCACTCTGAAGAGAATGGTAGCTGTCCTTTAAGCTAAAGCAGCCTAGAAGACATATCACCAATACCTCTCAGTTCCTCATCATAATCTCTCATTGATCAATTATCAATGAATTTACCTAAAATATTCTTGAACACATATTATACTGACATTAATCCATAGAAAGCACCCCTTTTTAGTGGAGGGAGTCCTTAAAATTCCACTGTTCAGTACCTTAACAATTTAGAAGCAGGGGAGGAAATGAATGAAAGGCACTGGGTGGAAGAATCAGGGCTTGCCAGTGACTTCACAATTCCACAGTTCTGTGCCCCTTCAGACTAACAGTGACAAGGGCTCAACTGTACACTTTAAGTGGAAAAGTCCTTGAATGCTAAAATATTCTCAGAAGAGACAGATGTATTCCTTGACTAGGAAATAATACAGCAGAAAAGCTCTAAAAACAGCTGCTTTTAGAACTCCTTCTCGTCTCCAGTAGAGTCATCACTTCCATGATATTCCTCCTGCCCAGAGTATGGTATTTAGTTACACACCCACCAACATTCTCTCACCAAAGAAGAGGCCCTAGAAGAAACAGGGCTATGGAGTTTGAGTCAAATTTCAGACGCAGAAATTTCCCTCGAGATGATTACCCAATCTCAGCCAGCAACTGAGGCTTTGACCATCTGATAAACTGCCGTTGGACAGACATAGTCTCAGAAATAAAGACTTAACAAGGGTAAAAAAGGAAGAAGGCGCCACTAAACCAACAACTGTGGCCTGCTTTCCCTCTTACCTTGGAATGCCCACACAGGTGATGAAGCAGTCTCGTGCTCAGCTGGAAGGCTTCCAGCAAGCTCAGAACATCTTCCTACAACCAACAACATGTACAAATGCCAACCAAATGAAACATTCTCATTTCATTTTACGTGCAAGATATCCTTACAACCAAGAGTACCAAAGAGGATCAAGCCTCAGGTTCCAGCCATAGATGGATAATCATCTCTTTTTCAAACTGAGGTAGTGCTGATTTAAAAATTTTACAAGTTTCAGGTGTACAACACAGTGATTCATAATTTTTCAAGTTTATATGGATTTGGCCCTCAAATAGAAGGAAGAGTGCTCACTGGCTGTCCTCCCCCTCTCTTTCTGAGCTATGAGGGAAGAGCCGAATATTGTGTGAGTGTTCTGCAAAGTTCAACTTGGTAAATATATGCAAGAAATCATCTCCTGGACTTGCCTGGTGGTCTAGTGGTTACTACTCTGGGCTTATAGCACATTTTATGAGACAAATGAGCTTTCTTTCCTTTTTTTGTAATTCCTGAGACCAGACCACCAGAGAAGTACACAGAAACAAATAACACACTAATATGTGAGGTCCTGGGACTGCAGTAGCATAATAAAATCAGGCTAAAAGACACCATCCTCAGCTCTGGAGCAGAAGTCGGGAGGTGGGTCCACTAAGGAATCGTCAGTCCTCCATGGGCGTCTCTGGGAGAGCTGGTGACCAGAGGCGCCTGCATCAGTCTGTGGCCAGAGCTAAGGTGAGGGGGCTGTTCCCATGGCTGCCCAGGAGCCAATGTGGACATCCTTTCTGAACCACTACACAGAGCACGCCTGTGGTCTCTGCTCTCAGTTCTTACCCGGTGTTTTCTAAAACTGAAGTCGAGGAGCGGCATACACTGCTTCAGAAATGCTTCCACAAAGGACGCCCATACTGAGGAAGAGAAGAGAGAAGCTGGTGAGGACCTCTGCTGAGGTCTTTCATGGGAAATGCCCCTGCCTGAGGCAGCATAGCATTTCCCAGACCAGAGTGTTTATTTTCTTTTATATGTAAAAAACAAATCGGAAAGGGTTCAAAAGGTTAATCCAGAGGATATAGCTTAATGCAAAGGCTAAACAGGCCTGTTGCGTCCTGACTTAAGCAGCCTTACCTGCCACACACACAATGTGTGGGGTATTGCTCAGCTTGAGAATGAGGGCACAGAGGAACTGAGGGGAGCCCCAGCTCCAGAGGACAACTTACTCTCAAAAGGAATAAACTGGGTAGAGCTGAGGAAGCACATGGCAAACTGCCCAATTCCCCCATCAGGAAAGGGACTCCCCCTTCTCAACCATCCCTCACACTGGCACCAGTGGGGGCTGTGAGGAAAGAGGAAGAGAGAAGCCAGGAGGCAACAGTATGGGGTACTATCTATCCACTGGAAGGAACCTCTGGGAAAGGGGAGAAGCATTCTCCCTGCTGCCTTCCTTAGCTCTTAACCCAATGTGTTTATCAACAAATCTAGGGCTAATCCAGGATATCCCCCTGGAGGATACCAAAAGGCCAGCTCCCACATCAATGAGGCCACCCAACGGGCTTTAAAAAGAGGACTCACCCACTCCTCCTTCCTTTCTGTTGACTGGGAAGGAAAGGCAGGGAGTGACTACTGCTCCTTAAGCCAATCATCCTAGTTCTAAGACTAAGTTTTCAAACTCCTAGGAAAACTGGCTTCTCTGGTTATCCAATTAATATAGGAAAACATATCCATGGTCTTTTATAGACTATCAGCAGAGATTCTGGAGACTGGCTTGTGGGCAAGGTATTAAGCAATTCCACTCAGCTGACCCAAAGGAAGAGTAAACACTAGAGAGGGCCCAGTCTATTGCTCACCTTCAAACACGCAAACAGAACAGGACGACTATCAAACACCTGGAAAGATGAAGGACAAGAAACCAGAGCTAAGATCGCTCCTCTGAGCACCCCAGCCTCTTCCCCACTGTGCAAAGCACAGCTCTGAATGTTGTACAGATGTCTAAAATGAAGGAGGCACATCAACATGTCAACAAATCAATCACAAAGAATAAAGTAATCACTATAACTGAAGTTCAAGAAAAGGAAAAGGGGAGCAGAGAGGAACAAGGAATTGATTCCAACAGGGAATGTTAAGATGGCATTGCAGAGATCCCAAACCTTGATGGGAAGCCTGAAGAAAAGAGGCAGAAAGGAAAGAAAAACATTCTAAATTGGGGGAACAGTCTGGGCAAAATCATGGAGTAGGGGAGAGCAGGGTGTACATGAGGGATAAAGAAGGCATCCAAGTTGGAAGATGGAGACCACGAGCAATGTGCTCAGATTCATGGTGGGGTGAGAGAGAGCTGGGGAATGACAGAGGGAAGGAGTCATTAAATAGTAAACAGTATGGCACAGACTGGAAGGAGGAAGGCAGAGAAGGGAAAGACACTGCACAGGAAGCAGGGAAGGTGCTATCCAGGATGGGCAGGGCACAGGGACAAGGTGGGGAAACAGGTGCCCAACAAAGAGTAGGGAGGAGCTGAGAGGGCCCATTTTGGAAGTCAGGCCCCTTGGCAGTTTCTGCAGTTAGCCAATGAGATGGAACAGGGAGCCTCTCCATACTCACCTTTATCAGGTTGATGAGGATACTGAAGTCTCGAACAGCCATGTTCCAGTAGAGGAGCTTCTCTTCATGAATCTGGGGGCAGCCAAATATACAGGCATCTTTGAATTGCAGCCAAATACTTCTTTTACCATGTTCCCACTAATATATGGTTCTTGAACTACAGAGCTATACAGAGATTTAAACCACTTATCCTCCTAAACAGATGTGGCAACCAGTGAACCCACAAGACGGTTCGGAAGCCTGCATATATGGTATCACTGGGGTACCTTATTGAGACTTTCTAAGAAGACAACTCCTCTTTAATAACTTACAAGTAGGAAAAAGCCTCTGCAACATATCCCTGTAGTTTCCTGATTGCCTAAGCAAGCTCTTGCTCCCAGAAGGCTAGCTCTGCTCTGGTTAGCAGGTTGCCAAGGCCTAGGACCACAGCATCTGAAAAACAGCCTTGTTAACCTCATGCCAGCTCACAAGTTGCAGCTGGGTACATGAGGCTGCAACCAAAGATATTTTTTCCAGACTAGGTCTATGGAGTCCAAGGTTATCCCCAGGAAGTAGCCAGGGAAAACAGCTTAATTCTCACTTCCAACTAGAAGAAAGGACATCAAGAACTCTTTGAAAAAAGTTCTGCATCTCAGTAAGTTAAAGGAAATAGCTTAGAAAATTCTAGACCCAAGGAGAAGAACAACCAGAATCTTCTGAATAATCTAGAGTCCGCTTCCTGAGGCGGGACAATTTGACTCACCTGCTGTGAATCTGCTGCTGTTCCAGCCTGAAGACCTTTCACTGTCTTCTCTAGTTCAGCCATCATTACTCTGAAGAAAACGACGAATGTGGTCCTACAAGAGAAAAGTACGACACTCACACAATGATGATGCACTCATCAACAAAAAAAGTCCTGGGATGAAACCAGGGGACCCAAAGTGATGTCCCTGCCCACCTCTCAAAACATGCTTTCACTAGAGTCCACTCTAGGGGGATGTAAGAGCAGGAAGGATTTAGAAATGAGCCAAGAAGACGGCCTGTGAAACCATGGGATTAATTTCATGAACGGAGAGTGTGGTGGCAGGGAAAGAACAGGAAAGTAGTGGTCAGAAGATTAAACTTTAAGTTTCTAGTTCTAAACAAGCTCCCTCTCTAAGCTCATTTTCCTCATCAGTAAAACAGAGGAAATGGTATCTACCTCACAGATTCATCAAAAGGATCAAATGAAATAAAGAATGTAAGAGTGCATTATAAACTATAAAGACCATATGAATATCAGATAACCACTGACACTATGAGACACAAAACCCATTGAGACAGATACGGTTAGACACAATAATCACTGTATCCTTCCAAAGGTGGTTAAGATATTGAAAAAATAATTTCACATTAAAGGGTGAATGCACTGAAAAAAGTTTGGTGATTAAATATCCAATGTCTCTAAAAACTCTAACTACTGAAAAGTCATTCCTCAATAACATCCTTTCATATGGGCAGGGTGAGGGCTGCTTGAAGAGAATTCACAGCAGACATTCTATGTGTTGAACAAATGACTGCACATACCTTCTGTATCAGAACTAGATGAAGAGTAAGGTAGTTATTTGGAACCTACATATATTAGTATGATTCTAACTTAGGGAAAGGACTAGAGGAGAGTGCTCCCTTACCAGGTCAATGTAGGGAATGTGGAAGAAGAGGCTTCTTTAGGAGAGTTGATCAGCTCTGGGACACCAACACCAGCAATCTCCTCTATGGCCTTCAGTACACTGTCTGTGTGCTCCAGGTAGATGCTGTATTGATAGCCATAGGAGTATGAACACACATTACAGAATTTCTAAATCAAGATTTCTCTCTTGAGACATATCCAGGTACTAAGCTTTAAACCAACTATTAGCAATTATTAATCTATTTTTCGCTACACCACACAACTTGCACAATCTCAGTTCCCTAGCCAGGAATTGAACCCAGGGCCACAGAAGTGAAAATGCTAAGCGCTAACCAGTGGCTCACCAAGGAATTCCCAACATTTATTTTCAATAACATAAAGATTCCAATTACTTGTCAGGAGTAAAGGAAATGATGTCTCCATTAGAAATACAGTTAGACACCATGGAAGTGATGGCCGTGTCTTAGATATGGTAGGCAATAATAAACATCTGACTCATGGGTTAACAAGGCAGGATACAATAGCAGACTCCTCCACTTCCTCTATGATTTGATTTACTAAAGAATTGACAGTATAAAACAGAACTAGAGGATCTGAAAATCCACATATTCTAAATTACGTTAATTTAACACCTATTTCACTGCTTCCAAATTATCATCAACCAAGATAAATTTCTCAGGTTTTGACCAGACAAGGGATCCGAACAGGGGCAAATGGAAGGCTATTTGGCTTGTGGAGAGAAGCTGGCCTCTTACCCAAGCAAAGCCTGGAGCTGGTCATTAGGAATGCTGCTCCTCTCTTTTTCTCCACTAGGCCACACTCGACAGAGGAACTGTTTGGCCAGGGAAGCTGTTGATGAAACAAGACATATTTCATATTAATGGAAAATGAACTTCATTCTTGTTTTGCAGTCTTTGGGGGATGATAATTGATCAAAAACATTATTCTTTTATATTTACTATGAAGTTCCTAGGCTAACAGACAATTTGGGGGAAAAAAAAAGCTTTCATGAGTTCCTGCTCTATTAGTCCTTCTACCAGAAATAAACCCATTTCTCTAAGTCCTAACATGTCCCACCCTCTTATCCTGTCTTGACACAAACATGAACCATACATAGACACAGAGTAAAGGAATGCTGCTGGGCAGTGGGAAGTCCATCTCAGGTACTCCTTGGCAGGCCAATAAACAATAAATAGTATGGACCTCCAAGATTCATAAAAAAGCCCTCCCCCTTTAAGCAACAGGAATAATAAAGGTTGTTACATTTTCTTCTTGCTTTGTGTCTGTGATTCCAATTAAGATTTATCAGTGAGATGCATTCTAAGAGTGATGTCAAAAGATAGTTAAAGGGAGGTGGGGGTCGGGATTGGGAGTTCATGTACACTCGTGGCTGATTCATGTCAATGTATAGCAAAACGAATACAGTATTGTAAAGCAAAACAAACTAAAAAATAAAATTTAATTAAAAAAAAAAAAAAAAAAAGATAGTTAAAGAAAAAGATCAGGGATGGGACCAGACTTTTCTTTACACTTAATCCTGATTTCTCCTTTCTGTCCCATTTTATTAACTTAATGGCTTATGTTTTTCTGTCAAATGTCTCAGATACTTAATAACAACAACAAAAAAGGAAGGATATGAATAAACAAAAGTTAAACAGCAAATCCAGCCAAGTAAACTAACCACACTCAGTTTACGCCATGTCAGTAGAGCTCAGACAAAGCTCCTACTTGGGACTATGTCCTTCTTGATATAGCAAGAGGGCATATCACAGTGATGGAGAGATTTGCTTATAAAATTTACAAGGTTCTAGGAAGCCCCAAGTTTACTAGTCTATTCATGAAGGAAAAAAAGAGGATTCATCACCAATTTGTCTTTTGTTCTCAGTAGGAGCTGTAGATTTCTCCAAAATGACCATCAAAAGTCTAATGAGATAAAGAGCACAGTGGAAACTGGGAATGCTGGCATGGAAATTCTGCAAGTAATGGAAGCTCTGCCTGTAAAGAGACAAAAAAAAAAAAACCACCACCACAAGTAGTACAGATGTGTCTAAATCCATGAGTTATACAAGTCCACTGAAATGCCTCATGGTCTAAGCAGAATCTTCCTCATTTGCAGGTGCTTTAGCAGAACCTTCTTTCAACATCTTATAGAGAAATGTAACTTTGTATGAAGAAAGCCAGGGTGTAGAGGCCTGACCCAGTGTATGGGACGCTGGCACTGAAGAGGGTCATGTATGCCAAGATAACCAAGTGCTAGCCTAGGCCATGCTGACATGTGCAACCCCGAGTAAATTATTTGCTCTTTAAGGCAAGAGGCAACACACTGGGTATAATGTTTAAATTATGGGTTCATAGGGACAAGGTAAAAGGAAATGAAAAAGCAGAGCTTCTGATAAATGTATCATATATAGTTAGCTTTTCATGTTCTGAAATAATGGAAGATGAAGAAACACAATTAATCTAAAATTGTAGTTAAAATAAAACCAGAGTCAACTACTGATTGACTGGTGGGAAGTAAGTCAAACAAATTTAAAAGAATTGTACTGAAAATCAAATAAGGTTCTAAAGGCAAACGGTGGACTCTGACGGCCTAGTTTCTCAGGGGAGGGAGGGGAAAGACCAAAGTGCTCTGGGTGAAGCTGGGGTAGAGGCTGAACCCATGCTCCTTAGAGCTCCTTCTCATCTCCTGTGCTCTCAGTCTAGGTTACTCTTCTTTCAAGATGAGGGAAGTGATAACTGACTGCTTCCTAATTATCCAACCCAATTAGGAGACAGTGGTACCTGGATAATAAGAGTTGACTACAGATGGCTAGCACTTTCATCACTGTTACCTGAAAATGCATACTTTACAGGGTGAAGGTGTGGATTTAGTTTGATTTATTCAACAGTTTCTAAAGCATCAGGATATATCTGAATACACAGATAAGAAAGCTCACATAAATGAGGAAAAGGCATTTAAAACACCAAGTTATCTCCAAGAAATCTTGCCTGTTTTATTCCTAGGAATTTCTTTAGCTAACTTTCAGGGACATGCGGTCCAGCCTACCTGAGCAGCTCCTCCATGGATTGGTCACGCTCTCCTGGCTTCAGTCGGCTAGTAAGGATCCCAAGGGCTGAGTATAGTAAATTATTATTTTGAAGTTGACAGAATCCACTCCTAAAGGAAAGTCAAGGAAAGGTAGCTGAGCTCAGTTTCAGGAAGATTATGTGGACAGCATTTAAGGATCCTGGCCACTATTCTGTACCATCAATAAATCAACAGAAGAAAAAGAACTAAAGTACTGAAGGTATTCAAGCGCTAAATCTAGTCACAGCTCTGAATACCAGACTGGAAGCTGAAGGGCACCCAGAACAGTCTTTTCTTAAGGATCTGTAACAGTCCTCCTCCTCCTAGGTTTATTTCCAAGGGAAAAAAAAAACCTCTCCTTTATTATTTTAGAGATAACTGTCAGTCTTCTCAAAACAAACAAAAAAAAAATAGGAATAATTTTGTGAAACTGCTTAAATCAATGTTTAATTCATACCAGATTAAGTCAAATCTTGACAGCTCTGTCTTCTGATTATCTTTCCTACTATCTCTTCCTTTCCAAGCCAAGACCATCACTCTAGGCCGGGCCCTTATCATCATCCCATGCATGGATCACGCCAACATCTTTTCACTGGTCTTTTTGGCTGCCTTTCCAATCCATTTAGGCCAGCATGTTGCTGCCAAAAGGATTTTTCTAAAACACTGCTTTCACTATACCATGGGTGTGATCATAAAACTGCAAAATTGCTTCCCTGGACAACATTCAAATTCTTTTGCCTGACCTCAAGGCCCAGCACAAGGCCCTTCTGACCCCCTAGAACTTTCACTCCTCTAGAAACATTTTCGCATCACCAGTGGTAGTCCCTTTTCCTTTCCACAAATTAATTCTGAGGGCCTATAATTTTTTTTTTTTCCTGAATAGCTTTTTTTAAAGTGTAATGGACATAAACTAAACTGCATGCATTTAAAATGGTGAATTTGATTCGTGACTTATATACAAATCCAAGAAACCCCAATGAAAATAATAAACATATCTATTCCTCCTAATAGTTTCCTGCAAGGTCAGACCCCAGGGGCCATGATGGGCCGCCCCTTCTCTCCCCCGCCGGCAGGGGAGGTCTCTAACAGAAGGAGCCTCCCAGATCCCGGGGACCAATGACAGCACACTTCACCAGCTAAAGCCACCCCACCCCAGCCATGTAGAAGGACCTGTCAGTCCGCGATGCCTCGGCCTGGCGACCTATCCAAACCCCCGTCCATCTAGCCTGACCATCCCTCGCAACGAGCGTATAAAAGCCACCTGCAACATGGTCCGGGCGCGGACGTCCTCGATCTGCCTCCTTCCCAACCAGGAACCCCGCATTAAAACCTCTGTTAGACACTCTTTTCTGGGTCCTGGTCATCTTTACCTAACATTTCCTTGTATTCTTTTGTAATCCAGTCCTCCTTCCATCCCCCTACCCAATGAGAGGCAACCACTGAACTGTTTTCTGTCACTACAAGATTATATACTTATTCTAAAACTTTATATAACTAGAATCAAGTACTACATACTCTTACAGTCTTGGTTTTTATTCAGTATAATTCTTTTTTCATCCATGTTGTTGCATTTAGTATTCTACCACATAGAGACACTACAATTTGTTATCCATTCACCATTTTATGACATTTTAATTGTTTCCAATTTGAGGATATTACAAATGAAGCTCCAATAAATATTCATATACAAGACTCTGTGCAGACATATGCTTTTACTTCTCTTGGATAAATTACTACTTTTACTAGCAGTAAAATGGTTGGGTGGTAGGTAGGTGTATATATAACTTTCTGATGAACTGCTAAACAGTTTTCAAAAGTGAGAAAACCATTTTACAGTCACAACAGCAGCATGTAAGAGCTCCAATTACTCTATATCCTCACCAGCACTTGGCAAGATAAATCTTTTTATTGCATCCATGCTGTAATTTTAATTTGTATTTTCTTAATAACTAACACTGCTGCACATCTTTGCAAGTGTTTATTTGCTGCCCACCTATCTCCTTGATTAAGCATCTGTTCAAATCCTTTGTCTGGCACTATATTTAAGTACTGAGGATATGATAATGGCTAGTCTAGGCCTTCATAGAACTCACAGTCCAGCAAGGAAGACAGATGAACAAATAATTATAATAAAATGTGAGAAGTTTTATCCTAAGAATATTAGAAAAGAAGTGGGGATAAGAGAGGCAGAAAGATTTACCCAGTCTAGGGGTCAGGGAAGATGGTCCTGAGGAACTGAAGTTTAAATCCAGATCTCAAGGATGAGTTAAAAGACTGGGGGGTCAAGAAAGGTGAAGATCCTGGCAGAAGGATGAGTATGTGCAGCCTTCCAGGTAAATGCTATATAGGGTGCTGAAATTATTTCAGTATAACTACAGGGCAGAGTGCACCACAGTGAGTAGAATAGCAGGAGTCAGATAATAAAAGTCCTTAGAAACTAAGTAGAAGAGATTGACTTCAAGAGAAATCCAACGGCAATCAGAACAAAGGTGGGCTAGGATACGATCAGATTTATGTTGGGAAGATCACTTCACACTTTGCTGTGTGAAGAAGGGACCAAAAGAGGAAAAGTGGAGGCAGAGAGACCAACTGTGAAGCTGTTCTAGGTCTGATGAGAGATAATAGGAGCCTGGAAGCAGTGGAGAAAGAGGACAGGTAGCCATCTAGATGCAATCTAGAAGCTAAACTCGACAGGATTTTGTGATCAGATGTGGAACAGAGAAAGAGTAGAGAGAAGAAAAGGAACAAAGAAAAACTCCTAGCTTCTACCTCAGGCAACTGGTGGTGCCTCTGTCTCGCCAGGGAAAGCTGAAGGAGTGGTGGGGAGGATGAAACACGCTTTGGATGTGATGAATCTGAGCTGTCAATGACACAGCTATAAGGAGGAGCTGAGTAGGCAGTTGGGAGTTAAATGCCTGTAGCTCAGAAGTTAAATTTTAGCCCGAATCTAACCTTAGCTGAGACAGCCCAGGAAACCTATATGAGAACAGAGAGGCCAAGACCCAACCCTGAGGAACAGAAGCATATAAGGGACACACCTCCCTCACTTCTACTCTTGTCCATGCCGTGCCTTACAGTTTCTTCCTTTACCTCCCCAAAGCCATCTACCCTCCAAGGGCCCCATCAAGTCCCAGGATTTTATGAAGGCATCCCTAGACACCCTGGCTTACATGCCTGCAGCTCTTTACCACACAATCTGGAATTTATCTACAACTTGTTGAGTAACAACTTCTTACAACACTCACCCTGGTGCTATTAGGGAAAGGGTGCCACAGTGAACTAGCCAAGAATCAGATTTGGCTAGATTTGGCTAGATTTGTTACAGGTTAGAAAAGAACAAGTCATCTGATTTTCAAATGAGTCAATAACAGATAAAGTGAGCCAAACCAAATTAAATGATGCAGACAAAAACACTCCAGAAAGAGTAAGTGTCATATTGACATAAGCTTTTGGAGTCTTTTCTTCTTTTCTACACCTCAGTGCCTTGGTGACTGTCAGGTAGAAGCAAGGACATTCTTGATTGTCTCTACCTACTGTACTTGCCACATACTCACCAAGCAAAAAGCGCATGAAAAATCTGCAGTAGCCTCAGATAGCAGGACGACATTATGTGGTACTCTTGACCTTTAACTCCGGGTTCATCAACTACACCATGATTCTCAGCAGTTAAGCACTACAAGGGAAAGGTGCTTTTAAGACTGTTGCTTTAGCAATTGCCCTCATTTTCCTTTAAGATTTTTCAGCCAAAAATGAAATCTCTTGTTCATTTAGTAATTTCTAAATCTCTATAATGATAAGATAGGCTTCTGACTGAAAATAGTTGTGAATGTTCTCCAGATGGTTACACATGGGGTTCAGCAGTTGAACAACCCTAAACGCGATTTCTGAGGCAGATCTCTGGTGGAGATGTGAGAATCCAATATTCCGGTTTCCTTTGCTCTATAATAAATTCAGAGTTAATAGGGAAGAAACTGTTGGGTAACTTCTTTGAAACTAAGAGTCTGTTATGGGGTTTAATCAAACCTTGTGCCAGCAGGTAGAGCGAAAAGAAACTAGGTATATATTTTGACAGAGGAAACTCAACTCAATCTTCAAATAACCAAGAGATTGGCTTTTATAGAGTACACAGTGTTTGAGAGGGGACTTCTCTGGTAGCTCAGCTGGTAAAGAATCTGCCTGCAATGCAAAGACCTAGGTTCAATGTCTGGATTGGGAAGATCCCCTGGAAAGGGAGAGGCTACCCACTGCAGTATTGTTGGGCTTCCCTGATGGCTCAGATGGTAAATAATCCACCTGCAATGAGGGAGACGTGGGTTCAATCTCTGGGTTGGGAAGATCCCCTGGAGGAGGGCATGGCAACTCACTCCAGTATTCTTGCCTGAAGAATCCCCATGGACAGAGAAACCTGGCGGGCTACAGGCCATAAGGTCTCAAAGTCAGACACAATTGAGCAATTAAGCACAGCACAGTGTTTGAAACGTACAAACCCCAAATTACTAATAAGATAAAGCTTACACAAAAATAGAAATCATTTAGTCTAATAAGAATGTAGACCAAATATTAAATTCAAGAAGAATCAAGTAACTGGATATTTTAAACATTCACACCTAAAACTCTCACATTTTGCTGTTCCTATCATCCATTTGCTTCCTAGATGCCACATGCATTTGTCCATAAGATGCACACTTGAGCTTGTGGACTGTTCCAGACAGCCAATTACCATGCTGAGCCTTGGACAAAGGCTGTTTGGGAAGGTATTAAAACCAAAACCCAAGCAAAGAAGAGGATTCAGGAATTCTCAGGGCATTTGGAAATATATCTTCTGTTCTGGGTGCTATTTGCTTTCTCGGTCTTAGAGTTCCTTTCTGAAGGAAGGTGACTGTGGGCTGGCAACAGGGCTACGACCATGCCACCCAAAAACAGTCTCAGAGAAACTGACAGCTCATTCACTACTCAGACCTCTTTGTTTCCAAATCGACAGGACAGGCCCAGTGCTCCAGTCTGTATTAACCTTGAGGAAGGGGACTCTCCTGGCCACAGGTGTTAGCATGTTGTCTAGCTTCTGGGCGAGATCTTCCAGCAAGAAAAGCAGTTCAGGGGGCTGAAGTTGCACAACTTCTGCAGCCTGTTACAAGGAAGAAGGAAAGACTAATTCCCAACATGCTCTAGCTATCTTTTGGGGATATAGTTCATGTTTTCACTGTCTACAATGTGTAAAGAATCTCATCATTACCAAAAGAAAGAGGGGAAATTTCCCCCACCTCACATAAATGGCTGTTGTGCTCTGTCAACAAATCAAAGTCATGCATTTCCTAAGTAAAACAAAATTTAAAATTATTAAATAGGAATGAGGCAGTGTAGTTTTAGATGACACACTTTTTCTCTAGAAACAAATGCCTCTGGTATATCCTTCCAGCTATGGACCAGTGATGCCTTTCCTAAATAACTTGAGATTTAAAAAATGACTAATTCAAGGAAATTTTGCTTTTCTCTGTTCATTAAATAATTCTTTTGCATTTTCTCTCCCTGAAATGTTTCACTGCCATTAAGACAAGACTGGCAGAATCGTTATAAGTGCATTGCACTACCAGAAATAGAATGGGTCCAATGCAGTCTCACTTCAAATTTTTCACTTAACTGTACATTTATGGAGAATCTCCAAGTACAGGCTGATATAGAAATACTGAAAAAATAATACATTCTTATAAAAATACACATTCTTGTAAAAATCTATGGCAAAAATCCACACCATTTCTTATAAAAATTTTTTAACCTGGAAAAACTCTACCTTCTGGTGAAACCCCGTATCAAAAAGTACCTTCTCTGTGTAAATGTCCTCCACTTTCAAGTTCATTTAAATAACATTTTCTCCTCAGAGTTTCACTGGTACCTGGTTCAGATCATCCACACAGCATGCACTACTGGCTGTCTACTTCCTTTATTAGATTATGAGCTATTTGAAGGTGAGCATCAAGCTGTATGTACTACTGAATTGCCAATGTCTAGGTAAGTGGCAAATACAAACAACTAACTCAACAAGTATCTCATGGACACTGAACAAATATCATGAAAAAGTGAAAAGAACACTGAGTAACTGTAAACCAAAATAGTGCTGCTTTATAAAAGTAATCCAAACAGCTCGTTATTAGTAACCTAAAGTAAGGATCACAACATTAACACGATCTTCTGTAATGTCTAATGTACTATTAAAAAAAAAACAAAAAACCAAAACTTAGATTTATAAACATCAAGATGATGAGGATAATTATTCATCTACACTTTCACATATAAAGGCTTTGGAAGCCAGAGTCCAACTTCTCCCAGTGTCACGGTGTTTTTTGTGAAACAGGAAAAGAGCTGAGGAACTTCCTAAAAAGAGATTAAGTTCTGGGATCTCAGTTCTGTCACTTACTTCGGTGTGCATTTCAGTATCTAAGATGAACTTGGTCACAAGCCCACAACGCAGAATAGAGAAGACCTCAATGTCCAGCTCTCGGAAAAAAGCGTGGTAATTCTGTAATGACACTGATGTCTTTTCTTCTTTCCCTTTGAATTCCTAAGAAGTATGAGTAACCAACAGAACAAGGCTTCTATATTAATCTAATTTTAAATGAAGGTTTCAAAGTGCAATTAAGCATTTACTTTATACAAAAAGTTACACTTCATTACATTCTTTTACCAACTTTCTTTTTCCAAGGTCTCAAAATATTCCTGAGACAGAGTACCCAATGTAACGCTGGGATATAGGTTGCATATCGAGACTCTTGGTTGGTTTCCACTTACGGATGAACTATTAGGCAAATCAAGGCACTGTGGCGTGGACCAGAAAACTGTGAACTTAAGGACCAAAAATGTGGCTTCAAACCCTTGCTGAAGCCTTATTAAATGTATAACTTTGAACATGTCACCTAGTCTCTCTGGGTCTTAAGTTTTCTTATCTATTATATACAGGTATCAATACTAAACTTGATTTTGGAAAATTAAAGGAGCTGTACATAACAAATACTCACTAAACAACAGCTAAAGAACAGAAATAACTGGGATCCATGTGGTTTAAGCTATTTCACAAACCAACTCTGTGAGTGGTACAATTATAGGAAATTGTTAAGTATCTGTATTAAGAAACTGTACTAAACATTTCATGTTATCTCAATTCACTGAGAAGGGAATAATCTGGGATCAGATGAGGAAAAAAGGCTAAAAGAAGTATATTTAGAATACATCCAAAGAAAGAATTTGATAATTGCTACAAGATAATTCAAAGTACTCCTGAGGTGCAAAAAAGGGAGTAATATGATCAAGAAAATAATGAGAAGAACCAGTGTGTGGTAGTGATAAATATTTCGAGTCTCACCCAACCTCTGCTATTGACAGGGTCACTCCAAGGCCTATCAGAGTTTGTTCACCTCTCCTTTCCGTAACTTTTCTCTCTGTGAAATGCATAGGATAATGCTAGCCCTTGCTAATTTCACTGGGTTGTTACACACCTTCACGGAGACTCATCATTCCAATACCTTTTCCTGTTGGCTCCTCTCAGCTAGTGTAGGGTCACATTCTGAATTATCCTCCTTTGAAAGCACATCAAGGGAGGATGTCTTGCCACCATCTGCTTTTCGCTTCTTTCCTCCTTATGTTTCAAGAAGAGAAAAGTAACTGAAATAATCAGTTATCTTGTTTGCGAAATATCACTGCCTTCAAGAAAAAGACTACCTAGAGATGAAGAAGGTTAATTTTATAACCCTAAGTTACAATTCACTGATAACCATGCTAAAGAAAGAGTTCAGTTATATAATCTCTCCCATTACTGATGCTTTGATGTACATAACCTCTAAGTCAATTCAACACAACACATAGGAGGACACGGAATATGAGGAAAAGAAAATACCTGTCTTTCCTTGCTTCTGATTTTTGCTGAAACAGCAGTACTGGTATGAGGTGTTACTTCTAAAGTTTCCAAGTCAAAGTTTGCAAGGGGAGGAACATAGTCTGGGGTGACTGAAACAGAGAGCAGGAAGCTCAGTGTATACCAACCATAAACCACCGTTAAACTTGAATGACAATCACCCAAGTAGCTAAAAACTAGTTTCCAGAACTACCAAGCATGGCTGACTATCTATCAGATGCTTGCAGGTCATGTGACACTAACCATTTTGGCACAGTAAAACGGCCAAAGATAACCTATAGAAATACTGCATTAATTGATTATGGTCAACTATGGATGGAGGAGCCTGGTAGGCTACAGTCCATGGGGTCACTAGGAGTCAGACACAACTGGGCGACTTCACTTTCACTTTTCACTTTCATCCACTGGAGAAGGAAATGGCAACCCACTCCAGTGTTCTTGCCTGGAGAATCCCAGGGACAGGGGAGCCTGGTGGGCTGCCGTATATGGGGTCATACAGAGTTGGACACTACTGAAGCAACATAAAATCATTCTAAATAAAGATATAAAGTATCCAAACAGCTAAGAACTAAAAATAAACTTACTTAACCATTTTGGCACAGTAAAACGGCCAAAGATAACCTATAGAAATACTGCATTAATTGATTATGGTCAACTATGGATGGAGGAGCCTGGTAGGCTACAGTCCATGGGGTCACTAGGAGTCAGACACAACTGGGCGACTTCACTTTCACTTTTCACTTTCATCCACTGGAGAAGGAAATGGCAACCCACTCCAGTGTTCTTGCCTGGAGAATCCCAGGGACAGGGGAGCCTGGTGGGCTGCCGTATATGGGGTCATACAGAGTTGGACACTACTGAAGCAACATAAAATCATTCTAAATAAAGATATAAAGTATCCAAACAGCTAAGAACTAAAAATAAACTTACATTTAAAATCTAAAGATAGTAGCAATATTTGGTCACAGAGTAGTTTGTTTTACACGCAATTATTTAGATGAGAGCCTGAGGGAGGCTCTGTGTTTTCTCCAGGAAAATCAAGCTAGAACTGTAAAACAAGTTTTCTTAATGGTCAGAGGGTATCAAGAAGCCTCTCAGCTTTACTCTTGATGATGTTCAGGAAGGTAAAGGGCACTGGAAGTTTGACATCTGAAGAAGCAAAGTAATTTACAAAAGGCCAACCAATGTTTTGTATCTTGTCTTTTCTCAAAAACCAAGGTTTCCTGGAGAAAACAATGGAAGGAAAATGGCTGTATTCATTTTTTAAAAGTTCTGTTGAGCAAACATTTTCTTGTCCCACATGAATTAGGGGCAGCTATCATTGAGTCTGACTTAAAGGCTGTCCTCTATCTCCTCACTATTGCCCAGCAGGGTTCCCAGCCGGGACCCTTCCCTCACCTGCCAAGTGCTTTTCCAGGAGTTGCTGCAGTTCTACAATGTGCTTTAATCGGGTGAGCACCTTCCCCTTCATCTCGGGCAACTTTTGCCGACAGAAGGCATTTACAACCTGTAGAAGTACAAATCATATCTGTGAACTGTTCAGATTTTAACCTCATTTGCATTATTCAGCAAGGGCTAAAAGAGCCATTCAGTGAAAGGATCTGTGAGCCTAGTGAGCAATGTCAAAGTCTTCTCAGCAAGGTGCTTTGGAGAAAAAAAGCCCTGGACCAATGTGGGAGGATCTAACTTTTAATACCAGTTCTACTTATTCCTAGTTAAGTAACAAGGCAGAACTTGTTACTTAACAGAAGTAACTCTCTGCAGCTAGAGAGTACAACTTTTGGTGAAACAAGTCCAGTCTGTTACTAACTAGTTGTGTGACCTTGGCCAAGTCTTGAACCTTTCTGTGCTTCAATCTTTTTAACTATAAAATGGGAATGCAGTTGTAATGATTAAGTGTGAATAAAGAAACTAGCCCAGCATTTGGCAAATGTGTTTGATAAATTTTAATGACTTTGAACTCTCTGTAACTGCAATTTCATATGAATAAGACAAGGATAGTAATACCTACCCTGCCTGTACCATAATACAGTTGTCAGGATAAGAAGAGATCATTCAAGTGAATAAATATTCTTAGAAACAATATGCATGAGAAAGGAAATGTGATATAAGATGTTATTGTCATTTTCAATATATTTCATTATTATTGTGCATTTCATTAAGTACAAATATATTCTAAAGGATGGTGAAAACTATCTTCATTTGATCTCACTGAATCAAAATATTAAGTGCATACCTGTAAGGAGGAACAGTATTTTCACAGTGGAGAAGGTGAAGTTATTCCATGCAGGATGCAGAGTAGTGTGAAATGGCTTGGAAGTAGTAAAGCATGGACAACATTAAGTGAATTCTAAGCATTTTAATTTGGCTACATCAAAAGGTGCATGTGATCAGGGAAGGGTGGGACACATCACTGAAGAGACACACAGGGGTCAGAGGTTGGTGAACAATTTTTAAGGAGTCTCATGAGAACCAAGAAAATAGTTTCCTTTCTAGAGAAATTACAGACAATAGGTGAAACGTCTCAGTAACTCTGCTCACCTCTCGGAACCAGTTGAGAGTAAGAAATATGAGTGAACACAGGAACGAACGTTCTTTAACAGACATGGACTGGAGTCTCTCTCCAGGCTCCAGGTCAGTGAGGAATAAAGGACAATCTGAAAGAGAAGAACAAACATTTTTAATCTCTTTTAGTTGAAGTCAACAGAATCTGGATGCTGCTCCCAGAGCTAGGTCTCCTTCTACTAATTTCCCCCTTTAATGGGTATTTGAAGGTCAAGTTTCAGTTAGTCTCAAAAATAACCTCATAGCATGCAGCATCAACAAATATAATTTAAAAGTCTCTGTGAAGTTAGAAAATTCCCTCCCCTCCCCCAACAAGTACAATGTACCACTTCCCTAAGTTTACCAAAAAAAGGTTACAAAGAAGAAACAATCTGATAACTTCATTCTATACCTAATAAACCATCAATCTCCTCCAAGTTTCCATTATGTTGTCTGTCCACACAAAGTCTCAGTAACCGGAAATAGGGAGCCAGGCATAACGGAGAAACCAATCTGGGAAGGAAAATCCATTTTTAGATCACAGTTTATAGGCATATTAGTCCATATTTATAGGAGCCTGATCTTGTAATTAACAAGTTTTGCCCAAAATAAATGTCTACTTTTAAAAACATGACAAAGAACATAGTGGATGCTCAGCAAATAAATAATGAACTGAATGGGAAGAAGACACAGGTACGAGTGAAATGTCCACGCATTAAGATAAAGTACAGGTAACACGGAAGGAAGGCACATGACTGGCAAAGGTAGACAAACACATTCCCAGGTGGGGAAAAGGAACAGAAACAAAAGCAGCCTCGCAAAGTATCTGTTGGCTGTCATGAGCCACTGCAAATCCCAATCCCAGGATCTGGGAGAAAACAAGGAGTCTGATCCACTCTTGGTAATGCATCCAAATACCACTTGTCTTGAGAGAAATCCTTTTCAATCAAGTTGCCAACAGATTACAAGACCTGTGGCATTCCTTGTGAACAAGAACTGTGGCATTCCTTGTCAACATTCAACATATCAACAGCGGTTTTAGAGAAGAAAACGTATACTGACTTTTGGTCTGATTCCTGCGAAGTCAGTGTACTCCCATCTTTCACAAAGTCCTGAGAGAACAACAGTGGCAGGAGGTTGATGACAATCCCATCACAACTATCGTAGTCTTCTAGTCCGTAGAGTGCTTTCACAGGAAATGGATAATCACTGTGAAGAGAATCCAGAATCTGAGGTCCCAGCATCAGGCTATGGCAACTCTATGGGAAAAACCACTATAACAACCCAAACTTCTCCATTATGAGGAGAAGTGAGAAAGAACAAGTGGGGAATCTTCTAGCAATCCTGGAGCTGGAACTGCTGGGTGTTGGGGTTGGGAGGAGAGAAGTTGGAGGAGTAGGATAGACTTGGAGGAAGTCAAAAGACATTCTGAGATTGGTACCAGCTATTGACATAACTAACAAAATTTCTTTACCAATATAACCATGTCAGTGGGTAAATAGCACTTACCCTTCTGGAACAACACAGGCATCCACCACAAACGCATCTTGGAAATCATTAAAGATGGTCTGCCCAAGCCATTCCTTCAGGAAGCAAACAAACAAAAAGGTCTGTGTAGCCCAGGGTGTACATCCTACAAAGCCCTAAATAAACTATTAACCTTTCTGAAGCCTGTTTCCTCATGTATGGAAAGAAAATAACAGTAATACATACTGCATTATTCTGATGTGGAATAGACATAATACATGAAAAATGCTTAATACAGTGCCTGGCACAGAATAGATGGTGGCTTTTAACAACATCATTAACCCAATGATCATGATTCTCACTCTTAGTATGTGAAGGAGGCCTCAGAAGAGAGGCCTGGCAGAGTGAGTCAGAACAGCATTCCCAACTAGAATATGGGAGAGCTCACAGGCAGATCTATTTTTGCAATACAACAGAGAGAAGGACTTGAAGAATGTACAGTAAAGCAGCCCTTGAGTTTCACTGTTTTCAGAAAAGATACTTGGCCTCACCAGGGCTTCTGGAGCTAGCCTCCTTCCATGGATCAGGTTGGCAAATTCATCATAATAAAGTCCAGAGGCCTGAGGAGATTGCTCACTGCAGGAATGAACCAACTGTAGCAAGGAGATCACCTGAAACAGTCAAAGAGAAAGAATGGTCCAGTCCTTGAGTTGCTGATGCCTCCTAGTTAAAAACTACTCACCTCATTCAATGATAAGTTTTTCCCTTTCCAATTGCATTGGCAAAGCTCTCATCACCACCTCTCACTTGAGGTTTCTCCTAAGCCTCCTGACTAATCCTTTCTTTTCAATCTTACCTCTTTTCCAATCCAGACACATGAACCAGATTAATTTTTCTAAAGCAAAGCTTGGATTATGCATTTCTATGCTAAAACCCTTAAGGACTACCTCTGTGTAAAAATTAAATCAAAATGTCTTGATTCACATTCAGAGCACTCTGTTTTGTATCTCCAAACTAGCTGTATCTCCAGCTCTCCAATTATACACTTACTTGTCCCTATGCTCTAGTCAACCTGTTACTCTTCAAACATGGCCCACCTATTTTGCTCTCTAAGAATTTACAATTTAATTACGAGATCAGATATAGAATTAAAATACAACCTAAGCCAAAGGATTTTAAAGGCCAAAAGAGTAGTATAAATTACAAAAGCTATGAGCTCAGGAAAACATATTTTGAAAAAAGAAGCACTCTTTGGTAAGGTAACAGTTGTTGTTCAGTTGCTTAGTCATGTCCAGCTCTTTGCAACCCCATGGACCATAGCATGCCAGGCTTCCCTGTCCTTTACCATTTCCTAGAGCTTGCTCAAACCCATGTCCATTGAGTCAGTGATGCCATCCAACCATCTTGTCCTCTGTCGTCCTCTTCTCCTCCTGCCTTCAATTTTTCTCAGCATCAAGGTCTTTCCCAATGAGTTGGCTCTCTGCATAAGGTGGCCAAAGTACCAAAGCTTTAGCTTCAACATCAGTCCTTTCAATAAATATTCAGGACTGACTTCCTTAGGATTAACTGGTGTGCTCTCCTTGTAGTCCAAGGGACTCTCAAGAGTCTTCTCCAACATCATAGTTCAGAAGCATCAATTCTTTGGCACTCAGCCAACAGTGACCAGAAGCAATTTCTCAGTTACTCATAAACATATCCAACTCCAAGATAAGAACTCACCTGGGTGCACTGTTCACTGCTCAGCTCTCCACTCCCTGGGGCCAAATTAGAAGATCTACTAAAAAAAAACAGTTATTTTAGATTCACATCTGTAATATTTTATAACCACCAGCAATAAATTTTTAAAAATTGCCTTCCCTCAGATTAGGGTGGAGAATGAAAGCACAGTCAAGTAGTTATTAAGGCCTTACAAAAGGTGGACTAGAGCAAATGGTGGGTGCTACCTTAGATTTTTTCAACGTGTACACTAAACTAGTAAATATCATAAGAGCAAGCACTTGGCATTGTTCTATTTAATGCTCTCAACAACTCTATGAAGTAAATACTATTAATATCTTTACTTCACACAATTGAACAGAAACACAACGGTAAAGTGACTTACCCAAGATCATTCAGCTAAGAACAATAGAGCCAGTATTTGACCCCAGGCAAGGAGAATGGCTCCAGAGAATGACCTTTTAACCAGTATACTGTGCAGCCTCTACAGATTACTAATGCTACCTCTAAGGATGTTTCTTGAGCTCCAAGGAATTCATGACAGATCATTTCCAAGAAGCATGAACTAAATTTCATGACTTCACAACATTAACAACTTATCAAGCCCCAAGCGTCTATTAGATGTTACAACTGTGGAATCAAAGAACTAGTACTAGGAGAGAAAATCTACAAGAAGACTTTATTTATATCACAATTAAAATAAATAATTTTTTTTAAAAAAGAAGACTTTTATTTATTTCAGATGAGGTGTTCCAGACAAGAATAACACAGTAATGGAGAAACCTGTATTGTCTAATGCTTAAGAGAGCAGATGCAGAAAAAAAGCATCCCAGGAGGATCAGGATTCCCTTTTTGTGGAAACATTTTCTAAAACTTAATATCTTAGCAATCCCTAGTTTTAAACAATGAGAATGAAATGACTATAATCACAATTCTGCAAAAATTATAGGTAACATATACAGTCAAGATTAAAAAGAACATGGAAAAATAACAACAAACATTTGCTAACTTCTCTTATTATGGTTTTAATTCTTCTGTTATAATGATGTCTAAACAATATAACACTTTATTTTGTAAGACAGCAACTCGAATAACTGACCATGAGCCACAGAAACCAATCAGAATTTCCACACATACCTATCTGCTGCCATGATGCCAGCCATGGTGACAGCACCAATAATACCAATAAGCTTGTACTTGAAGATGGTGCTAGAGAGCTGTTTTCGTATCACCAGGTGCATGTCACCTGCAAGGAAATAATGGTGAAGATGTTGGAATGGTACAGCAGAAGAGTCAAATATTAGAATCAAACAACCAGAACAGCAAGGTTTCTATCATTTATTAACTGTGTGGTCTTTGATGAGTCACTCAATCTTTCTGAGTCTCAATTTTTTTCATATATAGAATGGGAAAGGTTTTGCAAGGATCAGAGACCAAATTACAAAAAATTTTAATTTGTAATTAAATTACAAATTTATGTCTACCATAAATTTGTCATATGGTAGACATTCAATAATAATAGCTATTACTGTCACTGCTGGGATAGTTGCTTGATAAGGATAATGTGAACTATCATGTCGTTGGCCACTCAGGCAGTAGTAATCAAACAGAAAAAAAAAGTGCTTAGGAATAAATTTAACAAAGGAGGCAAAAGACTTGCACGTTGAAAAAAACTGCAAAACATCACTGAAATAAATTAAAGACCTAAATAAAAGGAAAGGTATTCCATGTTCATGGAGCTAAAGATAGAACACTGTTGAGACAATGATACGCTCATTCAACGTAATCATTTTAAAAATCCTAACAGTATTTTGAAATTCTAACAGTATTTTTAAAATATTTCTTTTTTTAGGCTGCACTGGGTCTTAGTTGTGGCTTGTGGAATCTTCACTGCAGCATTAGGGCTTCTTAGTTGCAGCATGTGGTATCTGGTTCCTCAGTCAGGGATCTAACCTGGGCCCCCTGCATTGGGAGCTCAGAGTCCCACTCAGTGGTCCACCAGGCAAATATCTCTAACAGCATTTTTCACAAAAATAGGAAAATCCATACTAAAATATTTTATATGGAATTTCAAGGGACCCCCAAACAGCCAAAATAATTTTAAAAAAGAACAAGTTTTTGGAGGGCCCACATTTTTCAATTTCAAAATTACAAAGCTATAGTAATCAAAACGTCAGACCAATAGATAGATTAGATCCTAGAAATAAACCTTCACACATATGGTCAACTGATTTTCCACAAAGGTGCCAAGCCCATTTAATAGAAAAGACAATCTATTCAACAAAAAGTGCTAGAGAAAACTGGATACCCACACACACAAAAAAAGAACCCTTATCTTATACCATATATAAAAATTAACTCAAAGTGAATCAATGATTTAAATTTAAGAGCTAAAACTATAAAATTCTGACAAGAAAACTTGGGGGAAATATTTCATGACTTCAAGTGTTGCGATTTTTTTAAAACAATTAAGCATGACACCAAAAGCACCAGCAACAAAAGAAAAAAAGACTTGAGTGGACTAAATTAAAACTGCACCAAAGGACACTATCAAGACTGAAAAGATAATCACAGAAAGGGAGAAAATATTTGTAAATCATTTATCTGATAAGGGACTAATATCCAGAATATATAAAGAATTCCTACATGTCAACAACAAAAAATAACCCATTTAAAAAGTGAGCAAAAGGACTTGAATAGATTTTTTCTAAAGAAGATATACAAGAACCAATAAGCATACAGTAAGATGTTCAAGATCATTAGTCATGTGGAAAATAGAAATCAAAACCACAATGAGATACCACTTTACACATACACTTATCAAATGAGTGTTGATAAGGATGTAGAAAAAGTGGAACCCTCTATTGCTCATTACAATGCAAAATGGTATAGCTACTGTGGAAAACAGTTTTGTGGCTCCTCAAAATGTTAAACATAGAATCTTCATGTGATTCAGAAATCTCACTCCTAGATATATACCAAGTATATACCCAACTGAAAACGGACTCAAAAGAAATACTTGTACATCAATGTTCATAGCAGCATTCTTCAAAATAACAAAAAGTGAGGAAAACTCAATATCCATCAATGGATAAACTAGTTACAGTCTATATATACAATGTAATATTCAGCCATAAAAAGCAATAAAGTTCTGATATATCTTACAACACGGAGGAACTGTGAACACATTATGCTAAGTGAAATAAGCCAGACACAAAAGGACAAATATTGTATAACTATTTAAATGATCACACATTTAATGTGTATAACTATTTAAATGTGTATAATGGTATAACTATTTAAATGATCACACACATTCACAGAAAGTAGCTAAGAGGTTACCAGGGTATAGAGAAAGGGAAATGGGGTGTTATTGCTTAATGGGGATAGAATTTCTACTTGAGATGATGAAAAAGTTCTGGAGACAGATAATGGTGATGGTTGCTCCACACTGTGAATGTGCTCAGTGCCACTGAAGTGTATAATTAAAACTGGTTAAAACAGTAAAATTTATCTCATGTATGTTTTACCACAATTAAAACATAATGATGTAGCTCTATTAGTCCTGATATGATGAAATCTTCAAACTATACTGCTAGATCAAACAAGCAAGACACAAAACAAGAGGATATGGTGTGGAAAACAGGTATATGGGTAAATACAAATTTGTCTCTGCTCAGCACATCTCAGAAAGCTATAAGCTAGTTACACTGATTGCTCTTAGAGAATCTCAGCCTAGAAGACTGAGAGGGAGGATACATTCTTCACTACCTTTCCATATCTTTTGAATTTTGTACCATGGTGTATACTACCTTGCCAATTCTTTAAACTTAGTAAAAAAAAAAGTTGTTCAAAGACCAGTACGGATTACTGCCACAAGGTGGCACTGAAGATGCAAAAGAGCTATGAGTTGATTCCAACCCAATCTTACTTTAGATACTTTGCTTGGCTTTGGCTTTTTCAGTGAATGGTGTTCACAAATAAGAGAAGGCCCAAACAGAGTTCATGTTAGATGGAGATGTTCCTTATGGAACAAGAGTATTCCCTGTTTTTCCATGGCACCTGGTACAGTACCTGAATGGCTTTTCTTACTCAGTTTCATAATAAGCAGATTACAGGCTCACTTCCATCCTAACATACTGAGCTCCTAAAAGGCAGGTCTAATACACATGTCCTGTCTTGGTGCTTGGCATACAGTAGGCATTTAGTGTTTGTAGCAGGAAAAGAATAAACAAATACTAGGATTATGGCTATGTACTTTAGTTATACTACTACACAGGCTGCAGGGATTTTGTTCAACAAATTTCAACTAAGATGTTTAAAAGATTCTTTCTCTAACACAGTCACTGACCTGGATATGGCTACTGGCTTCATGTTCTTTGCTAAATGCCAGTGTGCTGAGAATACAAAAGAGTTTTCGTATTTGCTGAGGGGACATATTATCCAGATAATCCAAAATGCCCTGGGAGAAAAAAATGTTAACGATGAGATTAGCAACTAACTTTTCTTTTTCCTTTAAATAAAAAAATTAAAATTCTCATAAAAGGCACACACAGATAGCCAGGCATGTTTCACAAAAGCTCAAGTTCTCTAAAACTATGCCTCAGAGCCCAAAGGGTTGATATTCTACTTAGTCATCCTAACATAGCTCCTAGTTCTCCCTATACTTTTAATCCACGCTTCTCTTTTTCTTAGTGAAAACAACATTCTGCCAAAAGTTATGTCTCTGACCTTATTTCTCAGCTTGTACTCCATTAATTACCTATTCTTCTTTACAGATACAGAAGGACTTATGTCAAACCCCATTAAAACCCTTTACCAGCTCCCTCTTGTCTATAAAATAAAGTTGCAACTCTTTGGCTTGGTATTTAAGATCCATCATAATCTGGTCTTCGCCTCCCACCTTACCCTATCTACCAATCATGCTGATCTTACTTGTCATCTCTCAAGCACACCATGGACATAGGTGCCAGTTTGCTTCTGTTCAAACTATTCTCTGCCTAGATATACTTCCTTTATTCTTTCTTGACAAATCTCTACCTTTCAAGAATCACTCTAATATTATCTCTTGTTTGAAGATTTCTCCAGTTTTCCCAGGCCAAATTATTTATTTCTGCACTGGTGTATCTATAGCACTTTATAAAGAAGTGTTTGCTGAATTAATAAATATACAGATGAGTTATTTTTTCTATTATTTGCCCCATCACCCCACCTTCATCCCCTCCACTTCTACAAATTATAGTGCTCAGTATCTAGCATAAAAAATAAATTGCTAACAAGTTATCAGGTGTCTCAGATATATGTAAGAAAGAAAAATGATGGAATATATGTCATGGTAGGACTAGATACCTTCACAAAGACAGCATTCAGCCTCATAGCAGATGGGCTTACAACTACCAACTCGAGGAGGACATCCAATGCAGCATCAACTTCGACTTCATTTCCACTGCAGACATGGGTCACTAGGGCACCAATCACTTCCTATGCAGAGAAAAGTCAACAGGACTGTGTGAAGCTGCAATACAGTCACCTAAAGGAGGTGTGTGCCCCAGGCTGTTCCAATCTCAACCTGGTTAAAATCCCAACCCACCTCACTCTATCACCACTTCTATAAACTGGTTTCATTACCATTAGATTCAATTGGTTTAAGGTTTAGGATTATGTCTCTAACTACACTGCCATCCAGTCTTGATTTACTCCCCGTATTTTACTAGTGAGCACTATCTAAGCCCTCTGGATTTTGCTTCCTGGTATAATCTTTCTTTTTTCTCATAAGTGTCAAATATTACCCATTAAAATGTAGTTGTACTTAATCTATTAAAATTTACCGAAAAGGTGGCACTCAAGAAGTTAAAGGTTTTAAAGGTTTTTTTTTTTAGACTTATTTTTTCAAGTAAATGTAGGTCATGATGGTGTCTCTAACACATTAAGATGGTTCTCCACAAATATCTTAGATGTCACTCTTCCCTTCCTTTATACTGCTGTTTCACACCAAATTATAGTGCTCGGTATCTAGCATAAATAGATCTCAAATGCAGATCAATCTCAAATGCAGATTTATTTGAGATCTCAAATAAATCTCATAAATAGATTCTCAAATGCAGCAGCTATCTGATGCCAGATGTCTATTACTCCACTTTAAATGTGTTTTTTTCCTGCTTTAAAAATTGTATATTATTCATTTAAAAATTCTCTTTTTTTGGCCACACCATTGGATCTTAGTTTCTTGACCAGGGATCAAACCCGCTCCCCTGGCATTAGAAGTGCAAAGTCTTAACCACTGGACCACCAAAGAAATCTCAGTATTCATTTTTAAAAGTTGCCCTTTCAAATGTGCTTTACTGTTGGTAATAAAGTATAACATAAATGACCAATACAAAACAAGACACTTTGTTCTTTGTTCTCCTAATCACTTTCCACAAGTACAGCCTTCCCTCTCTGGATGTGTGCTAATAAACGTGGTGTCTGGTATTCATGAAAACAGGTAGGCCCTCAGGCGTTTCTCTCTCATGTTTCTCATGACACCTTTTTCTGGAGAACAATTTCAGGATCAACTGGCAGTAGATTATTAGCAGGTAAGTTTAAAACTGCCATTCCTGTACTGTGAAAACTACATGATAACCCCAAGGCAAATGTTTGTTTCAAGGAGACTAGAGCAAGACTGAGGGAATTTAAAGCTCAAAACACAGAGTTATATCGTCAAGTCCAATCCCTTCATTTAGAGACTAGGACTAGAACTAAGTTTTCCCAACTCCCAGTTCAGAGTTCTTCTTCAATGCCTTTCAACCAATAAGAAACAAATATTGGATCACATGCAAGTCATTTGGGATGGCATTTCTTTTTCCCTGTTTCCTCCTTCCCAAGATAAATATTTCAACATACCTGCTGGCAGTAAGTGTCAAAAAACATAAATGAATATCTGTATAGAAGACTGCCAAACAAAATTATGCTCTGATCGAGGGAGTTCAACAAACTCTGAGCCAGTGACAAAATGGATGGACAAACATCCTTAAGAACCTTGAGGAGACAGAAGTAGAGAAAAATGAAGCTGTGGGAGAGATTTCGTTATCACAGCACCTAGAGCTGCTATTGCTAACCCTTTTATGATGTCAGAATTCTCCCTAATTCTGATTTTAAGGAATTTTAATCTTTGTTTTACTCAGAATAATCCTTCATTCTGAGCTTCTCTTAGAATCAGTGAAATTCAATACATGGATAAGAACTGACCTTTAAACTAAAAGAAATTAAATCACAAGCCTAATAGCTGGTAATTTGACCCAAACTTCTAAATTAAAATTTCCTCACTTAATCTTATTGCCTCCCTAGGGATACAGTGGGCCTGTTCTTCCCTGGTTATGATTTTAAATCAGTCTATAAGTTCAATCTAATTAAACTGATTTCTTTTAAAGTACATCAAGAGGAAAACTGATTATGTCCTAACAAGAAGGTAGTAGGTGGACATGAATGGAACCAGAATAACCAGTTATTAAGTTCAGTTTCTTTAAATGGGTATAATGCTTTACTGAGGAAGATGCAATAAAAAATTATATATAGTTTCTGCCCTCTGCAAAATTACAGACCAAAAAACACACATCAGAGCACAAATAAGCACAGAAAAGACTGTAAGATAAAATAATACAAATTTTAAATCCATTCCTAAATAATAAAGTCTTAAGACTCAACTACATATTCTCATTAATTCCTAAGCCAAGTCCCAAACCTATGGTTCAGCCAGTTTTCCAAGGTGTACACTGTTAATATCCTAAATATTCACCTGGAAAATACCATTTCTAGATTATAAAATTCCAAATCAAATGGTTTATACTTCAACAAGAATGATCACCTAAGGGTCATATGCTGAATGGCTAAAATAGTGATAATTCAAAAGATATAAAATTATGTCTCTACTAGCATTCCTCTGATAATGTTATACTCAGGGGTTTTTAGAAACTACTTAAAACAGGATACAGAAGGCAAGTTTGTCAAAAGTTACAGATCACAGAGTGCTAGACAATTAAAATGACTAATATAAAATTAAGATTCAAAAGTCTCAATGGACTTGAACAATGGGTTGAAACTAATATGATAATTTCTAAGGGAGATGTGAAGTTCTCCATTTTAGGTCAAAAATGAAATTATAGAAGACCTGAATTACAATATTTCCTATAAAAGAGAATGCAGGGCTTGAGTCTAGTGTTCAACAAATTGCTGAACCAATTTTGTGCTTCTTTTGCTAAAAAGATGAAAACCAATCTTAGTTTGATTTTCTTAATATTTATAACATCACAATCAAGGTGGTAATAATTCCACTATGTTCTGAAATATACTAAGCTCCCTATAAAAGATTATTACCCAGCAAAGGTGGCGGTGTCATGATTTCCACACAGGGTAGGAAAGGTAAAACAACCTCTGTAACTTTCAGACTAATGCTGCCCGATTTCTCTGACACTTACCAAGTGATGAATATAGAATGTACCCTGTAGCAGATCTTCTTCAAAGCAACCTGATCGAATCTTATTTCTTAGCACCCTCTCAATGTACTTCTTTGTCTGAGTGTTGGTGCTATAGATGATGAGAAGCATTACCAGGTCAAATATCTGTTGTCAATAAATATGCACCAACAGGAAAACAGTTTACTAAATCAGTACATTTACTACAACAAAACAGCAGCTCTCAACTTTTCCCATTAAGACAAACACTACTCATTTGCTCAACATAATCCCATGGGAGTAGCTACAGTTTCATAAAACCCAGAAGATTTTTCAGAGAAATGAAGTGTCACAACTATTAACCACTGGTATCCTTTAAGAAAATATTGAAAGGCCTCCCTGGTGGCTTAGTAGTAAAGAATCTGCCGGCCAATGCAAAAGACACAGGTTCAATTCCTGATGAGGGAAGATCTCATATGCCACAGAGCAACTAAACCTATGTGCCACAACTACTTAGCCCGTGCTTTAGGGTCCTAGAGCCATGACTACTGAACCCCAAAAGCCCAAGAGTCCATGCTCTGCAACAAGAGAAACCACTGCAATGAGAAGCTCGAGCAGGGCAACTAGAGAGTAGCCTCCACTCGCTGCAACTAGAGAAAAGCACATGGAGCAATGAAAAGCCAGTACACCCAAAAATAAATAAACAAAATTATTTAAAAAATACTGGAATACAAGTAGTACTATTACAGAAACAACTCTGAATAGCTTCACATTTATTAAAGAAAAAAATCACTTGCCAATTCAATATATATTTTCATTATTAGGAAAATTACTTTGTGAAAGTTAGAGACTGAAAATGTCTGTCAATCTGAACATGGTTATATAAATTATGATGGTCATTTTCAACATATTATATGGCCATTAAAAATGAGATACACTATATTTTTTGACAGGGACATTCACAATATATTGTGAAGCGAAAGAAAAGCAATTGCAATAATCACAGTAAGATTCCATTTTTATAAAAATATACAAGTGCAAATATGCATAAGTATAAGAGTGAGCATGCTTGTGCTTGCACACACATACAACTCGCATGTGAATAAGAAAAATCTGGAAGAACAATAATCCAGAAGAGTGGCACATATTGGAAGTAAACTTTATTTTACAGATATTTAGATACTTGTGATGTTTTCTCCTCCCCAACTAGCTTGTATCACCTATGTTTAATTTTAAAAAAAAGGAGAGGGAGAGTTTAAAAAGCCAAGCAGGACAAAAAAGAAAAGAAAAAACTACTTGGAACTTGTACAAGTCAACAGCAAAAATACAATCCAATTAAAAGATGGTCAGAGAATCTGAACAGTCATTTTTCCAAAGACATACAGACAGCCAACCAACATGAAAAGATGTAAAACATCACTAATCATCAGGGAAAGGTAAATCAAAACCACAATGAAGTATCACTTCACATCTGTTAAAATGGCTATAATCAAAAGGACAAAGAATAACAAATGTTAGACAAAAATAACAAAGGAGGGACAGCAAAGAGAACCCTGTGCACTGTTGGTGGGAATGTAAATTGATACAACCACTATGGAGAACAGTGTGGAGGGGCCTCAAAAAAATAAAAACAGAACTACTATAGATCCAGCAATCCCACTTCTGATTATGCATTCAAAGAAAACAAACACTAATTTGCAAAGATATCTGTACCTCCATATCATTAGAGCATTATTTACAATAACTGAGACATGGAAACAACTCAAGAGTCCACTGATGGAATGGATAAAGAAAATGTGATACACAGAGAGAGACTATTATTCAGCTACAAAAAAGAATAACATCTTATTTGCACCAACATGGATGATCCCTGAGGGTATCATTCTGAAATACATCAGACAGAGAAAGACAAATACTGCATGATCTCAATTATATGTAGAATCTAAAAAATAAAACAACAATGAATTTATAGATACAGAGACTAGACTGGTGGTTGCCTGAGATGATGGGAGGGATTGGTAAAATGAGTAAAGGTACAAATTTCAGTTATAAAATAAGTTAGTCACAGGGATGTAACGTACAGCGCGGTGAATATAGTTAAAGATACTGTACCGCACATCTGAAAGCTGCTAGGAGAGTAGATCTTGCAAGTTCTTACCACAAGTAAAAAAACTTGTACTAGCAGTGTACAGTGATGGACATTAATGACTACTGTAATGATCATTTTGCAAATGACATACAAATAACAAATCTTTGCATTGTATGTCTAACATAATATTATCAATTTATCAATTTTATCTCAATTAACAGTAACATATATTGTTAGATGTTCTAGTTAATAAAAGCAAAAAACAACAAATTACTTGGGACATCCTTTCACTGATGGCCCAACTCAGACACCAAAATTAGGACAGATTATAGCAGAAAATACAGCTACTAAAAATGAAAATAAAGACAATGCAGAAAGCACACAAAACATTTATGACATAATGTGAAGAGAAAAAAGTCAGAACACAAAATTATATTTATACAATGAATAGAAATCTGTAAAAATAGCTATGCAGGAAGCCAAGGGTTATGTAATAATAAAATAGTTGTCTTGGATATTTTGATCACCCTCCTATCCTGCCACCACAAAAAAATGAGTTTTTCATTATTTTACTCAATATCACAACAGCTTTTAAAATAGTCATCCAACAATTGAATAATTCAACTAACAAAATCCCCCAGAACAAGAGATTTCAACTAAAGAAAATCCTTAAATGGAACCAATCAGCACATGAGGAACTCCATCTGGCTTCTTGACTGAAGAAAACATCTCCAGAGTTAAGACAGATTCAGTATCATCTCCCCAGTAACAGATGGACTGTTTGGTTCACTCAACAAGTAAAAGAAAGCAAAACATGAAATGCTACTATCTTGACAGTTCAGTTCAGTCGCTCAGTCAGGTCCGACTCTTTGCGACCCCATGAATCACAACATGCCAGGCCTCCCTGTCCATCACCAACTCCCGGAGTTCACCCAGACCCACGCTCGGGAGTGAGTGACGGCATCCAGCCATCTCATCCTTGGCCGTGCCCTTCTCCTCCTGCCCCCAATCCCTCCCAGCATCAGACTCTTTTCCAATGAGTCAACTCTTCGCATCAGGTGGCCAAAGTACTGGAGCTTCAGCTTCAGCATCATTCCTTCCAAAGAAATCCCAGGGCTGATCTTCAGNATAATCAATCTGATTTCGGTGTTGACCATCTGGTGATGTCCATGTGTAGAGTCTTCTCTTGTGTTGTTGGAAGAGAAGTTCTGTTAAATCTCATGTTATTGATATGTCATTCACCTGTAGATGTTCTTTTTTTCTTTTGCTGCATGGAAGTTACGTAAATAATTTTTCAACACTAATCAAATTTTATATTCTGTGTAATTTTTGCATGAATGAATGAGTAACTGTTAAAGGACATTATAGGAGACCATGTTTATAATACAAACGCTTTAACATGGCTCAGAATGGTCACAGCTCCCTTTCAGCTTCATTCTCTCCCACAGTTTCCCTAGGATTTAGCTTTTATTTCCACTGTTTGAATTTGCCAACTCCTGCTTCACAGCTACCAAACCTGCTAGTCTATCTAGATGCACTTCCTGTGCTATATTAACCTAGTTGTTGTGCATTCTTTACATGTCAAATATAATGAAATTTGCCAAAAAAGGTTCATAAAGCCAAAGCTGTGATTTTTCCAGTAGTGGTGCTGGAGAAGACTTTTGAGAGTCCCTTAAACTATAAGGAGATCAAGCCTATCAGTTCTAAATGAAATAAACCCTGAATATTCACTGGAAGGAGTGTTGCTGAAGTAGAATCTCCAATACTTTGTCCACCTGATGCAAAGAGCTGACTCTTTGGAAAAGTCCCGGATTCTGGGAAAGATTGAAGGCAAAAGGAAAAGAGAGCAGCAGAGGATGAAATGGTTAGATAGCATTACCAGTCGAATAGTCATGAATCTGAGCACTCTCCAAGAGATAGTGAAGGACAGGGGAGCTTTGTATGCTCCAGTCTACAGGGTCAAAAAAGTCGGACTCAACTTCATGACTGAACAACAACTACAAAATGAACTTTATCAGAGACTGACATTTTAAAGATGCTGTTTACTTTTTAAAACTTAAAAAAAATAGTAGTTAAATATGTGATTCATTCATAGAAGCAAAATATGTTTTAATGGGGTGACTGATTTTGCAATGTTTGGTATAATTGTTCCTTCAATAGGCAAAAGTGTATTTTCAAAGTAGATTATGACCAAAAGAAGGTTTTACACTTGTGATTAATAAGATAAATATTTAAATCTTGAGCACAGCTGGTCAGATGTCAGGAAAAACTCATGTATCTATTATATTATAGTTTACCTCATATACTGACTGAAACTCACTATTTAGTTAACTGTTAATCTATCATGAAAAGTACTTTATTTATAAAATAAAATTAATTTTTTTCAACTTGATCATTTTATATATGGGAAAAAAGGATTTCCTCATATAAGATTAATTTTTCAATGGTAGTTAAATCAAATGATAATTAAATCAGTCAGATTATATAAAAGCATCAATATAGTCAATAATATACTGATTATAAATGTTTGTTTATTCCAAAATTTAAAGGTTATGCATACATTTTTTAAAATAACTGAAATTTCTGTGATATAACTTCCAACAGGTATGAAAAATTAGTTAAACTATTAATAGCTAACTATACAATATATATTTCCACTCAAAGGTGTTGAAGATATAAACTATTGTGATATATGTACAGTAGGCATAAAGAAATGTGTTTAACTAATATTCCTAAAAGCTAAGAATTATATGTATTACTATCTATTATTGTGTTTTGTAATAATAAAATATATATTATTTTGCATAAGTAGATTAGAGGAGATCTCTAGATAATATTAAAGATGTTACTGTTGTTGCAATTATTCTGTATTACTTTAATGTATTTCTATTTATATGCTCATAAATCCCATAAGAAAGTATTGATACATGTTCCCCATAAAACAAAAGGATATGGTTCATAGGAGTGCTGAGCTCCTTTACAACCTCATGACATCTTAGACCCTGGTTGTTAACCTTTTGATTGGAATATCCATGGTTCATAGGATTTATGGCTCCACTTTATTAGTGTTGTGTCTTAGGAGTTATCCTATGGATGTGTTACCTTCTATTAATATTATAGTGCTTACAGACTGTATCAGTTTATTTTCGTGGGGCTTAAAATGTCTGTAGCTATGACACAAAAATTTCTTTATTGTGGTTTTAATATTTTATTCCGTGAAAGTTATAGATTGAATGACAGTTAATTCTTATAAAATGTTTAATTCTTTTAGTTTAGTTTTTTTTTTTTTCCTTATTGTAGTGGTCTGTACCACTAAACATCTTCATTTCTTCTATAATATTGTGCATGTGTGTTTAATTAAAGAAAAATGGTACAGGGTATGTTCAAGTCAACATATGTGTTTTACTTTTTAAAAAAATTGAAATGGCAAGTGTAAAAATACTGTTGACATTTTATCTCACAATACTTTATTTCATTTTGTTTTTGTAGATATAACACACATATTAAAATAAAAATATTAACAAAATGTTATTCATACTCTCAGAAATTTCTAAAACATTACTTTGGTACTTTTCTGAAGCACCATTTCTGCCAAAAGTGTTAAAAATAATTTTCATGATTTGTGATTAACTAAGCATTTAAAATTTTCATTTAGTTCAGTTCAGTTCATTCACCCAGTCATGTCCTACTCTTTGCAACCCCATGAAGCACAGCCAGGCCTCCCTATCCACCACCAACTCCTGGAGTTTACCCAAACTCATGTCCATTGAGTCAGTGATGCCATCAAACCATCCCATCCTCTGTCATCCCCTTCTCCTCCTGCCCCCAATCCCTCGCAGCATCAGGGTCAAATGAGTCAGCTCTTTGCATCAGGTGGCCAAATGAGTCAGCTCTTCGCATCAGGTGGCCAAAGTATTGTAGTTTCAGCTTCAACATCAGCCCTTCCAATGAACATTCTTCAGCATGGACTGGTTCCATTTAGTAGGATACTTATTTTAATACTTTTTCCTACATTTGAATCTTTAATTTTTGTTTCCTTTTTAAAACTAATTTTGTTATGCTTTTCTTAATTTTGTTTTGCTGTTTTATACTTGAAAAAGTGTTTAGTTTCTAAATTGTATTTTTTTCTATTTTGCTTATATGAGTGTTTGAAGCTGGTGATTTTGCCATATACTGCAATTCACAATGCATGGTATTATCTCATTTTATCTTAGACATTTTGTACTTTCATTTCAAGGTAAACAATCTTCAGCAAAACACAATAATCACAGGAAATAAATTATAATTTTAACAAATTAAAGCTCTAATTTGAATTTTCAGTGAAATTTTAGTATACTGTATCCAAAAATAAGGACCTGTATTTTGAAAAACATGTGAGGGGATTTTTCTGTGTTCCTGGTTAGATATTGTCAAACTACAACAAAGTGCTTTTTTTTTTTTTTTTTACTATATTCCCAAAGTTTTGTCTTCTGACTAGATTAAACATAGCAGACCTTTTGAAGTAATATGATAAAGTTTAAGATCAAGAATGAGCATAGTGCTTAAGACCAAAAAATAATTTAAAGCAATATTAAATGGCAAGGCAAGATTTAAAAAGCTTTATTTTTATATCAGTCAGGGAATTTAAACTTTATGCAAGAGTATATTTAGCTCAAATTCAATTAAAAAATGACAAATTTTGGTTTCTGGCTTAAATGCAAATGATTAAGGTTGGATATGCAAGTGATACATAATCAAGATAAAGCAACATTTCTATGATTCTCTTGGGCTTTCATCACTCATTGTGCTAGCTTAGGCTTCTGAGTTACTGAAGTAATTTCATATACCATATTTATATACCAAACTTTCAAGAGGAAGATCATTTGTGTCCCCAGACTTATCAGATGATGTTCTGATATCCACACTGATCTTTACTCTTATATCAACATACTGAACAGTACATCTCATCCCATTGATTGATTTATGAAGGTGCATACAGAACCATTCACCATGAAAAGACTGATTAGATTAGTTTAGTTCAATGGGCTTCAATTACACTTTTATATTAGAATCACACTTGAACAAAATATATTGAAGCTAGGAATGATCTCATAGATCTACTCAATTTCCAAACCTGAATATTATATATATATATATATATATATATATAAAATCTTTAAAAATACTCTGTTGTATAGCCTGGACTGATAGCCCTTAGATTTAGATTTAGTCCTTTAAGAGAACACATAACTATGGATCAGATTTAATCCCATCTCAATGAAATCTAAAGTTTGGCTAGAGAGAAAGTAGAGCTTTCTCTACTTTTCTCAATAGTAGGAGAGGAAAATCAACTTGTAAATACTTTAGTTCATATGGAGTAACATAATTTTTATCATTTGATCCCTATTTTTTCACTAGTTGACTTCGTTGTTTGCTTCCCTGATGGCTCAGATGGTAAAGAATCTGCCTGCAATGCAAGAGACTTGGGTTTGATCCCTGGGTTGGGAAGATCCCCTGGAGAAGGGCATTGCAACCCACTCCAGTATTGTCTGGAGAATCACCATGGACAGAGGAGCCTGGCGGGCTCCAGTTCATTGGGGTCACAAAGAGCCAGACATGATTGAGAAACTAAGCACAAACACATTCCTTCTTTAGTCATGTTCAGTGTGTGGTTAACTTACTTCTGGAATATTTGCAAAGCCATCTCAAGATGCAATATTTAGATATTTTCCATATTTATATTAAGCTAAAGTTTCACAAAGACTGGTTGATTTGTTTTAATGCATATTTGAGAAATTATATGAAAACAAACTAAATGATATAGTTTACAATCATTATGCTCTACCACTAAGTTTATATTTTCACAGTAATAAATTATGGTATCAATACTTCTATGGGATAGAAATCCAAAAGAAATTTATATTCATTTCAAATTGCATGTTCCTGAATTATTAAAGTGTTCACTTGTTCTCTCAATATTCACATTTTAAAGATTTTCTTAATTTAAAAATATCAGTAAAAGAGAATTTATGCATTGTGCTTTTAGCTTGGGAAAAAATGCTATATCAGTACAAAGAGTTTGATAAGCACACTGAATTTTCTATCACATCAAAAAGTATGTTTTGCTCTGTGTGCTATTTTCTATGGGCTTTTGCTGGTGATACTGTTGTAAAATTCTCCATGATCTAAAAATGGCCTTGAAGTTCTTTTGCTTCAGTTGCAAATCTATTAATAGAATGGGCAGAGAATTGTGATGGTTATTGCTTTCAGCTGATGGAGGGGAATGAAAAGACCTCTTACTTTCAAAGTGGCATTGAAGCAAAATTGCCTCAGACATCCAGACGTGGAGTAAAGTAAAAATAGGATTTACTCTTTTTTCTCAAGGCCTGAGAAGGATGAACATCTCTCTAAAAAATGCAAATATTTCATAAATTTTAAATTTTGAAACAATTTGAACTGATTTAAATAAAGTAAGAGTGGTAGGACTGTGTAATTATTATCTAAATAAAATCAGAAGCTACAATTTGTATATAAACCTAAGGTTGCTACTTTGTGGCCCAATAAAGTTCACTACAGGATAAATTCCAAATTATATAGGCTTCAAGTTTTCTGCTAACTCTCTATTATATAATAGCTTTGAAAACCATTTATTTAGATTTAAAATGTCCAGCATCTATTTTTACTTAAATAAGTATAATTTTATAAGTAACAAATCACACATTATGGAGGATTTGAATATAAAAATAATTTGAATAGCTACATATCAAAACATGCCAAATTGTAAAGTCTGTCTCCAAAAGGAAGTTTTAGACCAGTTTTGATGTGAAAATGTAATAAGTAGAGAAATTAATTTACTCTTTATGCACAACACTACATATGTAATCTATTTTAGAAATATGGAAATTTGTGTGTCTTTTTACTTTTAAATCTTTGACCATCATATATTAGGTTGAGAACAGAAAACAGTATCTGCTTGCAAAATAGTTACCTAAGAAATGTAAGTTAACATAAAAAGAAAACAATTAGTAACCGTGAAAATAGAGAAAGTCACACTGGAAATAAGAAATAGTGATAAAATTACTTGAATCATGTCCCCACCATAGTGAGACATAGGTTATTTTTCAAAATGAAGATAGACACACAAACACATGGACATTCATGTGCAGCTTATACTTGATTTTGTATGTTAAATATATTAAAAGTTACAAAATGTAGAGACTTCATAAGATACCAAATAATTCTTTTTGGTGAGTAATCTCTATGGCATTTTGTGGAAGCACAGACTGATAAACAGAGGACTACTTCTCTGTTGGCTTAGACAGTAAAGCATCTGCCTACAATGCAGGAGGCCCAGGTTCAATCCCTGGGTCAGGAAGATATCCTGGAGAATGAAATGGCAACGCATTGCAGTATTCTTGCCTGGAAAATCCCATAGACAGAGGAGCCTGGTAGGCTACAGTCCATGAGGTTGCAAAGAGTCAGACACGAATGAGTGACTTCACTTTCACACTCTGAAGTGGACTCACACCAATCACAGATCTCGCCTTACTGTGAAATACACTAGTGTATTGCTTTCCTACTGCTGTTGCAACAAATACCACAAGTGAAGGGTCTTAAGACAAAGCAAATGGGCTGTCTTACAGGTTTTTCCTGTGGTCATGTATGGATGTGAGAGTTGGACTGTGAAGAAGGCTGAGCGCCGAAGAATTGATGCTTTTGAACTGTGGTGTTGGAGAAGACTCTTGAGGGTCCCTTGGACTGCAAGGAGATCCAACCAGCCCATTCTGAAGGAGATCAACCCTGGGATTTCTTTGGAAGGAATGATGCTAAAGCTGAAACTCCAGTACTTTTGCCACCTCATGTGAAGAGTTGACTCATTGGAAAAGACCCTGATGCTGGGAGGGATTGGGGGCAGGAGAAGAAGGGGATGACAGAGGATGAGATGACTGGATGGCATCACTGACTTGATGGACGTGAGTCTGAGTGAACTCTGGGAGTTGGTGATGGACAGGGAGGCCTGGGGTGCTGCAATTCATGGGGTCGCAAAGAGTAGGACAGGACTAAGCAACTGAACTGAACTGAACAGAATAGTAGTCAGAAGTCTGAAATAGGTTTTCCAGGGATAAAACCAAGGTGTCAGCAGAACAATGTTTTTTTCTAGAAGCTCTGCAGGAGAATCTGTCTTGTGCCTTGCCCAGCTCTATCAGCTGTCTCCATTCCTCAGAGTGTGTCTGCATCTTTATGACCTCTGCCTCCATCAGGACACTTTTCTTCACTACTGATCCTCTTGTTTTCCTCCTATGGAACTCTTATGGTTACAGTATGGTGTTTCCTTAAAAAAGCTGAAAATAGAACTACCATGTGACCCACTACTGGGCATATACCCTGAGAAAACCATAATTCAAACAAGCACAGGCACCTCAATGTTCATTACAACACCATTTATTATATAATAGACAGGACATGGAAACATCCATGTCCATCAACAGAGGATTGGATAACAAAGATGTGGTACACATAGACAATGGAACATTACTCAGCCATGAAAGGAATGGAATTTGTAGAGACATGGATGGAACTAGAGACTGTCATATGGAGTGAAGAAAATCAGAAAGAGAAAAACAAATATTGTATATTATCTCATATACATAGAATCTGAAAAAAAATGGTATAGATGATTTTATTTTAAAAACAGTAATAGAAACACAGATGTAGAGAACAAACATGGATATCAAGGTGGGAAGGAGGGGTGGGATGAATTGGGAGATCAAAATTAACATATATATTAATACACTACTGATACTATGTATAAAATAGCTAACTAATGAGAGCATACTGTATAGTACAAGGTACTCTACTCAACGTTCTCTGGTGATATAAAAGGGAAGAAAATTATAAAGAGGGGATATATGTATACATACAGATGATTCACTTTACAGTACATTAGAAACTACCACAACATTTTAAAGCCATCATACTCTAATAATTTTTAAAAGAATTTTTGTGATTGCCTTGAACACACCTGGATATTCCAGAATAATGTTGAGAGAGATGGATAGCAACAGGAACTCTCATTTGCTTCTGTAGAAATGCCACTTTGGCAGACAAGTCGGCAGTTTCTTAGAAAACTAGACACATTCTTACTATATAATCTGGCCATCACACTTCTTGATAATATTTACTCCAATGAGTTGAAAACTTGTGTCCATACAAAAACTTGTATGATGATAGTGGCTTTATCCTTAATTGTCAAAACTTGGACCCAAATATGTCTTCAGTAGGTGAATGGATAAATTAACTATGGTACATCTAGAGTATGGAATACGTTTGACACTAAAAAGAAATGTACTATCATGAAATTAAAAATGAATAAAATTGGGCCATTTGTAGAGATTCAGATTGACCTACAGACTATCAAACAGAGTGAAGTAAGTCAGAAAGAGAAAAACAAATATCATATATTGATGCATATAGGTGGAATCTAGAGAAGTGGTATTGCTGAACCTACTTGCAAAGCAGAAATAGAAACACAGATGTAGAAAACAAATGTATGGACACCAAGGAGGGAGAGGGAGGGTGGGATTAACTGAGACATTGAGATTGACATATACACACTGGTATGTATGAAATAGGTCTAGTGAGAGCCTCTTGTACAGCACAAGAAACTCCGCACCCTGTGGTGATGGGGGGAAATACATGCTGATTCACTTCCTTATACAGCAGAAACTAGCACAACACTGTGAAGCAACTATAACCCAATAAATTAAAAAATAAATAAATAAAAAGTAAAAGACATGGGGAAAACTTGAATGCATAATTTTAACTCAGAGAAGTCAGTCTGGAAAGAATACTTTATGTATTTTGTTTCAACTGCGTGACGTTCTGGGAAAGGCAAAACTATGGAGACAGTGAAAGTTTAATGCCTGCCAGGGACTGTGGAGGAAGAAAAAATGAATAGTTTGTGCACAAAGCATTTTTTGGACAATAAAACTGTTCTGTATGATACCATAATGATGAATATGTATCATTATATATTTGTCAAAATCCATAGCATTTACAATGCCAAAATAAACTGCAATGTAAACAAAGGATGTTGAGTGATAAGTCAATGTCAGTTTGTCAGTTGTGGTAAATTTATCACTTTAGTGTGAGGTGTTGATAGTTAGGGAGACTTTGCACTTTGTGTGGGGGTAGGGAGCTTATGGGAAATCTCTATACTTCTAAATTTTGCCATGAACCTAAAACTGCACTAAGTATGTAGGCATTCAGTCATGTCTGACTCTTTGTGACACCGTGGACTGAAGCCCACAAGGTTCTTCTGTCCATGGAATTCTCCAGGCAAGAATATGAAGTGGGTTGCCATTCCCTTCTCCAGAGGATCTTCCTGACTCAGGAATCAAACTTGGATCTTGGATCTCCTGCATTGGATGAGGATTATTTACCATCCGAGCCAACAGAGAAGCCCCAAACTGCCATAAAGTGACATCAATTTAAGCAGACAATCAAGATAAGATTTTTTTTTAATCTCATTAAATGGCTATATATATATAGAAATAAGAAGCCTTCCCAGGTGGTTCAGTGGTAAAGAATCCAGTGCAGGAGACAAATAGAGAGGTGATTTGATCCTTGGATTGGAAACATCTCCCAGAGTAGAAAATGGCAACCCACTCTGGTATTCTAGCCTGGAGAATCCCATGAACAGAGGAATCTGGAATCGGGCAAGCTGCAGTCCATGGGTCACAAAGAGCTGGAGATAACTGAGTGACTGAGCATGCTGCTGCTGCTAAGTTGCTTCAGTCGTGTCTGACTCTGTGCGACCCTATGGACAGCAGCTCACCAGGCTCCTCTATCCACGAGATTTTCTAGGCAAGAATATTGCAGTGGGTTGCCATTTTCTTCTCCGGTGATTGAGCATGCACACATAGAAAAAAGGAAGAAAAACATCTGAATTTGTTCCTACTGAGTTTCCTTTCCATGCAGCCAGAGCAAAACACATAGTGGTTGAGGCAATGTTAATCCAGAAAGTTTAATTTATTGTATACAATGACTAAAATTACAGATGTTCATAATGCAGCTTTTTGGAAAAAGGTGTTTGCTATGACCAGTGTGTTCTCTTGACAAAACTCTATTAGCCTTTGCCCTGCTTTATTCTGTACTCCAAGGCCAAATTTGCCTGTTACTCTAGGTATTTCTTTACTTCCTACTTTTGCATTCCAGTCCCCTGGGAAAGATTGAATGGGAGAAGGAGATGACAGAGGATGAGATAGTTGGATGGCATCATAGAGTTTGAGTAAGCTCCAGGAGTTGGTGATGGACAGGGAATCCTGGTGTGCTACAGTCCATGGGGTCACAAACAATTTGAACATGACAAGCGACTGAACTGAATTGAATGAAATTAGACTATAGTTCCTGAAACTTACAGAGAAGACATTCAATTAATTTCTTTGTATCTAAACTATTTCCCACAGATCTCAGAATTTGCTGTGAAGTTCAAATTAAATCCCTTTCTCAGAATTGTCCTTAGGAGGGAGCACCTAGAAAATAGATTGTTACATACTTTGCATAAAGCTTTACCATTATTTAGAGGAAACAGTTCAAAAGCTGAGAAAATCATAACAAAAATAAAGAACTATTATTGGAACTAGTAGAGGTCAATGTCTATATAATGATTTTAATTTCTATATAGAGATTATACTACAGATGTTTACAATGAATTGATTATGAAAAACAATTGTTGTCAACTTTACTTATTTTTGCAATTAAATTTTAAAATATCTTATCTTCCTTCATAATCTCTATAAGCAGAGATTTTCTTAAATCCTACTGTAAGATAAATATATGAGAATAACATAGACAAAAATTAATGAGCTTAAATATTCTTTAAACTTACAATTTTAAAGGGTATTTTCTTCCCAAATTAGCAGATTGACCAATAATTTGAGTAAAACAAAAGAAACATATTTTGTTGAATAAAGAAATGTTGGACTTTTCAGTGAGTTGTTATATAATCACATCAAATTTGAAATATTAACTTTAGAGAGTAAAAGAAAAATATTAGAAAATATCGGTGAACATATTATCTTAACATAAGAATGTTTTAACATGTATGTGCATTTAATTAGATTTATAAATGAACACATTTCATAGCTTCTGTATTACAAATGCTATCAAAATACCAAAATCAGAAAATAATTTTAAACAAATTATGAATAATTTAATAACAGTATTTCAGATTAGCTATGAAGATTAAAATGAACAAAATACAAGACATATAATTCATGTAATAAATAATTTAATAAACACATGAAAATTTATTCCATTCATAAATAATCATAGAAGTAAAAATTTTAAGAATGAATATATTTCTATAACAATGACAAAAATAAAAGAAAGTAACCAACACTCATGAAAAATCAATTATGTTTTGATTGAACACATTGCTTAATCTATGAACCTCATGCTTTATGTTTCCACTTTATAATGATGAGTATATCTTATTAGTTGAAACAAAATGTAAAAAAAGCTATTAATTATACCCTAACAATTATTTGTTAATCTCTCTTCTTCACTATGGGCTTCCCAGGTGACCCAGTGTACGTCAAGGCTGTATATTGTCACCCTGCTTATTTAACTTATATGCAGAGTACATCATGAGAAACGCTGGATTGGAAGAAACACAAGCTGGAATCAAGATTGCTGGGAGAAATATCAATAACCTCAGATATGCAGATGACACCAACCTTATGGCAGAAAGTGAAGAAGAGCTAAAAAGCCTCTTGTTGAAAGTGAAAGAGGAGAGTGAAAAAGTTGGCTTAAAGATCAACATTCAGAAAACGAAGATCATAGCATCTGGCCCCATCACTTCATGGAAAATAGATGGGGAAACAGTAAAACCAGCGTCAGACTTTGTTTTTTTTTTTTTGGGCTCCAAAATCACTGCAGATGGTGACTGCAGCCATGAAATTAGAAGATGCTGACTCCTTGGAAGAAAAGTTATGACCAACCTAGATAGTATATTCAAAAGCAGAGACATTACTTTGCTGACTAAGGTCCGTCTAGTCAAGGCTATGGTTTTTCCTGTGGTCATGTATGGATGTGAGAGTTGGACTGTGAAGAAGGCTGAGCACAGAAGAATTGATGCTTTTGAACTGTGGTGTTGGAGAAGACTCTTGAGAGTCCCATGGACTGCAAGGAGATCCAACCAGTCCATTCTGAAGGAGATCAACTCTGAGATTTCTTTGAAAGGAATGATGCTAAAACTGAAGCTCCAGTACTTTGGCCACCTTATGCGAAGAGTTGACTCATTGGAAAAGACCCTGATGCTGGGAGGGATTGGGGGCAGGAGGAGAAGGGGACGACCGAGGATGAGATGGCTGGAAATGGAATGCAAGGAGATCCAACCAGTCCATTCTGAAGGAGATCAACTCTGAGATTTCTTTGAAAGGAATGATGCTAAAACTGAAGCTCCAGTACTTTGGCCACCTTATGCGAAGAGTTGACTCATTGGAAAAGACCCTAATGCTGGGAGGGATTGGGGGCAGGAGGAGAAGGGGACGACCGAGGATGAGATGGCTGGATGGCATCATGGACTCAATGGACATGAGTCTGAGTGAACTCCGGGAGTTGGTGATGGACAGGGAGGCCTGGCGTGCTGCGATTCATGGGGTCACAAAGAGTCGGACATGACTGAGCAACTGAACTGAACTGAACTGAACTTCTTCATTATGGAAATTATTTTTATATACTCTCCTCTCCTATTTTACTGCCTTTGGTCTTTTGACTTATGTTTTCCTTTTGTTTATCATATATTTGATATTTTTTCCTTATGTTCTGATTTTATTTTTGCTGATTTATTACCAGGTTGAAAATCAAATTATAGTGAACAGAGAGCCTACACATGGAAAGTTTTGATAGCAATAGGAAATTTTCCCAGAAATTAATATCTGGAAATAAATTTCATATTTTCATATAGACATTACTAAAGACACAAGACTGTATTGTAATATCTTTGTCAAAACTTGAAGATAGAAGTCATTAGCATGTTTATTTCTATTATAAAGATTCTCTAACATCTTTTTCAGCTTTAATGATGTATAGTAAGCAAATAAAATCATATGATGCTTTAAATATACATGTAAATAATAATGGATACATATACATTTTGATAGGATTCCACCCATCTAGTTAATTATCACACAATATATAATATGTATAATGTATGTTTAAAAGCATTTAAATTATATTCTCTTACTAAATATTGATATTGTTTTATTCTTAATAAATAGTTATGTTTTTTATATCCCTTTTGTAAATTTAAATGTCCCCATCTCTTCTAACATACTTATTTTTTCCCTTTTATATTACTGAACTTACATCAATATTGACACGTCTTTCTTCTTTTTCCTCATGTGTAATGTATCTTTCCTTTTATGCTTATCTATGCTGTCACACACTTATCTCTGTCATTTGTAAGCAGTATAGTTGGGTTTTATTTTATATTGCAGTTTGAGAATATATGCCTTTAATTGGGTCTCATTTTCTTTAAGGGTTCTCAGGAGATAGCGCTTCAATCCTCGGATCAGGAAGATGCTCTGGAGAAGGAAATGGCAACCCATTCTAGTATTCTTGCCTGGAGAACCCCATGGAAAGAGGAGGCTGGTGTGCTACAGTTCATGCCATCACAGAATTGAACCCAACAACTGAGCATTCACGTAATTCCTTTAATGAAGTGAACACACACAGAAGCTGAAATTTAGAGCTAATTCCTCTTTCTCACCCCCTTTCTCTTCTGCCACTGTCCCCTTTACTGCTCTATCTTTCCACTCCTCTCATTCTCCTTATGCTATCAAAATCACTGTGTAACTTCCAACTTCAATGAAATAAAATCCTTCCCAAATTTTATCTCTAGTCAGCCCTTTTTCTGAAATCTGTCTTCTTAAAAACATTGTTTTTTTTCAACATTTATATATAAATTATGGCTGAAGTGAAGTGTGACTAAATTTTAATTAATTTATTCCTACATGCCATCCAAATCTACATTTCCACTGTTGCCTTGGTCATTTAACCTATTAAGAACCTCCCATCGATACATCAGTAGTTTTTTTTTCAAATTAATTCTGGTTCTATTCAAGCCTATCTGTTCCACGGGAAAGACAAAGTGATCTTCAAAAAACAAATATATTATCTAGTTGCTTTTTCTGTTTTAAACACTTATAATTGAACACAATCGCTATCAGGGTTAAATAAAAATTCTTAGCTTTGCCACTATACCTTGCTTACTCCTGTTGGCTAATCCTTCTCAGTGCATGCATGCTAGTTCGTGACAGACTCTGTGCAACCCTATGGACTGTAGCCCACCAGGCTTCTATGTCCATGGGATTCTCCAGGCATGAATATTGGGGTGGGTGGCCATGCCCTCCTCCAGGGATCTTCCCCACCCAGGAATCAAATCAGCAAATAAGGTATTGACAAGGGAATTTTTACCCATTCTTTAGAACCAATTTTGCAGTTTGAACTCTTGGATTCCGATCCAAAACTAAGGTACAACTTTATGTTAATTTTATCTATTGGCATATATTTGCTATTTAGAGCATTCATAATCCCTGTATGTGTCCATACTCAGTCATGTTCAACCCTTTACGATCCTATGTTCTGTACCCCACAAAGCTCCCCTGCCAATGGAATTTTCCAAGCAAGAACTGGAGTGGGTTGTCATTTCCTCCTCCAAAGAACCTTCCTGACACAGGGATAAAGTTCATGTCTCCTGCATCTCCTGCATTGGCAGGCAAATTCTTTACCACTGAGCCACTCTGCTAGATTTAAATGCCTGAGGTGTTTATAAGAGCTGATACAGTAACTTACCTTCATGTTGGCAATATTGAAACTGGCTGTCTGGGTGATTTAAAGTCTCTCATTCTTTATCTTGGCCTATTTTATATAATGAAACTTAAGAAAATTTTTATTACAAACCAGTTCAGTTCGGTCAGTCATGTCTGACTGTGACCCCATGGACTGCAGCATGGCAGGCCTCCTTGTCCATCACCAGCTCCAGGAGCTTGTTCAAACTCATGTCCATTGTGTCGGAGATGCCATCCAACCATCTCATCCTCTGTCATCACCTTCTCCTGTCCTCAATCTTTTCCAGCATCACAGTCTTTTCCAATGAGTCAGTTCTTCACATCAGGTATTGGAACTTCAGCTTCAACATCAGTCCTTGCAATGAATATTCAGGAGTGATTTCCTTTAAGATTGATTGATTTGATCTCCTTGCAGTCCAAGAGACTCTCAAGAATCTTATTCAACACCACCACTCAAAAACATCAATTCTTTTGTGCTCAGCTTTCTTTATGTTCCAACTCTCACATCAATACATGACTACTGGAAAAATCATAGCTTTGACTAGACAGATCTTTGTCAGCAAAGTAATGTCTCTGCTTTTCAATATGTATCTGAGGTGAGGTGAAGTCGCTCAGTCGTGTACGACTCTTTGCAACCCCATGGACTGTAACCTACTAGGCTTCTCAGTCCATGGGATTCTCCAGGCAAGAATACTGGAGTGGATTGCCATTTCCTTCTCCAGAGGATCTTCCCAACCCAGGGATCGAACCCAGGTCTCCCACATTGGAGGCAGATGCTTTAACCTCTGAGCCACCAGGGAAGCCCTAATATGCTATCTAGATTGGTCAAAGCTTTTCTTCCAAGGAGCAAGTATATTAATTTCATGGCTTCCGTCACCATTTGAGGTGATTTTGGAGTTTAAGAAAACAAAGTCTGTCACTGTTTCCATTTTTTCCCCATCTGTTTGTCGTGAAGTGATAAGATTAGATGCCATGATCTTCATTTTTTGAATGTTGATTTAAGACAACTTTTTCACTCTTCTCTTTCACTTTCATCAAGAGGCTTTTTAGTTCCTCTTCACTTTCTGCCATAAGGGTGGTGTCATCTGTGTTTCTCAGGTTATTGATATTTCTCCTGACACTGTTGATTCTAGCTTGTGTTTCATCCACTCCAGCATTTTGAATGATGTACTCTGCCTATAATTTAAATAAGCAAGGTGACAATAATCAGCTTTTAATACTCTTTTCCCAATTTGGAACCAGTCCGTTTTTCCATGTCCTTTTGTTGTTGTTGTTGTTATTGTTGTTCTGTGAATTCTTGCCACCTCTTAATATCTACTATTTCTGTTAAGTCCATACCATTTCTGTCCTTTATTGTGCCTATCTTTGCATAAAATATTCCCTTGATATCTCTAATTTTTTTGAAGAGATCTCTAGTCTTTCCCATTCTATTGTTTTCCTCTATTTCTTTGCACTGTTCTCTTAGGAAGGTTTTCTTATCTCTCCTTATTATTCTCTGAAACTCTGCATTCAGATGGATATATCTTTCCTTTTCTCTTTTGTCTCTTGCCTCTCTTCTTTCCTCAGCTATTTGTAAGGTTTCCTCAGACCACCATTTTGCCTTTTTGCATTCTTCTTCTTGGGGATGGTTTTGATTACTGCCTCCTGCACGATGTTACAAATACCTGTCTATAGTTCTATAGGCACTCTAGCCATCAGATCAAATCCCTTGAGTCTATTTGTAACTTCCACCATATAATCATAAAGGATTTAATTTAGGTCATATCTGAAGGGTCTAGTAATTTTCCCTATTTTCTTCAATTTAAGTCTGAATTTGGCAATAAGGAGTTCGTGATCTGCGGCATAGTCAGCTCCCAGTCTTGTTTTTGCTGACTCCATAGAGCTTCTCCATCTTATGCTGCAAAGAATACAGTCAATTTGATTTCAGTATTGACCATCTGGTGACTTTCATGTGTAAAGTCTTCTCTTGTCTTGTTGGAAGAGAGTGTTTGCCATGACCAGTGTGTTCACTTGGCAAAACTCTGTTAGCCTTTTCCCTGATTCATTTTGTTCTCTAAAGCCAAATTTTCCTGTTACTCTAGGTAGCTTCCTAGACTTCCTTGACTTTCTACATTCCAGTCCCCTATGATGAAAAAGGTTTCTTTTATTGGTGTTAGTTATAGAAAGTTTTGTAGGTCTTCACAGAACCATTCAACTTCAGCTTCTTTGGCATTAGTGGTTGGGGTGTAGACTTGGATTACGCTGATATTGAATGGTTTTCTTTGGAAAGGAATAGAGATCATTCTGTCTTCTTTGAGACTGCAACCAAGCATTGCATTTTTGAGTCTTTTGTTGACTCTGAGGGCTACTCCATTTCTTCTAAGGGATTCTTGCCCACAGTAGTAGATATAATGATCATCTGAATTACATTTGCCCATTCCTATGCATTCCAATCATTTCACTGATCCCTAAAATGTTTATTTTCACTCTTGCCATCTCCTGTTTGGCCACTACCAATTTACCTTGATTCATGATCTAACATTCCAGGTTCCTATGCAATCTGGTTCTTTACAACATCGAACTGTACTTCCATCATCAGTCACATTCACAACTGGGTGTTTTTTTTTTTTTTCTTTGGCTCCATCTCTTCATTTTTCTGGAGATATTTCTCCAATCTTCTCCAGTAGCATATTTGGTACCTACCAACCTGGGAAGTGAAAGTGCTGCACTCAATATGCCAGCAAATTTGGAAAACTCAGCAGTGGCCACAGAACTGGAAAAGGTCAGTTTTCATTCCAATCCCAAAGAAAAGCAATGGCAAAGAATGCTCAAACTACCAGACAATTGCACTCATCTCACACACTGCTAAAGTAATGCTCCAAATTCTCCAAGCCAGGCTTCAGCAATATATGAACCATGAACTTCCATATGCTCAAGCTGGTTTTAGAAAAGGCAGAGGAATCAGAGATCAAATTGCCAACATCTTCTGGATCATCAAAAAAGCAAGAGAGTTCCAGAAAAAATATCTATTTCTGCTTTATTGACTATGCCAAAGCCTTTGGCTGTGTGGATCACAATAAACTGGGGAAAATTCTGAAAGAGATAGGAATACAAGACCACCTGACCTGCCTCTTGAGAAACCTATATACAGGTCAGGAAGCAACAGTTAGAACTGGACATGGAACAACAGACTGGTTCCAAATAGGAAAGAAGTATGTCAAGGCTGTATATTGTCACCCTGCTTATTTCAGTTATATGCAGAGTACATCATGAGAGACATTGGGGTGGAAGAAGCACAAGCTGGAATCAAGATTGCCAGGAGAAATATCAATAACCTCAGATATGCAAATGATACAACCTTTATGGCAGAAAGTGAAGACAAACTAAAAAGTGATGAAAGTAAAAGAGGAGAGTGAAAAAGTTGGCTTAAAGCTCAACATTCAGAAAACGAAGATCATGGCATCTGGTCCCATCATTTCATGGGAAATAGATGGGGAAACAGTGGAAACAGTGTCAGACTTTATTTTGGGGTGCTCCAAAATCACTGCAGATGGTGGCTGCAGCCACGAAATTAAAAGACACTTACTCCTTGGAAGAAAGGTTATGACCAACCTAGATAGTATATTCAAAAACAGAGACATTACTTTGCCAACAAAGGTCCATTTAGTCAAGGCTTGGTTTTTCCAGTGGTCATGTATAGAGGTGAGAGTTGGACTGTGAAGAAAGCTGAGAGCTGAAGAATTGATGCTTTTGAACTGTGGTGTTGGAAAAGACTCTTGAGTCCCTTGGACTGCAAGGAGATCCAACCAGTCCATTCTGAAGGAAAATTGTCCTGGGTGTTCTTTGGAAGGAATGATGCTAAAGCTGAAGCTCCAGTACTTTGGCCACCTCATGCGAAGAGTTGACTCACTGGAAAAGACTCTGATGCTGAGAGGGATTGGATCAGGAGGAGAAGGGATCGACCAAGGATGAAATGGCTGGATGGCATCACGGACGCAATGGACGTGAGTCTGAGTGAACTCTGGGAGTTGGTGATGGACAGGGAGGCCTGGGGTGCTGCGATTCATGGGGTCGCAAAGAGTCGGACACGACTGAACGACTGAACTGAACTGAACTGAACTGAACCTGGGGAGTTTATCTTTCAGAGTCATATCTTTTTGCCTGTGCATACTATTCATGAATTTCTCAAGACAACAATACTGAAGTGGTTTACCATTCCCTTCTCCAATATTAGAAACTTAGTTGCAATAGATACTGTTAGTGTTGCTGTTACTCTTGACATGATTATCATAGAGTGAAACCTTTTAAACTCTGCAATATTGCTTTGAAGAGTTTGCAATATGGCTGTTTATTGATATTTGTTAATGGAAAAATGATACAACACCATATGCATGTTTTAAAAATATTTTTTAAGGAACCAGTGAGACAAGGGGGATGGTTTTCTTAAGGGACTGATTAGCAGACAACTTGATTTGGCTACATACAGGAGTGTGGCCTGCAGATGAGAGCTACACGGAGATGGTAATATCTAATTATTTCATTTAATTTTTTTGGTAATATAATTTGTAGCAATGTATTCGAATCTTCAAAATCACCACATATGTTCATTAACACATTTTGAAACTTCATCCATGTTTCTAGGTCCTCTAAAAGAAGTGGATGACTTTGACAGGATATAAGGTTATTTTCTAGCATAGGGAAGACCTGAAAAAAACTCCACTATAAAAATTAAAGATAGAAATACCATACTCCCAATATTTTATATTTTATGGCATTACTGTTTGTGTCTGGGACAGACTGAAAATCTATTTTTATTATGCTTTCTGAGATGGCACTTTGAATTTAAGCCCCATTTTCCATGGCTTATAGCTTTTCCACTGAGTACCTTTGGGGATAAACTTCATCATGCTGGTTCTTAACCTAAAATGAAATAATTCAGGAAGTTTGAAGGAAATACATTTCCTCGTTTTTTATTTAAGTAACCAAAGGGAAAGTCTTTTTTGGTGTTCAAAAATAGTAAGCACTTTCTATTATTGAATAATTCATAAGGACTTGTGATTTTAACTACATATGTTTATAATGCAATAATTTTCTGTAAAATATACATAACTATTTAAAATCACTTATACAAAATAATGAAATATAATCTCTTAGTAAATACAATACATCTCTCTATGATCTTCCAAATCCATCAGAAGTTCTGAAATATAGGCTTTATGGAAAGGACTCCTGTATTGAATCAATATTGGCAGGAATGACTAACTACTTAATAAAGAGACAGGATTTCATGGTTATTTAAATAATATCTCAGTGGTTTATACCAACAGTCAAAATTTCCCATTCTTTCATTTTAAATGTGTATGAAAATAGAGTGAAAGTGAAAGTTGTTCAGTCATGTCCGACTCTTTGCGACCTCATGGACTATACACAGTCCACAGAATTCTCCAGACCAGATTATTGGGGTGAGTAGCCTTTCCCTTCTCCAAGGGATCTTCCCAACCCAGGAACTGAACCCAAGTCTCCCTCATTGCAGGCAGATTCTTCACCAGCTGAGCCACAAGGGAAGTTTGATATATAAGGCTATTTTTAAATATCCATTTGCACAAAATCAAACTTTGAAAGAGTAGTAAAGTAAAAAGTCATAAAGGATAAAAATGGCCAAGACTCATGTAAGGAAATACTTATACTCTATATAAATATATGCTTATAATTCCCAATGAACCATTAATTAATAAAAAACACATACCTTTCTAGAAGTGCTCAATTAATATTATAGTTAGCAATAATTGATTACAGACATTATCCACTTAAGAAAAAAAGAAATAATTTTAACCAGAGACAGGACAGTCCAACTATACATAAACTGTATTTGTGTTTTCATTAAACATGTGTGTGTGTTCCGTTCCGTTCAGTCGCTCAGTCATGTCCGACTCTTTGCGGAGTCGGACACACCTACCTATATATCTATACGTAACTAAAATATATTGTATACATGCAATTAATAAACGATTAAGAATCTTCTGATTGGAAGGACTTATGCTGAAGCTGAAGCTCCAATACTTTGGCCACCTGATGCAAAACCTGACTCATTAGAAAAGACCTTGATGCTGGAAAGATTGAAGGCAGGAGGAGAAGGGGACAACAGAGGACAAAATGGTTGGATGGCATCACTGACTTAACGGGCATGAGTTTGAGCAAGCTCTGGGAGAAGGTGAAGGACAAGGAAGCCTGGTGTGTTGCAGTCCATGGGGTTGCCAAGAGTCAGACATGACTGAGAGACTGAACAACAAGAAGGAATGTATACAGACTTAAATATAGATGTATATATGTTTTAGTTGTCACCTAATTCTATTTTATAGAGTTTTTTTTTTAATTTCTGGAAAAATATATTCAATTGGGTTAATTTAGTGATAGTTGCTTTAAAAAAATCAGTATTTAATAACTTTCCTAATCATACTGTTAAGTAAACACACACACACACACATACACATATTTTTATAAATTCACAACTGATTTATTTATTTTTATTATATATATTTTCTCAAAGTTATTTTTATAAAGAAAGGTAAGTTTTTGAGAAGCTATTTTTATCTGAAGTTATTTTGTCTTGTATATACTATACTGGAGGAAAAGATATGTATTGAAAATTAATAAACAGTTAATAATAGGAAGTAAAAAAGATAAGTGTTTTTGGACCCAATGAAATAAGAAAATGAGTCACTTTTAAGTACAGAGAAACTAAGTACTTAATCTTACAGAATTAATGGAGACATGATGTAGAAAATGGAGGAAGTCACTGTTTCTGTCTAGCCTGTTCACTGTAGCAAACAATCAAACAATATTTCTGATCTCTTTTTCTTTCTTTTTTTAAAGAGCTTTCAGAATGCAGTATTTCCAGGTAATCTCCTACCCAAGTACTAACCAGATACAATCATGCTTAACTTCCAAGATTAGACAAGATTGGGTGTGTTTAGACTGGTGCAGCTGCAGATTTATGAAGTTTGTTTTTAATGGATGCTTATGCACATATTATTAAATCAGAGTGAAGAAAGGTAGAAAATTGGTAATATTGTCCCTGGATTCTGAATTGGGTCATTTCTAGATATTAACTTAAGTTCCTTTTCTTTGTGACTGACTACAAGGATGCAATTAAGTACTTTAATCATGCTTTTCCTACTTAAGGGATTTACTTTCAAAATTCCAATTTTACTTTGAAATAGCTTACTGAATGGTTTTCCCTTAAAACTGATTAAAATATATTTTAAAAGACTGAAAATTTGAGCCTACCTCTGCATAATTAATTCCCTTTGCTATTCAGTAGCATCTTGCATTTGTGTCATCATCATCGTCATATGTCAATTTTTGGCTCATACTGACAATTTGCATTTATTGACATTCAGCAATGTTTAGGTCTTGCTCAGTATGAACTGCCAAAAACTTTTATGATCTGAAGCAAAGTAACTGACATTATCCACATGCCATCAGTTCAGTTCAGTTCAGTTGCTCAGATGTGTCCGACTCTTTGCAACTCTATGAATCGCAGCACGCCAGGCCTCCCTGTCCATCACCAACTCCCGGAGTTCACTCAGACTCACGTCCATCGAGTCAGTGATGCCATCCAGCCATCTCATCCTCTCTTGTCCCCTTCTCCTCCTGCCCCCAATCCCTCCCAGCATTACAGTCTTTTCCAATGAGTCAACTCTTCGCATGAGGTGGCCAAAGTACTGGAGCTTCAGCTTCAGCATCATTCCTTCCAAAGAAATCCAGGGTTGATCTCCTTCAGAATGGACTGGTTGGATCTCCTTGCATTCCATCGGACTCTCAAGAGTCTTCTCCAACACCACAGTTCAAAAGCATTAATTCTTCGGCACGCAGCCTTCTTCACAGTCCAACTCTCACATCCATACATGACCACAGAAAAAACCATAGCCTTGACCAAATGGACCTTTGTTGGCAAAGTAATGTCTCTGCCTTTTAATATGCTACCTAGACTGGTCATAATTTTTCTTCTTGGCCATATTTCAGTCTACTCAAAGTAGACCATGAGAAATACTACTAGAATTTAGGAGACTAAGTGATATGATACTCTGTATTATGATACTCTGTAGTTAGTGGTGGCAGTGAGGAAGGCTGACTGTTTCCAAAGCCTCTGATTAACTCTCAAAATACGTTCTGAGATTTAAGGTTTCAGCTCAAAATATTGCTGATGGCCTTAAAAATATATTTAACTTTGGTATCTGCAGGGCCGGCAGAGTTAATAATCAGTTAACCTCATGGCTTCTGTAAGACTGTCAAGAGAATGTCATGGGATTTATTAGGAAGGAAAAAGACTGTAAAATCAGGTGGAAAAAAAAAAGGTGTGTTCTTTGGTGAATCTGTTAACTCTAACACACACATGACGCTAAACTGCCTTTGTTGGGGAAGAAACCCAGCTGCCTTCGTGAGGCTACAGAAGTAGCTGCTTAGTCTCTGGATTAGATGTTTTAGTTGTTTTCATTGCCTTATCTCTGGGTTGGGAAGATCCTCTGGAGTAGGAAATGGCACCCACTACTGTATTCTTGCCTGGAAAATTCCATGGGTAGAAATGCTTGGTTGGCTACAGTCCATGGGGTGGCAAATAGCTGGCCATGACTGAATATGCACACACATTGTTTTCCAGATAGGCCATGAGGGAGAATTGGGAATCACCAAATGTCTTTTTTGCAGAGAGGGGTATTTCCTTTCTCTAAACCTGCTCCACAAAGAACGTTCTCTGTTCTCTAATCCTGCTTCCAGTCATTCTCTCCATGAATACCTAATGAGAGAAAAGGATAGTAGCCCTTGTTCATCTCAGTTCAGTTGCTCAATTGTGTCCAACTCTGTGACCTCATGGACTGCAGCAAAACAGGCCTCCCTGTCCATCATCAACTCCCAAAGTTTACTCAAACTCATGTCCATTGAGTCAGTGATGCCATCCAACCATCTCGTCCTCTGTTGTCCCCTTCTCTTCCTGCCCTCAATCTTTCCCAGCATCAGGGTCTTTTCAGATGAGTCAGTTCTTCCCATCAGGTGGCCAAAGTATTGGAGTTTCAGCTTCAACATCAGTCCAACCAATGAACACCCAGGATTGATCTCCTTTAGGATGGACTGGTTGGATCTCCTTCCAGTCCAAGGGACTCTCAGGAGTCGTCTCCAATAACACAGTTCAAAACTATCAATTCTTCAGCTCTCAGATTTCTTTATAGTCCAACTTTCACATCCATACATGACCACTGGAAAAACCATAGCTTTGACTAGACAGACCTTTGTTGGCAAAGTAATGTCTCTGATTTTTAATACAATGTCTGGTAGTCATGAGTGAGTGCCATTTTTTCTAGTGTTTATACTTCCAAGGAGTTCTATATTCTGATGTTCATTCAGTCAGCTTTTAGCAATTTCTAAGATAAAATTGTTCTTACAAGTAATAGTAAACCAATAATTGCTCCATATAGGCAAGAGTTTGAATTCTGCCTTTCCTTATAGGCACTTATTTTCCTTAGATTTCTCATTTACTGGTTGCCCTGTGACCTAGGCTTTTAAGTCTCATGAGCTCAAGGTAATTTGTTATTTTAGAAATTATCTATTTTTTTATTTGATGTGGTTTATTTTTACCAACTTTATTGGTAAATAATTGGCAAAATTGTATATGCTTAAGTATATAACATGATGATTCTATATATGTATATATTTGGAAATGATTGTCACAATCATGCTATCACCTCACATAGTTGCATTTTATATAGTGAGAACAATTAAGATATGCTTTCCTAGAAAATTTCAAATATACAAACCATATTATTAACCCTAATCACCATGTTTTATGCTATGTCTAGAACTCACCCATGTTATAATTCAATGTTCATGCACTTTGACTAATATGTCCCATTTTCCCATCTGTTGGCCCCTGGTAACAATTGTTCTACTCTCTAGCTCCATGAATTTAACTTCCTTAGATTCCACATAGAAGTGAGAATCATACAGTTCAGTTCAGTTTAGTCACTAAGTCATGTGTGACTCTTTGTGACCCCATGGACTACAACACGCCAGCCCTCCCTATCCATCACCAACTCCCAGAGTTCACCCAGATCCATGCCCATGGAGTCAGTGATGCCATCCAGCCATCTCATCCTCTGTCGTCCCCTTCTCCTCCTGCCCCCAATCCCTTCCAGCATCAGCGTCTTTTCCAATGAGTCAACTCTTTGCATGAGGTGGCCAAAGTACTGGAGTTTCAGCTTTAGCATCATTCATTCCTAAGAAATCTTAGGGCTGATCTTCTTCAGAATGGATTGGTTGGATCTCCTGGCAGTCCAAGCGAATCTCAAGAGTCTTCTCTAACACCACAGTTCAAAAGCATCAAATCTTCGGCACTCAGCCTTCTTCACAGTCCAACTCTCACATCCACACATGACCACAGGGGAAACCATAGCCTTGACTAGACGGACCTTAGTCGGCAAAGTAATGTCTCTGCTTTTGAATATACTATCTAGGTTGGTCATAACTTTTCTTCCAAGGAGTAAGCGCCTTTTAATTTCATGGGTGCAGTCACCATCTGCAGTGATTTTGGAGCCCAAAAAAACAAAGTCTAACACTGTTTCTACTGTTTCCCCATCTATCTCCCATGAGGTGATGGGGCCAGATGCCATGATCTTCGTTTTCTGAATGTTGAGCTTTAAGACAACTTTTCCACTCTCCTCTTTCACTTTCAACAAGAGGCTTTTTAGTTCCTCTTCACTTTCTGCCATAAGGGTGGTGTCATCTGCATATCTGAGGTTATTGATATTTCTCCCGGCAATCTTGATTCCAGCTTGTGTTCTTCCAGTCCAGAGTTTCTCATGAGTACTCTGCATATAACTTAAATAAGCAGGGTGACAATATGCAGCCTTGACATACTCCTTTTCCTATTTGGAACCAGTCTGTTGTTCCATGTCCGGTTCTAACTGTTGCTTCCTGACCTGCATACAGATTTCTTAAGAGGCAGGTCAGGTGGTCTGGTATCCCCATTTATCTCAAAATTTTCCACAGTTTATTGTGATCCAGACAGTCAAAGGCTTTGGCATAGTCAATAAAGCAGAAATAGATGTTCTTCTGGAATTCTCCTGCTTTTTCCATGATCCTGCGGATGTTGGCAATTTGATCTCTGGTTACTCTGCCTTTTCTAAACCCAGCTTGAACATCAGGAAGTTCACGGTTTGTGTATTGCTGGTTTAGACCTCAATAAAAACATTTAAGATTCTGGTGGGTGGGTGCAGAGAACGACTGATATTGTGGCTGCCCAAGAAAAACTTCCTGTGTAAGTATCCTTGCTAGTTGAAACTGCTACATAGTAAACTGGAGTGATCTGTCTCTTTTTCAATCTCCTTTTGTCTCTTTTCAGTCTTTCTTTGAGTCTGGAGGCCAAACTGATATTTGTCCTCATTAAAAAATGCATAGAAGAATGTTTAGAACATCTACAAGTTTAAAACAGTGAATCCTTTTGAGCCAGAAATTTTCATCAAAAAACTTTTATTTAATAGGTTTTGGAATATAAAGTTCTTTTTTTTTCTTTCTATTTCACTGTCAGATTACATTTTTAAGGAATCTGTTTAGCCATTTCATCTAAGGTGCCAAGTTTATCAGTGTAAAATTTTGCATAATAAATTATCTTGTTAACATTGTAACTATTAGTCATAGTTTCTTTTACATGCTTATATAAATAATTTTCTGGTTTTTCTTCCTCATCAGTCTGTCTTGCATTATTTTATCAGCTTTAAAGTAAACTAGATTTGGGCTCAGGGCTTTTTGCCATGCCACATCCCCTTATCTTCCTCTTCTGGGTCAGCTATGGTGGCCATGAGACCCTGAACCCCAAGACTGAGGTGGCCTGAGCCCAGGCGGTGTTGGCGGTCAACATCAGCATGAGCCGGGGGCTGCAGGATGTGCTGAGGACCAACTTGGGGCCTAAGGGCACCATGAAGATGCTTGATTCTGGTGGTGGAGACATCAAACTCACTAAAGATGGAAATGTGCTGCCTCATGAAATGCAAATGCAACACCTAACAGCCTCCTTAATAGCCAAAGTAGCAACAGCCCAGGATGACATAACTGGTGATGGTACCACTTTCAATGTCCTCATCATTGGAGAGCTGCTGACACAGGTGGATCTCTACATTTCTGAAAGTCTTCATCCCAGAATAATTACAGAAGGATTTGAAGATGCAAAGGAAAAGGCACTTCAGTGTTTGGAACAAGTCAAAGTAAGCAAAGAGCTGGACAGGGAAACACTTATAGACGTGGCCAGAACATCTCTACATACTAAAGTTCATGCTGAACTCGCTGATGTCTTAACAGAGGCCGTAGTGGACTCCATTTTGGCCATTAAAAAACAAGATGAACCTATTGACCTCTTCATGGTTGAGCTCATGGAGATGAAACATAAATCTGAAACAGATACAAGTTTAATCAGAGGTCTTGTTTTGGATGATGGGGCACGGCATCCTGATATGAAGAAGAGAGTAGAAGATGCATACATCCTCACGTGCGACGTGTCATTAGAATATGAAAAAACAGAAGTGAAGTCTGGCCTCTTTTACAAGAGTGCAGAGGAGAGAGAGAAATGAGTGAAAGCTGGAAGGAAATTCATCGAAGACAGAGTTAAAAAAAATAATCGACCTGAAAAAGAAAGTCTGTGGTGATTCAGATAAAGGTTTTGTTGTTACTAATCAAAAGGGAATTGATCCCTTTTCCTTAGATGCTCTTGCCAAAGAAGGCATAATAGCTCTGCACAGAGCTAAAAGGAGAAACATGGAAAAGCTGACTCTTGCTTCTGGTGGGATAGCCCTAAATTCTCTTGATGACCTAAATCCTGATTGTTTGGGAATGCAGGATTTGTCTATAAATATATTTCGGGAGAAGAGAAGTTCACCTTTATTGAGAAATGTAACAATCCTCATTCTGTCACATTATTGATCAAAGGACCAAATAAGCACACACTTATTCAAATCAAAGATGCAATAAGAGATGGCTTGAGGGCTGTTAAAAATGCAATTGATGATGGCTGTGTAGTCCCAGGTGCTGGCGCAGTGGAAGTGGCAATGGCAGAAGCCCTGGTCAAATACAAGCCCAGTGTAAAGGGCAGGGCCCAGCTTGGAGTTCAAGCATTTGCTGAGGCATTGCTCATTATTCCCAAAGTTTTTGCTCAGAACTCTGGTTTTGACCTTCAGGAAACACTAGTTAAAGTTCAAACAGAACATTCAGAGTCCTGTCAGCTTGTGGGTGTGGACTTGAACACTGGTGAACCAATGGTAACAGCAGAAGCAGGCATATGGGATAACTATTGTGTAAAGAAACAGCTTCTTCACTCTTGCACTGTGATTGCCACCAACATTCTCCTGGTTGATGAGATCATGAGAGCTGGAATATCTTCTCTAAAAGGTTGAATTGAAGCTTCTCTTGTATCTGAATCCTGAAGACTACAGAGTGATAATAACAATATAGCTATGGAATTTTGGTCCAAGCTTCAAATGATTTTCAAAGGATTTTCATTTCCCATATTTAAAAAGGAGAGAAAACTGGCTCCTATTCAGATTCTGAAGTTCTGAAATTATAATTACAGGATTTTTAAAATTTAACTGCAGTGTCCACATACAGCAGGTCATACTTACCCAGTAAACAGGACATTTTGTTTTACCCTCAGTGATATAAAAGTATTAGATAAACATATGTCATCTACCTTGTTATTAAATATTCATTGAAAAACAAAAAAAGTAAACTAAATTTATATTTAAAATATTATTTATTGTACTATTTTCCAATTTTTTTTTTTTGCCCTTTACTGATTTTTGCCCTTTGTTGATTTTACCCTTTACCAATTTTTTGCTCTTTATTCACTTCCTTCTATGTTTGACCTTGACTTACTGTGCTTTTTCTAGCCTCATGCAATAGAAGCCTATTTCATTAATTTTTAGAGTTTCCTCTATTTTGCTTTGACTGGTTGTCTACCCTACAGACTCATATGTTGAAGCCCTAGGCCCAAGGAATGGTATTTGGAATGGTACCTTGGGTTTAGATGAGATTGTGAACATATACCACTCATGACAAGATTAGTGCCCTTATAAAAGACACCAGAGTTTGCTTCCTCTTTCTGTACACCATGAGAGGAATCAGCAAAAATGCAGCCATATACAATTCATGAAGGGAGTTCTCACAAGTCAACTGATATCTTGTTCTTCCTAACTTCCAGACTGTGAAAAATAAACTCTGATTGTTCAATTCACCAGTCTATGGGGATTAGTAATACAGTACTAGCTAATACAAATATATATCCATAAATCAGTAAATTTATTGTTGCTGCTGCTGCTGCTAAGTCACTTCAGTCGTGTCCGACTCTGTGTGACCCCACAGATGGCAGCCCACCAGGCTCCCCCATCCCTAGGATTCTCCAGGCAAGAACACTGGAGTGGGTTGCCATTTCCTTCTCCAATGCATGAAAGTGAAAAGTGAAAGTGAGTCGCTCAGTCATGTCTGACTCTTAGCAACCCCACAGACTGCAGCCCACCAGGCTCCTTCATCCACAGGATTTTCCAGGCAAGAGTAATGGAGTGGGGTGCCACTGCCTTCTCCAAACTTACTGTTGAGCACTGTTAAATACATTTGACAAGTATTTATATGATATATCATTTTTTCATTCACATAGCAAAATTTCTAGTTTCTATTTTGATGCATTCATTGTCAGATGTTTTTTTAAAGGGTGTTTCTTGAAGACTGGATTTCTCTATAACTGTCAGTTAAAGCCATTTGAAGGCACGCTGTTGTATGTATCTATATTTACAATTGTGAAGTGTTTCTACTGAGCTGAAGACATACTGTCTCGGTTAACACTGTGTGATTTTTTTAGCAATAAAAATTATTATGTCAAATATCATATATTTACAGTAACTGTTTTGGGTTGTGAAGTTTGGACAGTGAAGTCTTTTTCCATCCTTTCAATTTTTTTTTCCATATGTCTCTTGTGTAAAGCAAATATAAGGGTTTTGTATTTTAGCCACCTGATCATTTTGGTCTTTTATTTGACTATTTATTCTATCATGTTTTGTGTAATTATTGATACTTATACACTTCAGTTTACATCTACTATACAGTAGTAATTTATTATGAATAGCCAGTCATTTTGTATTGAATATTCTGTCCTTTTTGTTCCTTTGAATTAATTAACCCTTCCCTTTTATAATGGGCTTCCCTGAGAGCTCAGTTGGTAAAGAATCCACCTGCAATGCAGGAGAACCAATTCGATTTCTGAGTCATGAAGATCCGCTGGAGAAGGGATAGGCTACCCACTCGTTTTCTTAGGCTTCCCTGGTGGCTCAGCTGGTAAAGAATCCACCTGCAATGTGGGAGACCTGGGTTGGATCCCCAGCTGGGGAACATCCTACTGAGAAGGGAATGGCTATTCACTCCAGTCTTCTGGCCTGGAGAATTCCATGGACTGTATATCCATGGAGTTGCAAACAGTCATACGTGACTGAGCAACTTTCACTTTCATGGATCCTAAAGTTTTAAACTTACCTAATTCCATTTAGGTGCTGTGAACATTTGGCTTAGAACAATTGAGACAGGAGATTATATGCTACTTAGTAGGAAAACAAAAGTAGCATAAATGACTCATTGTTGCTATTTTAAAATGTACTATATATTATTTGTGTTTTCTTTAATTAAGAAACTAAATAGGCTGTTTATCTTTAGATAGCCATGTTCAATGCATGATACTGGATGCTTGGGGCTGGTGCACTGAGATGATCCAGAGGGATGGTACATAGAGGAAGGAGGGATGGGGGGTTCAGGATGGGGAACATGTGTATACCTGTGGCGGATTCATGTTGATGTATGGCAAAACCAATACAGTATTGTAAAATAATTAACCTTCAATTAAAATAAATAAATTTTTAAAAAGAAAAAAAAAAAAAGAAACTAAACCGCAAAATGAACAGTATTCAGAAAGAATCATTCAAAAAGTTATTTTGTCTGTTAAAATACTGAACATCGACATTCTAGGAATCAGTGAACTAAGATGGACTGGAGTGGGTGAATTTAACTCAATGAACTTTATATCTACTACTGTGGGCAAGAATCCCTTGGAAGAAATGGAGTAGTCATCACAGTCAACAAAAGAGTCTGAAATGCATTACTTGGATGCAATCACAAAAATGACAGAATGATCTCTGTTTGTTTTCAAGGCAAACCATTCAATATCAGGGTAATTCAAGTCTATGCCCCAAACAGTAACACTGAAGAAGCTGAAGTTGAACAGTTCTATTAACACCTACAAGATATTCTAGAACTAAAACCAAAAAAAGATGTCCTTTTCATTATAGAGGATTGGGATGCATAAGTAGGAAGTCAAGAAACACGTGAAGTAACAGTAAATTTGAAATTGGAGTACAGAATGAAGCAGGGTAAAGGCTAATGGATTTCTGCCAAGAGAATGCACTGGTCATAGCAAACACCCTCTTCCAGCAACACAAGGGAAGACTCTACACATGGACGTCACCAGATGGTCTAATTCAAAATCAGATTGATTATATTCTTTGCAGCCAAAGATAGAGAAGCTGTATACAGTCAGCAAAAACCAGTCCGGGAGCTGACTGTGGCTCAGATAATAAAGTCCTTATTACCAAATTCAGATCAAAATTAAAGAAAGTGGAGAAAACCACTAAACCACTCAGGTATGACCTAAATCAAATTCCTCATGGCTATACAGTGGAAGTGAGAAATAGATTTAAGGAACTAGAACTGATAGACAGAGTGCCTGATGAACTATAGACAAAGGTTCATGACATTGTACAGGAGACAGGGATCAAGACCTTCCCCATGGAAAAGAAATGCAAAAAAGCAAAATGGCTGTTGGAGGAGGACTTACAAATAGTTGTGAAAAGAAGGAAGCAAAAAACAAAAGAGAAAGGGAAAGATATCCATTTGAATGCAGAGTTCCAAGTAGAAATAAGAAATAGCAAGGAGAAATAAGAAAGCCCTCCTCAGCAATCAATGAAAAAAAAATAGAGGGAAACAATAGAATGGGAAAAACTAGAGATCTCTTCAAGAAAATTAGAGATACCAAGGGACCATTTCATGTAAAGATGGGCTCGATACAGGACAGAAATGATATGAACATAACAGAAGAAAAAATATTAAGAAGAGGTGGCAAGAATACACAGAACTGTACAAAAAAGATCTTCATGACATGGATAATCATGATGTGATCACTTACCTAGAGCCAGACATCCTGGAATGTGAAGTCAAGTGGGCCTTAGAAAGCATCACTATGAATAAAGCTAGTGGAGGTGATGCAATTCCACTTGAGCTGTTTCAAATACTGAAAGATGATGCTATGAAAGTGCTGCACTAAATATGCCAGCAAATTGGGAAAACAGCAGTAGCCACAGGCTGAGAAAGGTCAGTTTTCATTCCAATCCCAAAGAAAGGAATGCCAAAGATGCTCAAACTACCAAACAATTGCACTCATCTCACACGCTAGTAAGTAATGCTCAAAATTATCCAAGCCAGACTTCAGCAATACATGAACCGTGAATTTTCAGATGCTCAAGCTGGTTTTAAAAAAAGGCAGAGGAACCAGAGATCAAATTGCCAACATCCACTGGATCATCAAAAAAGCAAGAGAGTTCCAGGAAATAATATCTATTTCTGCTTTATTGACTATGCCAAAACCTTTGACTGTGTGGATCACAATAAACTGTGGAAAATTCTGAAAGATATGCAAATACCAGACCACCTGACCTGCCTCTTGAGAAACCTATATACAGGTCAGGAAGCAACAGTTATAACTGAACATGAACAACAGACTGATTCCAAATAGGAAAAGGACTATTTCAAGGCTGTATACTGTCATCCTGCTTATTTAACTTACATGCGGTGTACATCATGAGAAATGCTGGGCTGGAGGAAGCACATGCTGGAATCAAGATGATTGCCAGGAAAATATCAATAACCTCAGATATGCAGATGATACTATCCTTATGGCAGAAAGTGAAGAAGAATTAAAGTGTTTCTTGATGAAAGTGAAAGAGCAGAGTGAAAAAGTTGGCTTAAAACTCAACATTCAGAAAACTAACATCATGACATCTGGAACCATCACTTCATGGCAAATAGATGAGGAAATAGTGGAAACAGTGGCTGACTTTACTTTGGGGGGCTCCAAAATCACTGCAGATGGTGATTATAGCCATGAAATTAAAAGACTCTTACTCCTTGGAAGGAAAGTTGTAACCAACCTAGACAGCATATTGAAAAACAGAGACATTGCTTTGTCAACCAATGTCTGTCTAATCAAGGCTATTGTTTTTCCAGTGGTCATGTATGGATGGGAGTTTGGACTAGAAAAAGAGCTGAGCACCAAAGTATTGATGCTTTTCAACTGTGGTGTAGGAGAAGACTTTTGAGAGTCCCTTTAATAGCAATGAGATTCAACCGGTTCAACCTAAAGAAGATCAGTCCTGGTTGTTCATTGGTAGAATGGATGTTGAAGGTGAAACTCCAATCCTTTGGCCACCTGAAGCAAAGAGCTGACTCATTGGAAAAGAACTTGATGCTGGGAAAGACTGAGGGCGGGAAGAGAAGGGGATGGCAGAGGATGAGGTGGTTGGATGCATCACCAACTCAATGGACATGGGTCTGGTTTGCTCCGGTAGTTGGTAATGGACAGGGAGGCCTGGCATGCTATGGTTGATGGGATCACAAAGAGTTGGACACGACTGAGCAACTGAGCTGAACTGAACCGAACTGCCTGCATTTTTTCCCTCTTCTCCAAATTGAACTTAAACTGTACATAGTGATCCTTACTGCTTTATTCCACATGACTTTTACTATTTATATACTTTCTATTAGTTTGTTTATGTGCTTCAGTAAGTATATTTTCCATTAACTTATATTTCATTTCACAGTACTTCGCTTTGTGTCTAATATACTTTTAAACCAATCCATTAAAGATCTATGGTCTTCAGGTGGTACCAGTGGTAAAGAGCCTGCCTGCCAATGCAGGAGATATAAGAGACTTGGGTTTTACCCCTGGGTTGGGAAGATTCCCTGGAGGAGGGCAGAACAACCCACTCCAGTATTCTTTTCTGGAGAATCCCCATGGACAGTGGAGTCTGGAGGGCTACTGTCCATAGGATCGCAGAGTCTGATGTGACAAGTAGCTTACCATGCATATATTCAAGTACATTTTCATACCATGAGGACTAAAATTCCAAGGAGTAGAAACCTCAGTAAGATGATCTACCAATGGAGACTTGTGTTTCCCTATGGGCAAATACTCATTCTTGGCTTTAAGTAAAGGTTGAGGAGACTTGTTTAACCCTGTCTCAGTGTTGTTACAGAAGAATAAGGAGGGTATTATATTAATTTATTTTCTCCTAACTCATAAATTTGCAGAATATATTCATTTAAAGACAAATTTTTCTTAATAAGAAATGGTTTAGCAATTGTGGGGGTCAATATTTACTCTTCTCAGTGCTCGTTGGCTGGTAAATTATTTCTAGCATATTAAAAAGCAGAGACATTACTTTGCCACAAAGGTCCATCTAGTCAAAGCTATGGTTTTTCCAGTAGCCATGTATGGATGTGAAAATTGGACCATGAAGAAAGCTAAGCACCAAAGAATTGATGCTTTTGAACTGTGGTGCTGGAGAAGACTCTTGAGAATCCCTTGGACTGCAAGATCAAACCAGTCAATCCTAAAAGAAATCAGTCCTGATTATTCATTGGAACGATTGTTGCTGAAGCTTAAACTCCAAAATTTTGGTCACCTGATGTGAAGAACTGACTCATTAGAAAATACCCTGATCCTGGGAAAGATTGAAGACAAGAGGAGAATGGGATAACAAAGGATTATAAGGTTGTATGGCATCACCAACTCGATGGACATGAGTTTGAGCAAGCTCTGGGAGTTGGTAGTGGACAGGGAAGTCTGGTATGCTACAGTCCATGAGGTCTCAAAGAGTCAGCCACAACTGAGCAACTGACTGAACTGAATATATTATTCATATTAAAGCAAAATTCAATCAAATTTTTAAAAGTTTGCCCCACTTTAAGCTTATTTTTCCTTTCAAAGACAACAATTCTGAATAAACACTTTAAAATATATTTACAGGATGACTTGCTTTCCTGTCATTACTGCACATAGTGAAAAAATATATAAATAAAACTTAAAATCTTATGCGTGAAAATTCCAAACCTTGAGACAAATTGACAATGTGTAAAGTACTTCAGAGTTTAAATACATGAGAACATTACCTAATCTAACATAAAACCCAGAAACATGGTCGAGAAAATGTTGGTCAGCTTTGACACGAAAACAAGGCAACTCATGCCTTCACAGGTGCTATGTATGTGGCTTGAAATCTGAGGAGATATATCTGTATCATCATGAATTATGGAGAAATTGTAAACTTAAATTATAATCCAGCAAACAATCTAGAATGGCAGCAAAATACCAAAGCTTACTGAAGTGAAGGAGAGCTATGTCATTTAATATAATGAAGGTATTATATAGTTCCTGAATATGTTCTTCATGGACTAGAAAATATATGATACTGGTTGAAAGTGCTAACCTCTCAGTATTTATCTGCTGTTGCTAAGTCACTTCAGTCATGTCTGACTCTGTGCAATCCCATAGACGGCAGCCCATCAGGCTCCCCTGTCCCTGGGATTCTCCAGGCAAGAGCACTGGAGTGGGTTGCCATTTCCTTCTCCAATGCATGAAAGTGAAAAGTGAAAGTGAAGTCGCTCAGTTGTGTCCAACTCTTAGAGACCCCATGGACTGCAGCCCACCAGGCCCTCCGTCCATGGGATTTTCCAGGAAAGAGTACTGGAGTGGTGTGCCATTGCCTTTTCCGCAGTATTTATCTACTATTATCTAACTAGATGAGTAATATGTTAATGAATATGAATGTCAAAGCATCCCTGATGGCTGAGCGGTAAACAATTCACCTGCAAACAGGAGACCATCTGCAATGCAGGAGGTGCTCCTTTGATCCCAGGGTTGAAAGATACCTTGGAGAGGAAAATGGCAACCCACTCCAGTGTTCTTGCTTGGGAAATCCCATAGACAGAGATGCTTGGCTATCTACAGTCCGTGGGGTTGCAAGAGTCGGATATGACTTAGTAACTAAACCACCGCCATGAATGTTAAAGTGTAAAAGAGCAACTGAAATCATTCCTTAGGATGTACAATTCTGGGGCGAAGTAACTTCTTAATGTTCTTTCCTAAGGCTATATTTTAATTAATTCTTTGTCTTTCCTGATAGCTTAATATTGAGAAATAATTATGCTATTTTAGAGGTGCTTAACCTCACCTAAAATAAGGATCTCATTTTAATGTAAAATCTTTCATTATATAGTCCTTTTTGTATGCAATTATTGGGGAAATACATAATGACAAAAGATAACCAGAAACTCAATACAGTTTTTAAAACTATTTTATTTATATTTTTAATTGTAACATGTTATATTGTTTAACATTGTCGATTATTTACATATAAGTGTGTGTGAAGCAAATTCAGTACAAAAGTCTTGTTTGTGTGTATTAATCAATTGAATGAATGAAGTGACCAAAAGATACACTAGTTTATTACATACAGAATACATTAAATCATAGATTTAGTTCCATAAATTCCTAAATTGTATATATAAATGGCAAGTATACATGCTGCTTTCAACCAAGCTCTAGGAAGACATATCAGACAGGTAGGAAAAACGTATTTTAAAAATATCAGCAGAAAAAATTTTCATAAGCATAACATAAATGTCATTATCAAATGCATACATATACTATGTTAGAATATATACATATATGTGTATATATATATGTACAAATATATTTTATAAATTTATAGAAAATATATTTAAACAAACTATTTGAAAGCAAGGATTCCCAGATGGCTCAGTGATGCCCCTGCCCATGTGGGAGATATGAGACATGGGTTCAATCCCATGTCTGAACCCCAAGATCCCAGGAAGATCCCCTGGAGAACAAAATGGCAATCAACTCCTTTGAAAAATCCCATGACAGAGGAGCCTGGTGGGCTACAGACCATGGGGTCATAAAGAGTACAACACAATTGAGCAACTGAGAACACACAGCATTTGAAAGCAAGTACTGTCTACTTGTTTTGTGGTCTTCCTATATTTTTTCTTAAGTGGTTCCAGCTTAATCATTTAGTGTAATTAAATAGATATTTATACTGTGGCATTCATATCCTCTTATTTGTCTTCCAGTTAAGGAAATAAAGGGATTATGCTGCTGCTGCTGTAGGCTTATTTTGGATTCTTCCCTAAACTTTATGCTGACCAATTTTCCATCATCTATTGGGGTATAGCTTTTTTTATTGTAAAAGGTTTTTCTAATAATTAATCATCATATGTGCTTCTTTGTAGCATAGAAGATGTATGCATTAGCTGGAGTCTATTTATTTTGCTTCACAGTCAACAGTTACAATGCCAAAGTAAATTAAACTAACATATTTTTACAGTATGTTGAGATAAAAATTGATGATAATTGCTGAAATTCTAGAACAGTTATATTGGAAAAACAGTCCAACAAGTTAACACATGCATAAGACTCATTCATCATATAAAATTATTGATGAAGAATTACTGATGAAAATTAAGCAGGATTTTCATCTGTCTATATTATTTCCACTTAGGTTATATATGCCAGTGAAAAATAAACTTTTAAAGTTTAAATTTCCTTTGTATAACTTTTATATTCTGAGTTTTCATTGTCATTTTAAATTAAAATTATAAACTTCTTAATATCATATGAGGTATTCATATGAGTTCTTTCAACCATGACTCTCTTACAAATTTCTGGCACACAGTAATGTCTCAATGAATATTTTTCAAAGAATAAATGGATGAGTGAATGAATGATTTTCTTTCTGCTATGAACTATTAACATTTAAATGTGTTCTATAATTGACAAATTCATTTTATATGTAATGCTTTAAAAAAAGAAAATAAAATAACTGGAGGCGATTAGTACAAAGTATAGTGTATGTTGCTGCTGCTGCTAAGTCGCTTCAGTCATGCTGACTCTATGTGACCCCATAGACGGCAGCCCACCAGTCTCCCCCGTCCCGGGGATTCTCCAGGCAAGAACACTGGAGTGGGTTGCCATTTCCTTCTCCAATGCATGAAAGTGAAAAGTGAAAATGAAGTCGCTCAGTCGTGTCTGACTCTTCACGACCCCATGGACTGCAGCCCACCAGGCTCCTCCATCCATGGGATTTTCCAGGCAAGAGTTCTGGAGTGGAGTGCCATTGCCTTCTCTGTTAGTGTATGTTAGAGGTTAGTATTACATTATATATATATAGTTTAATATATTGTACTATCAGTTCAGTTCAGTCGCGCAGTCGTGTCCGACTCTTTGCGACCCCATGAATCACAGTACGCCAGGCCTCCCTGTCCATCACCATAGTACTATATTGTACTATAGTATCAACTATAATATATATTATAGTATAGTATATTTAAGAAAGTGTCTTTTAGCAAATTCAACATTTCTTTTACGCCCCAGCCTCCAAGACACATTGAAATAGAACAAACGTGATTTAAAGTTATTGACCATCTCCTCCTCTTTGATGACCTAGCCAACTTTAAAAGGCTTTGATCCTAAATGATTCAACATATCTTGTTAATACTTGATTGATGAGAATAAATGCACACCTCAAAGATTGTAGATTTCTTTCCAGACCACCACAATAAAAATAACAATAAATTTGAGTCATGGAATTTTTGGCGATTCCCAGTACATGAGAAAGTTATATTTGCATTCTACTGTAGTTACTGATCACAGATACCATAACAGATAGCATCACAATAAACATTTCTGAAGTATTGTGAGAATTATCAAAATGTGACACAGAGACACAAATGAGTAAAATCTGTTGGAAAATTAGTCTTGCTCTATGTAGCTTTGCCAGAAACATTTGATTTGTAAAATATGTCATATCTATAAAGCACAATAAAGCAAAGTACAATAAAATAAGATATACCTGCATTTTAATGTGTTGATTAACTTTTTTAAATTGAAATTTACTTTTTTTTAATGGTGATGGATGACATTAGCCATTCATATTAGCTAGTTTTAAGATCTATGAGTCGTTATCAGTTTTTGCCCATAAACACTGTCAGATGGTTAGACAGACCATTCAACCTGGGAAATACATGTACTAGGAAGTGAATTGTATTGAAGAATGCATTTATTATCTGTAGTTCTTGTTGACTTAGTGGTAAATTTATCTCACAGTTGGATACACAAAATTAAGTTATTTAATGGGTTTGTAGTTCAGTTGATTGAGGTCTACAGGTCTCTGTGCACTTTGGAAGCCATTTTATTCTTTCTATAATTGTCAGTCACTGTCATTTCCACTTGGTTGCTGTTCTGTGACTAGTCAGAATATAACTTAATGGTATCACAGCAATGATAAAATGGTGTTTAAAGTTACCTTTATACATATGTGCATGCATGTATGTAATAAAGAAGTCCCTTCAGATTACTTTGTCAATATTATTTTTTTATCATAGATTTGAGATGTGTCTGCTTATACTAAGTACACAACTTCACATTGCCTTCTATTTAATGCACAAAGTTGAACATCCCAGATGCAAAAAAAAAAAAAAAATCATAATAGAGACTAATTTCAATGGTATCAGAATTTCAATGTAGAAATCAAAAGATTGCAACAGTGAAGCTAACTCTAGCAAGCAAATCTGTTTGCTACTTTTATGTATTGAGTCATCTTAAAGTTGTTATGGTCATTTTAAAAAAATCACATTTACTTTCCATTCTTTAAAACTGCACCTGCATTTTTTTTTTTTTTTTTGACAAACTGCATCATTCAGGAAAGAGATCAAATCTAAGGAAAACAAATTTGACTCAAAATGATTTAGTGTTAATAGTTCAGTGCTGTTAGGAGTTTGCCAGAATGCAAGGGTTTGTTCTTCATTTTTCAGTGCCAGCAGTTTTCTGATTCAAAAATCACAAACACAGCATTTTTTTTTTTTTTTTGCATTGACTCTGTGAGGACATTAGCAAGTTTCAAATAAATAGCAGGGCTACATTCCAAAGGATTCTGAAAAGCAAGCTGAATTCCAGATGGAACTCTCAAGCTGGTCACTGAAATGACATTTTAACAAACACCGTGGAAGTGAAGTGAGAAAACTTACCAACTATCAGTTATGCTCAAGAGCATCTTCTATGGAAAATCCTGAGTTTAAAATGAATATATATTCATATTTATGATAGGTATTCATGTATATTTACATATAAACCATATATATATGAATAGAGCAATGTTCCTTTTAATGTTTTAGAGTTTTTTTTTTTTTTTCATTTTAAAATAAATGTATTTATTTTAACTGGGAGCTAATTACTTTACAATATTGCATTGGTTTTGCCATACATCAACATGAATCTGCCACGGGTGTACACATGTTCCCCACCCTGAACCTCCCTCCCACTACCCTCCCCATACCATCCTTCTGGGTCATCCCAGTGCACCAGCCCTGAGCGTCTTGTATCATGCATCAAACCTGGACTGGCGATTTGTTTCACATATGATAATATACATGTTTCAATGCCATTCTCCCAAATCATCCCACCCTTGCCCTCTCCCACAGAGTCCAAAAGACTGTTCTATACATCTGTGTCTCTTTTGCTGTCTTGCAAACTGGGTTATCGTTAAGTAAGTAAGTAAAGTCACTCAGTCGTGTCTGACTCTTTGTAACCCCATGGACTGCAGCCCACCAGGCTCCTCAGTCCATGAGATTCTCCAAGCAAGAATACTGGAGTGGGTTGCCATTTCCTTCTCCAGGGGATCTTCCCGACCCAGGGATAGAACCTGGGTCTCCCGCATTGGAGGCAGATGCTTTAACCTCTGAGCCACCAGTTTATCGTTACCATCCTTCTAAATTCCATATATATGCATTAGTATACTATATTGTTGTTTTTCTTTCTGGCTTACTTCACTCTGTATAATAGGCTCCAGTTTTTTTTATATTGAACAAGATATTTGTTGGAAAAGATAACAAAAAAAAAAAAAAGGTCTCAAATAGTATATAAGAACACAAAATGTGAGGAAGTTAAGTGATCAGAAAGAAAAATTAAACTGACATGGATTTCTAAGAGAAAAAAAAAAAAAGTAAGAGATTAGTAGTCTGTATCTTGAAGAGCCAGATTATAGAGTAATTTGCCATTAGGCATAATGAAACAAAGCAAAAATTGTTGTAGGAAACTGGTATAATTGATCATTGGTATCAAGAAGCAATCTTTAAGTCATAGGAAAAGATTTGGAAGAAGGATTCCAGGTCATAGGTAAAAAAGCTATATTCTTCCACAAAAGTCAGACAAAATGTCAAAGAGCAAATAGTTGAAAACAGTGGGTTGATTCACTAATCCAGTCATGATAACTATAAAATCTAAAATTTAGCACTATCCAAAATCCCTGAGTAAGTAGATATATGGGATATGAATAAATTGTTTGGTGAGGGTAAGAAGGCAAGGAGTATGTCAAGGCTGTATTTTGTCACCCTGTTTATTTAGCTTATATTCAGGGTACCTCATGGGAAATTCCAGGCTCTATGAAGCACAAACTGTAATTAAGATTGCAGGGAGAAATACCAATAACCTCAGATATGCAGATGATACCACCGTTACTATAGAAAGAGAAAAGGAACCAAACAGCCTCCTGAAGAAGGTGAAAGAGAAGAGTGTAAAAGCTGGTTTAAAATTCAACATTCAAAAATGAAGATCATGACATCTATTTGCCATCACTTCATGGCAAATAGATGAGGAAACAATGGAAACAGTGAGAAACTATATTTTGCGGGGCTCCAAAATCATTACCGATGGTGACTGAAGCCATGAAATTAAAAGCCACTTGCTCTTGGGAAGAAAAACTATGGAAAACCTAAACAGCATATTAAAAAGCAGAGACATTCCTTTGCTGACAAGTGGACATATATTCAAAGCAATATCTGCTNGGTGCTCCTATGTTGGGTGCATATATATTTATAATTGTTATATCTTCTTCTTGGATTGATCCTTTGATCATTATGTAGTGGCCTTCTTTGTCTCTTTTCACAGCCTTTGTTTTGAAGTCTATTTTTATAGACTTCAATATAAGTAGCAATATAAGTATTGCTACTCCTGCTTTCTTTTGGTCTCTATTTGCATGGAATATCTTTTTCCAGTCCTTCTCTTTCAGTCTGTATGTGTCCCTTGTTTTGAGGTGGGTTTCTTGTAGGCAGCATATATAGGGGTCTTGTTTTTGTATCCATTCAGCCAGTCTTTGCCTTTTGGTTGGGGTATTCAACCCATTTACCTTTAAGGTAATTATTGATAAGTATGATCCCGTTGCCATTTATTTTATTGTTTTAGGTTCGTGTTTATAGGCCCTTTTTGTGTTTCCTGTCTAGAGAATATCCTTTAGCATTTGTTGGAGAGCTGGTTTGGTGGTGCTGAATTCTCTCAGCTTTTGCTTGTCTGGAAAGCTTTTGATTTCCCCTTCATATTTGAATGAGATCCTTGCTGGGTACAGTGATCTGGGTTGTAGGTTATTTTCTTTCATCACTTTAAGTATGTCTTGCTATTCCCTCCTGGCCTGAAGCGTTTTTATTGAAAGATCTGCAGTTATCCTTATGGGAACCCCCTTGTGTGTTATTTGTTGTTTTTCCCTTGCTGCTTTTAATATTTGTTCTTTGTGTTTGACTTTGTTAATTTGATTAATATGTGTCTTGGGGTGTTTTGCCTTGGGTTTATCCTGTTTGGAACTCTCTGGGTTTCTTGGACTTGGGTGATTTAGAGTTTCTATTGAAAGATCTGCAGTTATTCTTATGGGATTCCCCTTGTGTGTTATTTGTTGTTTTTCCCTTGCTGCTTTTAATATTTGTTCTTTGTGTTTGATCTTTGTTAATTTGATTAATATGTGTCTTGGGGTGTTTCGCCTTGGGTTTATCCTGTTTGGAACTCTCTGGGTTTCTTGGACTTGGGTGATTATTTCCTTCCCCATTTTAGGGAAGTTTTCAACTATTATCTCCTCAAGTATCTTCTCATGGTCTTTCTTTTTGTCTTCTTCTTCTGGGACTCCTATAATTCGAATGTTGGAGCATTTCATATTGTCCTGGAGGTGTCTCAGATTGTCCTCATTTCTTTTAATTCATTTTTCTTTTTTCCTCTCTGATTCCTTTATTTCTACCATTCTATTTCACTAATCCTATCTTCTGCCTCCGATATTCTACTATTTGTTGCCTCCAGAGTGTTTCTGATCTCATTTATTGCATTATTCATTATATATTGACTCTTTTTTATTTGTTCTAGGTCCTTGTTAAACCTTTCTTGCATCTTCTCCAGGCTATTTATCTATGATTCCATTTTGATTTCAAGATTTTGGATCATTTTCACTATCATTATTCAGAATTCTTTATCAGGTAAATTCCCTATCTCTTCCTCTTTGGTTTGGTTTTGTGGACATTTCTCCTGTTCCTTTACCTGCTGGGCATTCCTCTGTCTCTTCATCTTGGTTATATTGCTGCGTTTGGGATGGCCTTTCTGTATTCTGGGGATTTGTGGAGTTCTCTTTATTATGGAGTTTCCTCACTGTGGGTGGGGTTGTATCAGTGGCTTGTCAAGGTTTCTTGGTTAGGGAAGCTTGTGTCGGAGTTCTAGTGGGTGGAGCTAGATTTCTTCTCTCTTGAGTGCAATGAAGTAAGTGTACAGCAATGAGTTATGAGATGTCTGTGGTTTTGAAGTAACTTTGAGCTGCCTGTATATTGAAGCTCAGGGGTGTGTTCCTGTGTTGCTGGAGAATTTGCATGATATGTCTTGCTCTGGAACTTGTTGGCCCTTGGGTGGTGCCTGGTTTCAGTGTAGGTATGGAGGCATTTGATGAGCTCCTATTGATTAAAGTTACCTGGATTGAGGAGTTCTCTGATGTTCTCAGGATTTGGACTTAAGCCTCCTGCTTCTGGTTTTCAGTTTTATTTTTACAGTTACATCAAGACTTCTCCATCTATACAGCACCAATGATAAAACATCTAGTTTAAAGATTAAAAGTTTCTCCACATTGAGGGACACTTAGAGAGGTTCCCTGAGTTACATGGAGAAGAGTAGAGGGAGGGGGTAGTTAGAGGTGAGTGGAATGAGATGAGGTGGGATCAAAAGAGGAGAGAGCAAGCTAGCCAGTAACCACTTCCTTATTTGCTCCTCATAGTCTGGACTTCTCAGAGATGTTCACGGAGTTATATAGGGAAGAGGAGAGGGAGGAAGTAGACAGAGGTGGCCAGGAGGATAAAAGAGGGAAATGAAAAGGAGAGAGACAGATCCAGCCAGTAACCAGTTCCCTAAGTGTTCTCCACTGTCTGGAACACACAGAGATTCACAGAGTTGGGTAGAGAAGAGAAGGGGGAGGAAGGAGGCAGAGACAACCTGGTGGAGAAAAAGGAGAGTCCAAAGGAGGAGAGAGTGGTCAAGCCAGTAATCTCGCTCTCAGGTAAAATTGGGTACTGAAGATTGGGGTTTTAAATGTACAAAATTGACAACAAATACCAAAAAGCAAAGATTAAAAATCTAGAGTAGAGGTTGGATTTTCAAAAATACAATACTAAAGAAAAGAAGAAGAAAAAAACAAAGTCATGAGAATTATTAAAAACAACAACAACCACAAATATATATATATATACACACACACACACAGCATTTGCTTTAAAAATAGGGTCTTTTTGTTTTGAAAAGTAATAGTAGGTTATAAAAATTAAAGGAGAAATAGAGGACTTAAAAATTTACAAAAGTTAAAATAAAAAGAAAAGAAGAAAAAACAAACAACAACGTCAACAACAACTGAAAAAAGAGAATGGTAGTAAGAATAGTAAAGATATTTCTGTGACTTTCTCTGGTGTTGTGGGCAGTGGGGTCACTTCCAAGGTGGTTCCCTCTGTTAGCTTCTTCTGTTTGCTGGTCTCTTTAGTGTCTGATTTCCACCCTGACACAAGGGGGCTGGTGGTGGACACTTTTATTTATTTTTTAGGCTCACTTGTTCAGTCACGCTGTGGGGAGGGAGGGATGCTGCAAACAAATAACACTGGCGTGTGCTCGCAGTGTCTCAGCCACGCTGGGCCTGCCCTTGCTCACGGTGCACACCACTCAGGCCCTATGTTGGTCTCCCGGGAACTGTCTGAGGCCAGCCCTAGGCTGCATGCACCTCCCCAGTCTAAGCCGCTCAGGCTTGGCTCTCAGGTAGCCCTCAGATGTGCAGATTTGGTTGGGCCTGAGTTTTGTGCCCTTCCCAGGACCGAGTAGCTCAGGTGTTTGGCGAGCACAGTTGCTGCAATTTATCGCCTTTCCCGTCCCTGGCGCTCAGTTTTCTGGGTGTACCGCTTGCGCCCCTTGTGAGGTGGATGGTGACTGTCCAGGACCCCAAGAAGTCTTGGTTAGCAAAGAAGCCTGTTTACATTTTGGTATGTAAAGTCTCTCCGGGGCTGCGATTGCCCCCTCCAGCCCTTACACCTCTGGCTGCCTGTCACTGGAGGGGGATGGTCTACAGCCGGCTATTTCTGTTTTGTCCTTTGTTCTGTGCGCAGTCCTGGCGGTGTCTTATGTTAGAGCTTTTCACGTGGTAGCTATCCCACAGACTGGTATGTTAGCCCAAGTTAGTTCACTCTGGTTACACTAGCTGCATTCCAACCCAATTCTGAAAAAGCACTGCAGCCCGCGCCTCCCTGCCCAGCCCCAACTTGCTAGTGGTGGATGCAGACATCTGCGCTGCTTCTCTGTTGGGGGAGTTGCCGTTGGGCTCGTAATCTGTTGGTTTTAATTATTTATTTTTCTTCCCTGTTATGTTGCCCTCTGTGCTTCCAAGGCTCGCCACAGACTCTGCAGCGAGAGTTTCCTGGTTTTTGGAAACTTCTCTCTTTTTAAGACTCCCTTCCTGGGCCAGGACTCCCTTCCTGGGATGGCACTCCCTCCCTACCTCCTTTGTCTCCTTTTTCATCTTTTATATTTTTTCCTACCTGTTTTTGAAGACAATGGTCTGCTTTTCTGGGTGTCTGATGTCCTCTGCCAGCATTCAGAAGTTGTTTTGTAGAATTTACTCAGTGTTGAAATGTTCTTTTGATGAATTTGTGGCGGAGAAAGTGGTCTCCCTGTCCTATTCCTCCACCATCTTAGGATCGCCCCCCTTTTACTGCTTTTTATGTGGCCATGATTATCAGTTCTGCTAGAACTGCCACAACAAAATATAGACTGAGTGTCTCCAGGACTCCCTTCCTGGGATGGCACTCCCTCCCTACCTCCTTTGTCTCCTTTTTCATCTTTTATATTTTTTCCTACCTGTTTTTGAAGACAATGGTCTGCTTTTCTGGGTGTCTGATGTCCTCTGCCAGCATTCAGAAGTTGTTTTGTAGAATTTACTCAGTGTTGAAATGTTCTTTTGATGAATTTGTGGCGGAGAAAGTGGTCTCCCTGTCCTATTCCTCCACCATCTTAGGATCGCCCCCCTTTTACTGCTTTTTATGTGGCCATGATTATCAGTTCTGCTAGAACTGCCACAACAAAATATAGACTGAGTGTCTCAAACAGAAGAAATTTACTTTCTCACAGTTTTGGGGCCTGGATGTCCAAGGTCAAGTGCTGGCAGGGTTGGTTTCTGAGGAAAGTGCTCTCTGGGCTTGCACCTGGCCCTCATCTCACTGCATCCTCATGTGACCCTTTCTTCTCTATGTGGAAACACAGTGACCACTGGCGTCCTCTAGTTCTAAAGGCTGAGCCCTTATTGTCCATCTCTTGGACATGACAACAGCAGTGCCCTATTCCCTTCACTCTTCCCTTGGCCTCTGTCCCCTTATGGAAGTGCTTCTGCTCTCTGATCCTACAGACAGCCCACAGTTTGCATACTGTTCTCCATAGTGGCTGTACCAGTTTGCTTTCCCATTAACAGTGTAGGAAGGGTCCCCTTTCTCAACACCTCTTCAGCATTTGTTGTTTGTAGATTATTTGATGATGGCCATTGTGACCAGTGTGGGGTGATACCTCATGAGAGTTTTGATTTGTATGTCGCTAATATTTAGTGAGGCTGAGCATCTTTTTGTGTACTTTTTGGCCATTTGTATATCTTCTTTGGAGTAATGTCTATATAGATCTTCAATGCATTTTCTGATTGGGTGGTTGTTGGAACATCAAATTGTTTCTTTAATTTCTCTTTCTAATATTTAGATTTTTGTATATAGAAAAGCGAGATATTTCTGCTTATTAATTTCATATCCTGCACTTTTACCAAATTCATTGTTTAGATCTAGTACTAACAGTTTTCTCATAGCATGTTTAGGATTTTCTATATAGAGTATCGTGTCATCTGCAATCAGTGACAGTTTAGCTTCTTTTCCAATTTCAGTCATTTTCTTTTTCTTCTCTGATTGATACGTCTAGGACTTTCAAAACTATGTTGAAAAATAGTGGTGAGACTGGACATCCTTGTCTTGTTCCTGATCCCAGAGGAAATACTTTCAGTTTTTCACCATTGAGAATAATATTTGCTGTGGGTTTGTCTTGTATGGCCTTTATCATATTGAGATAGATTCCCTCTGTGCCCACTTTCTTGAGAATTTTTATCATAAATGGGTGTTGAATTTTGTTGAAAGCTTCTTTTTGCATCCATTAAGATGATCATATGGCTTTTATTATTCAATTTGTTAATATGGTGTATCACATTGATTGATTTGTGTTTACTGAAGAATCCTTGTATCCCTGGGATAGATCACACTTGATCATGGTATATGATCCTTTAAATGTGCTGTTGGATTTTTGTTTGCTAGTATTTTGTTGAGGATATTTGAGCCTTTAGGGTACTGGCCTGATGATATCTTGGTCTGCATTTGTTATCAGGATAATGGTGGCCTCATAGGATGAGCTTATGAGTGTTCCTTCCTCTGAAATTTTAGAATAGTTTGAGAAGTATAGGTTTTAACTCTTCACCAAATGTTTGCTAGATTTTCCTGTAAAGCCATCTGATCCTGGACTTTTGTTTGTTGGAAGATTTTAAATCACAGTTTAAAGTTCAATACTTGTGATTAGTCTATTCATGTTTTCTATTTCTTCCTGGCTCAGTCTTAGAAGGTTATTCCTTTCTAAGAATTTGTTAATTTCTTCTGGGTAGTCCATTTTATTGGTGTCTAGTTGCTTCAACTAGTCTCTTTTTAATTTTATTTTTTAATTGGAGGATAATTGCTTTACAATATTGTGTTAGTTTCTGCCATACACCAATATAAATCAGCCATAGGTATACACACAGCTCCTCCAACTTGAACCTTTCTCCCACCTTGCACCCCATGCAACATCTCTAGGTTGTCACAGAGCACTGGGTTTGAGCTCCCTGCACTATACAGCAAGTTCCCACTGGCTGTCCATTTTACGTATGGTAAAGTATATGTTTTGGGGCTTCCCAGGTGGCACTAGTGGTAAGGAACCTGCTCACCAATGCAGGAGACAAAAGAGATGTGATTTTGATTCCTGGGTTGGGAAGGTCCCCTGGAGGAGGGCATCATAACTCACTCCAGTATTCTTGCCTGGAGAATCCCCATGGACAGAGGAGCCTGGGGAGTCTACAGTCCATATGGTCACACAGAGTCAAACATAACTGAAGCGACTTATGCACACATGCAAAGTTTATGTTTCAATGCTACCCTCCCAATTTGTCCCACCTTGTCCTTCAAGGTGAGCTATTTGTTATTTTGCAAATTAACTCCTTGTTTGTTGCATCATTTGCAAATATCTTCTCCCACTCTGTATGTTGTCTTTTCATTTATAATTTCCTTTGCTGTGCAAAAACTTTTGATTTTAATTAGGTCTCATTTGTTTGTTTTTATTTCCATTACTCTAGGAGATGAACCCCAAAAGATAACACTGTGATTATTGTCAAAGGGTGTTGTGTCTTTATTTTCCTGTTTTATAGTATCTAGTCTTACATTTAGGTCTTTAATCCATTTTGATTTTCTTTTTTTGGTATTGTGTTTAAAGTGTTCTAATGTCAATCTTTTATATGTAGCTGTCCAGTTCTCCTAGCACCACTTATTGAAGACATTGTCTTTTCTACATTGTATATTTTTCTTTCTTTTGTCATAAATTAGGTGACCATGGGTGCATGAATTTGTCTTTGGAATTTCTATCCTATTCATTGTTCTGTATTTCTGTTTTTGTGCTTGTGTGTCAGTACCATGCAGTTTTGATAATTATATTTTGTAGTGTAGTCTGAAATTAGAGAGCTTGATTTCTTTAGCTCTGTTTTTCTTTCCCAAGGTTGCTTTTGTAATTCCATACACGTTAAAATTTTTTGGTTCTAGTTTTGTGGAAAAGGGCATATAAGAAAAACCCACAATTAACATCGTGCTGAACAGTGAAAAGCTGAAAGCAATTTCTCTGATTAAAAATTTAAATGAATTCCTTCTAACCATCTGTGATGGCTAGATCATTGTTTTTTGGGCTTTGCATATGTGTATCAGTGTTCCTTTCTGATGGTCTTTCCGTGGATAAGAGTGTCTTTTCTTAGAGTTTAGGTTACTTTGCTGTATATCAGCTCTCTCTGAGTCCAAGAAAATGAATAACTTTGTAGTTTATCTGGATATTTCTTATGAGTTTGCTGTTACTGGTTGCCATTTTCTATTTCCTAAGCAGAAGTGGAAATACCCTCTATTCCTTCTGTATTATAATAATGTTATTTTTAATTTTTAGATTTTATATCATCACCACATAGCAATAAAAATCCATATATTTATATCTATTTACAAAGTTAGCTTTGTAAAACTAGAAATTCATTAGTATATATATTTTGGGAATTAATAATTAATTAAACATTTATTTTTATGATAGATTTTATTTATAAGTTTAAACAGAGATAATTTTGTGTAATGACACACAAAATTATATATACTCTACCTTGAGACCACAGTTACTCACATAATGCCATATTAAAAATCTTTCACAATGTATTTACACATACATATATTTTCCTGCTAATACATGAGGAGAAGGCAATGGCCCCCACTCCAGTACTCTTGCCTCAAAAATCCCATGGACAGAGGAGCCTGGTAGGCTGCAGTCCATAGAGTCGCAAAGAGTCGGACACGACTGAGCGACTTCACTTTCACTTTTCACTTTCATGCATTGGAGAAGGAAATGGCAACCCACTCCAGTGTTCTTGCCTGGAGAATCCCAGGGATGGCGGAGCCTGGTGGGCTGCCATCTATGGGGTTGCACAGAGTCGGACACGACTGAAGCGACTTAGCAGCAGCAGCAGCACATGATTTTCAGGGAACATACTGTAACACTTTTTTCTTTAATATATCTTCATCAAATATTGAAGAATTTATAGAATATGCTCTATATAATTATAATGCTATTATATCCAAGAAAATAATTTCATAATAACTTTAAATATCTCATACATATTCAATTTATCCCAATTGTTTCCAAAATATTTTTATAGCATATATCCAAATCCGAGTCCTACTGAAAGGCTTTTGCTGAGCCATGAAAGATGCCAGGATTCTTGGCCTCCGGAGGAGAGAAATTCAATCTGGGTCCAGTGATGAGGCTTGTTCTCTTAGAACTATTTTGCAATAAAGTTTTATTAAAGTATAAAAGAGATAGAGAAAGCTTCTGACATAGACACCAGAAGAGGGCAGAGAGTGCTGCTTGCTAGCCTTAGCTGCATGCTATATACCTATCAGCAAGCTGTTAATTAGAGAAAGGAGGTGTCTCAAACCTCAGAGTGGCACCAGGTACCTCACCCACAACATGCATTTTGAGATAACATTAGCACCAGGTGAGTCATCCCAGGCCATAAAACGAATGACATGAATCATGAAGAAAGGCAGGGTTTCAAGTAAATATATAGATTCATTAATATAGATTAGGAGAACAATGTATGAGTAAAACATACAGGTTTGTTGAGCCCTCATTGGTTCTGAGTCTTCAGCAAACCGACTTGAAGAAAGACAGAGTCTAGGGTAAATACATAGTTCATTAACATAGCTTAAGACAAACATTTCCATAAGAAAACACATTGGTTAGCTCAAGGTTTGAGAAAAGTTAAGTTCAGGTGGAGCCAGGTGTCATCATGGCAACACAGAATTTTAAGAAAAAACTGTTTAAATTTATATAGAGAAGGGGGAAAAAATCTAGCACTTGTTTTTTTCCTCCTGCCACTTAAGAAAGAGATAAAAAAATGTCTGACACTTGCAGTGTATTTCCTCCATTTGGAGACCCCTGGCCTTTTTGCCCGGAGAAGGCAATGGCACCCCACTCCAGTACTCTTGCCTGGAAAATCCCATGGATGGAGGAGCCTGGAAGGCTGCAGTCCATGGGGTCGCGAAGAGTCGGACACGACTGAGCGACTTCACTTTCACGTTTCACTTTCATGCATTGGAGAAGGAAATGGCAACCCGCTCCAGTGTTCTTGCCTGGAAAATCCCATGGACGGAGGAGCCTGGTGGGCTGCCGTCTATGGGGTCGCACAGAGTCGGACACGAATGACGCGACTCAGCAGCAGCAGGCCTTTTTGCCTGTTACCCTCTTACTACTAAAGTTGACAGTGAATTTGATTGCCATGTCACTTTGGTCACTTTAATCTAGCTGGCCTTATGCAGCTTTTACAATGATACTGACATTAGAACAATTTCCTGTGTTCTATATTTGCCTGACTGCTTCATCATGGTTATTTAACTTGTGTGCCTTTCCCCTGTGTTTCATGTGTACTGAAAGTCTGGTCTCAAAGAACAGGTACCAGAAAGCTTTTTCTAGAAAGGGCCGGATGGTAAAAAATTTTGGCTTTGTGGTCTTGCAGACTTCAAGTTTCACAAGCACTTCAGGTTTCACAAGCACTCAACTTCACACTGTAGCCTGAATGCAACTACGGACAATAAACCAGTGAATAGTGTGGTTATGAACCAGTAAGAGTTTATTTGCAAAGACAGGCGGCTTCCTGGATTTGCCTGCAGGTTATACTTTGCTAAGTCTTGGTCTAAAGGTTAGATTAGATATAGGTTAAATTGATTGGGCTTCCCCGATGGCTTAGTGGGTAAGAATCTGCCTGCAATGCAGGAGACACAGGCTAATGAGGGTTCAATCCCTCAATCAGAAAGATGCTCTGGAAGAGATCAATACCAGAGGCAACCCACTCTTGTATTCTTGCCTGGAGAATGCCATGGACAGAAGAGCCTGGTGGGCTATGGACAATGGGGTCACAAAGAGTCAGACACTACTGAGTGACTTACAAATACCCACACATATGGTGATTAGTAAAATATATTTTTCTCATGTATAAGTTAGTAATCTTTAAATGGAGGGTGAAGAAGTTGAAACATGTATGTATTGAAACCAACTGTCCTGCTTGCTTGTAACTCAAGTGTTTTTAGGACATAATCCAGGAAAAATCTGCGACATCCATGTAGGTATTTACCCTTCATGTAGGTAATGAAGGTAAAATACCATAAGACTTTCCTGTCTTATGGTATTTTAAGACAGTTTTCGAAGCTCATTTTCTTTATCATATACCTTCAGATATCTTCATATACCTAGAAACTTGAGGAACTTTGTAGAAAAAGGTGGAAGCAGGTGATTTAATCTAAGGCAACTGAGGAATTGCATAAGATCCCTTTGACTATGTCGAGAGTGAGGTGAGCATACCATACGGAGTAGAAAAGCAAAATTCTCCCAGCATTCTAAATTTCAAGAATTCCCATCATACTTCCTCACACAATGGTTCTGTGAAGAGTTCCTGTAACAAACATGAAAACATGTTTTAAAAGTTTTGCTCAAAGATGATGGTTCAGAATTTTCGTTGCCGAACAGGATACAAGATCACCTGATTTAGCCGTTAATTTAAGCCTCCTGAGAAGCAATATGTAAAAATGACACTTGATTAGAAAGTGCAAAACTTTTACACCGAAAACTAAAGAAGATTGTCAAAAGAAGTCAAAGAAGACCCAAAAGAAATGGATCAACATGCCACATTCATGGATTAGAAGACAATATTGTTAATATTGTAGCATTGCAGCAAATTGACCTATAGATTCAGTGCAATCCTTATCAACATCTCAGTAACTTATGGTGTTGAATAGATATCCCCAGTTTCAATCAACTGATATTACTGTGGATGTTTTGTGCGTATGGCTTTGTGCTGACCTTGTGCATGAAAAATAACACAGGCAAGATGTCTGATTTCACAAACCTCACCATCTAGTGGGAAGACATACAAATGGTCAGTTATGTTTGTGAAGTGGGAGGTCCCTCTGCCCTGGTCCCTCCAAAGCTGTCCCTATCTTTTTCCTCTCCATGAAATGACCTAGAGCATTCTCTGTCCAGATGATTCTCTCTGTGTTAATGAAAAGAAAACAATGGACCTCCCTGGCTTTTTAGAAGATGTGATAAGTGGATAATGAACCTGATTTCACCAGGTCCAGTAGTGTGGATGAGGGTAGTGGGAAGTGCATGAATAAAGATATGGGCATGAATTGGTATGCTGGGTCCTAGGTCAGATATGACATTTATCAGTAAAATGTCAAATAAATAACAAGACTTCCAGATGATTTTTGATGTACTGTAAGACTTGAGAGTCTTTAGTTTCACCAGCAGCATATCTAAAGAGTGTCCCCCAACCCATAAGAAAAGTACTACAAGCTAATAGAAAAATATATCAAGGATAGGAACAAATTGTTTCCAGAGATTGAAATATTATTGACTCATAAAGAAAGATGTTCCCTTCCGCTAATAATAAAAAGGATACCAAGATACACATCTTTCCCTAGATATGTTATTTACTTCTCAGATGGGTAAAAGTACAAAACTGGATAAGAACCTTGTGGTGAGGCTGTAGGGAAACATGTGGCTCAGGATAAAATATCTGCCTTCCAATGCAAGAAATGCAAGAGATGTGAGTGTGACCCCTAGGTTGGCAAGATCCTGGAAGTGGAAATGGCAACCCATGCTAGTATTCTTGCCCAGAAAATCCCATGGGTAGAAGAGCTTGCAGGCTACAGTACATGGAATCACAACAGAGTTCACCAAAACTGAGCGCGTGCACACACACACACACACACACACTACTGGTGGCAAGGTTGATGGAGTACCTCAAGATGTTGAAATACGGAAGTTTCTACAAACATACAGTTGTGAGTCTGACGCAGTATCCAACCTAACTGCATAATCAAAAATGAGATCAATGAAGTAAGTGTAGACAGTTGCAACATTATTTGTATTAGCAAATGATCTAAGAAAAACACTCACTATAAGAGCCTTGATATGTAATTTATACAACAGAATGCCACATGCTCAAAAAATAATGGAGAATCTCTTTGTAGACTCAAGAGAATAATCAGATGTGTGAAAAAAGAAGGAACAAATAGGAAATACACAGATTGTATTTACTGTGTAAAATGTCTATTTACACGTGCAGGAGAAACCAAATTTGGTTTTGGAACCAAGAGGAACTCACTGTCTGGGGTTCGAAGTGAGCTGGAGATGGTTCCTTTCTTATTGTCTTGGCATTCAAAGCCCCAATATTTTAACTCTTCAATCAATGTAGAATGGTGTATTAAGTACGGCTATTTTGACATCTAGTCACATGGCTGTAGGAAACACGGCCTTGGATTGTTGTTTCAACTTGTGGGGCCTTCTGTGATTCTTAAGCATTTTGTACTACAGTCATTTCATGCTTGCTTTCATGTGAGGGCCACTTTCATTTCAGTAAATTCCCCATTGTTTCACGTTGCCAGAGAGTGTTGGTTTTGCTGAACCAGAGAAAGTAAGCAGCTCACTTGGTCAGGTGAAGAGGCAAAGATTTCTCCTGACTCACCTGTACTCGCTGGTTCCTCTGGTCCCCTCTGACCTCTGCCATCATCAAATCTTTCTACAGCCCCTGTGCACTCCATTCCAGAAGAGTCTCATGGTATTGAGAATTCTATTGACAACCATATCACTGTCCCCTGCGGTATACATAACCACTTCCAGGTTTGAAGTCAAATGTGAATCTGGATGGGCTTCCCAGGTGGTGATAAAGAATGCAGTAAAGAACACAGGAGACATAAGAGACACAGGTTTTATCCCTGAGTTGGGAAGATCCCATGGAGAAGAGAATGGCTACCGACTCCGGATTCTTTCCTGGGAAAGTCCATGGAAAAGCTGTCTGAAGAGCTACAGCCTATTGGGTTTCAGGAGTTGGAGATAACTTAGAGACTAAACCACTATGGCTAATTCACATTGTTTATCACTGAAACCAACACAACATTGTAAAGCAATTATCTTCCAGTTTCAGGAAAACAAACATACAAAAAAAAAAAACAAACAAACTTCCTTTACAAAAAAAAGCAAAACCACAAAGTGAGCTTTTTTTTTTTTTTGGAGAAAATAGTCAAAGTTTAGAGAGTTTTTATGTAAGGGAGCTTCTCCTGGTGGCTTCCAGAGAGAGACACTGTGAGAGGGTCCAGGAGAGGCCACCTGAGAAGGAACACATATAGGCCTTGAGAGCTACACCAGCTCCCTTGCTGACAGATAGGAAGATGAGACCTCAGTCGGACAACCACAAGGAAATGAACTTTGCCAGAAGTCAGAGGGTTGGATGAGGACTCCAAGCCTCAATAAGAATGCAGTCCAGGTGGACAGAATGATTTCAGCAGTGTAAAAATCTGAGCAGCCACCCCAGGTGTACCATGCAAGATTTAATTTTTTCTGGGTTTACATGGGTGGGAATCTGTTACCTAGTAGCACACACTGAATGTAGCCACTGCACATCATAGTGGGCCATGAGGATAGCAAAGCTGCTGAGGTGGGTTCCCTGGCAGGTGGTTCCCACCATCTTGCAGCCTCTGGTGGCCCGGGGACCACTTACATTCTGGCCACGCTCCCAAAATGCAGCACACCTTCTTCTTTGGCCCAAGGATCACTGACTATAGGGACAGGAAGTATGTGTGAGCTGGTGGGTCTATTGCTCAGAAATGCTGACCCAAAGCTAGCTTATGCTGGGCTTTCCTGGGGATATGATGCACTTGTTGGGGAGCCCCCTGAAACCCAAGGCTCTGCCCAGGATTCAGGACTCTTCCACATCCACAGCTCCATCCCAGCAGGACTGACATGTTGGAAGACCAAGGTGACAGGGGAGCTGAGGTTCTGGGTGTATTGTTGCTGATAAAGGTGGATACGCCATCTGACATCAGGATGGGGGAGACTTCCCACAGCAAACCCCCATGTGTCTCATGTGCAATTGCCTGTTCCTCAGTATCCAGGACCAGGGGGACTTTATCCAGTAACTTTCTCATCCCAGGTGTGGAGACAAGCCCTACCACTATAGGACCTGCAGAACAAGGACAAGATTGACATCTGGGAATGCCCAACATGACCCTTTTTTTAGATGGGCTCTTTCTTTGTAGCCTCATCATAACCTGCAATTCCTTTTAAACTTTAGTTTTGTGTTAGTGGCCACAAGAGGCTTCTCTGAGTGGGCAAGATTTCTCTAATAATTAGATACAGCAAAGTGACTCAGTTACACACATATATACATTCTTTTTATATTATTTTCCATTATGATTTATCTTAGGTGTTTAAAGTTTTTTGAATGCACTGTTCAGTTCAGTTCAGTTGCTCAGTCGTGTCCAACTCTTTGCGACCCCATGAATTGCAGCACGCCAGGCCTCCTTGTCCATCACCAACTCCCAGAGTCCACCCAAACCCATGTCCATTGAGTCGGTGATGTCATCCAACCATCTTATCCTCTGTCGTCCCCTTCTTCTCCTGCCCTCAATCTTTCCCAGCATCAGGGTCTTTTCAAATGAGTCAGGTCTTCGCATCAGGTGGCCAAAGCATTGGAGTTTCAGCTTCAACATCAGTCCTTGGGACACAGTAAAATTCCACACTTGCAGGAACTGAGTAACCAAGAAGTCCACCACCATGACTTCTTTCACACAGATGACATGATGAATTTCTTGAAATACACACAACTAAGTATCTTTTGCCCTTACTCAATGGTTCAAAGAATAACACTTCAGGTTGTCCATGGGATAAGAAGATACAGTTCTCAGTCTTTTGGACTCTGTGAGAGAGGGAGAGGGTGGGATGGTTTGGGAGAATGGCATTGAAACATGTATAATATCATATAAGAAATGAATTGTCAGTCTAGGTTTGATGCAGGATACAGGATGCTGGGTCTGGTGCACTGGGCTGACCCAGAGAGATGGTATGGGCAGGGAGGTAGGAGGGGGGTTCAGGATTGGGAACGCGTGTACACCTGTGGCGGATTCATGTTGATGTATGGCAAAAGCAATACAGTATTGTAAAGTAAAAAAAAAAAAAAAAGAATTCAAATGAGTTTTTTTTCTGCCACTCTGTGCTTCTTGAGGGATCTTAGTTTCCTGAGCAGGGACTGAAGCTGGGTGCAGGGCAGTGAAAGTGCCAAGTCTTAACCACTGGAATGCCAGAGAATCCTTCCAAAGATCTTTTTAAAATTAACTTATTCTAATTGGAGGCTAATTATTTTACAGTATTGGGGTGGCTTTTGCCATACATCAACATGAATCAGCCGTGGGTGTACATGGGTCCCACCATCCTGAACCCCCCTCCCATCTCCCTCCCTTTCCCATCCCTCCAGGTTGTCCCAGAGCACTGGTTCTGAGTGCCCTGTTTCATGCATCAAACTTGCACTGGTCATCTATTTTACGTATGTAATATACATGTATCAATGCTATTCTCTCAAATCATCCCACCTTCACCTTCTCCCACATAGTCCAAAAGTCTGTTCCCTATCTCTGCCTCTCTTTAGCTGTCTTGAATATAGGGTCATCATTACCATCTTTCTACATTCTATATATATGCATTAATATACTGTATTGGTGTTTCTCTTTCTGACTTATTTCACTCTATATAATAGGCTCCAGCTTTATCTCCCTCATTAGAACTGACACAAATGCATTCTTTTTTATAGCTGAGTAATATTCCATTCTGTATATGTACCACGACCTCCTTATCCATTCATCTGCCCATGGACATCTAGGGTGCTTCCATACCCCAGCTATTGTAAACAGTGCAGCAATGAATACTGGGGTACACGTGTCCCTTTCAATTCTGGTTTCTTTGCTGTGTATGCCCAGCAGTGGGATTGCTGGGTCATATGGCAGTTCTATTTTCAGCTTTTTAAGGAATCTCCACATTGTTCTCCATAGTGGCTGACTAGTTGGCATTCCCACCAACAGTATAAGAGGGTTCCCTTTTCTCCACACCCTCTCCAGCACTTATTGTTTGTAGACTTTTTGATGGCAGCCATGCTGGAAGGTGTGAGATGGTATCTCATTGTGGTTTTGATTAGCATTTTCTGATAATGAGCGATGTTGAGTATCTTTTCATGTGTTTGTTAACCATCTATAGGTCTTCCTTGGAGAAGTGTCTGTTTAGTTCTTTGGCCCGTTTTTTGACTGGGTTATTTGTTTTTTTGGTATTGAGCTGCATGAGCTGTTTGTATATTTTGGAGTTTAATTCTTTGTTGTCAGTTGCTTCATTTGCTATTATTTTCTCTCATTTGGAAGGCTGCCTTTTCACCTTATTTATAGTTTTCTTCATTGTGTGAAATCTTTTAAGTTTAATTAGGCCCAATTTGTTTATTTTGTTTTTATTTCCTTTACTCTGGGAGGTGGGTCATAGAGGATCCTGCTGTGATTTATGTCAGAGACTGTTCTACTTATGTTTTCCTCTAAGAGTTTTCTAGTTTCTGGTCTTATGTTTAGATCTTTAATCCATTTTGAGTTTATTTTTGTGTACGGTGTTAGAAAGTACTCTAGCTTCATTCTTTTATGGGTGGTCAGCCAGTTTTCCCAGCACCACTTGTTAAAGAGAATGTCTTTTCTCCATTATATATTTTTGCCTTCTTTGTCAAAGATAAGGTATCCATAGGTGAATGATCTATGTTTCTGTCTTTGTGCCAGTATCATACTGTCTTGATGACTGTAGCTTTGTAGCATAGTCTGAAGTCAGGAAGGTTGATTTCTTCAGTAACATTCTTCTTTCTCAAGATTATTGTGGCTACTCAAAGTTTTTTATGTTTCCATACAAATTCTGAAATTATTTGTCCTAACTGTGAAAAATCAAAGATCTTTTAAAGTAACTTGGGAAGGTAATATTTTAGAAATGATACATGATACCATAGAAAGATATATATTTCCTTTGAAAAAAAGAAAAAAAAATTTTAAGAAGCCTTAGTCAAAAAAATCTCCTTGTCAGAAGGACTTGTCAGGATAAGATCCAAATGTCTATCAGATTGGATGAAATTTGGTTGAGCCTGGTCTTTCTCAGAAGTCCCATCTCCCTACGTTTTCCTAACCCTGAAGTTATAGAATATAATAACAGTTAAATGTCCTTTCAAAAAAAATCCATCTGTTTCTAAATGTATGTCTTGATTCCTCTGCTAAGAGTTTGGGAAATGTTTTCTTCATGGAGTCATAAAATAAGGCAATTTGAAAAAATTGATAAAAGTTTAGAAGTGTTATCTGTTGTAAATCACCTGAGATATAAAGGAAAAAGCACTGAAGTCCTTTTTGACCAACCTCACCACTCCTAATATGAGTTATTTATTCCTAGGTCTAATGAAAGCTCAGGGAAAATTCTGGTGTTTGGGATGGGCAACTTCACTCATGAAGGTTTCAAATATTGTGCTCCAGGAAATTACACACAATGGAACAGAGATAAATTATTTTGTTTTTCTTGAACAAGACGACAAGAAGCTATAGATGAAAGAAAGAATGAAAGAAAGACATCCCTAACGAGAGACACCAAATTTTAGGAGACAGTAGAAGATGTAATTACATTAAGCCGTTGATTTGTTTGGTCCTTTGCCCATAGATAGTAGAAATAGCTGACCAGGTTACTTGAAGTTTAGAATCCTTCAATGGCTATCTGATGCCATTACTGTGTTTCTCTATATAGAAAGTATATTTTGTTTCTTCACCATGTATGTCATCTCTGCAGGAAGTAGGGGACAGTGGCAAATATTTATTCATATATATATATATATATATAAAATATGAAGAAGATTTCAGTGTTTCTACTATAAATCATGAGATTAAAAGATGCTTACTCCTGGGAAGGAAAGTTATGACTAACCTAGACAGCATATTAAAAAGCAGAGACATTACTTTGCCAACAAAAGTCTGTCTAGTCAAAGCTATGGTTTTTGCAGCAGTCATGTATGGATGTGAGAACTGGACTATAAAGAAAGCTGAGACCAAAGAATTAATGCTTTTGAACTCTGTTGTTGGAGAAGACTCTTGAGAGTCCCTTGGACTGCAAGGAGATCCAACCAGTCCATCCTAAAGGAGATTGGTCCTGGGTGTCCATTGGAAGGACTGATGTTGAAGCTGAAACTCCAATACTTTGGCCACCTGATGCAAAGAGCTGACTCATTTGACAAAACCTTGATGCTGGGAAAGATTGAAGGCAGGAGGAGAAGGGGACGATGGAGGATGAGATGGTTGGATGGCATGACTGACTCAATGGAGATGAGTTTGAGTAAACTCCAGGAGTTGGTGATGGACAGGGAGGCCTGGCCTGCTGGAGTCCATGGGGTTGCAAAGAGTTGGACATGACTGAGTGACTGAACTGAACTATAAATCAAACCCATGTACAATAGATGTGCTTAGCAGAATAATGATCCCACAAAGATGTCAACATCTTAACTCTGGAAGCTGCAAATATATTAGCTTATATGGAAAAATGAATTTTATGATCTTGAGATGGAAAATTTATCCTGGATTACCCTGATGAGCCAATGTAATGATCTGGGTTTTCATAAAGGAGAGAGAGAAGTAAGAGAGTAAGAGGCGGGGAAAGATATAATGAAGGAGGTTAGGAAGAGAGAGAGAGATGAAGGAGGAGGAGAAGAAGAAGGGGAAGAAGGAGAAGGATAGAGGTGTGCTGATTGATCTGAAAAGTACACTAAACAGACTTTGAAGACTGAGTAAATCATGAGGTCACTAACTATGGAATGCAGAGAGCACCAAGAAGTTAAAAAAAGGTGAAGAAATGTGTATTTCCCTAATGTCTCCAGAAGGGATACAGACATTTTGATTTTAGTCCCAGAAGATCCATTTTGAACTTTTGACTTCTAGATCTGTAGGATAATTTTGTTTGTGTTTAGCAGCAAGTGTGTGGTAACCTGTTACAGTAACAGTAGGAATCTATACTATGGAAGTGTAAGTTTTCTTGGATTCTAAAGTGAGGGAAGCTCAGATTCTGTTCTGTGTCTCCAGGGACAGGGTTATGCCCTTGCTGAGGCTGAGTTGACTGAAGAACATGGAGAGTCACACACCATTATCATTCCCTTAAGCAGACACTCCTGAGTTATTTGTTCTGTTCTCTCTGAATGAGTGTAATCCATGAGTGGGACAGGGCTGTGATAGAGCAAGGTATTGAATCTCTCAGATCTGTGGGGTCCTCCCCATGTTGACAGCATCAATTGTATGAGGGAAGCCACATTAACTCCTGCTAGGTTACACTTTGCAACCTTGGCTGAATCAGAATTTAGTGTGAGGAGGATGTTCATCCCCTCCCACCAAGACTTGACCCACTTAGAGTCTGCAAAAAGAAGCGTGTGGTTAGTCCTGATTGAGTTAATCTATGAAAATGGTCTTAATTTGGAAGCAGGAGACAAATGAAGCAACTGCGGGTTTAAAATGTTTCACAATTTGGAAACAATTTGAAAAGCAATTTGACCAAGCTCACACAGCAAACACTTGGTTGAGCTAATACTTCATTCCAGATTTGTTTCAGCCTAGGAACTAGGATCTACACAATGCTCTGGGATCATAAGGAAATACTTTGGTTTAACTGGTAGACAGGATGGTTAATAATAAAAAAAAAAAAGTATAGTAGGACAGAGAATTACCTTGATATTTCCAAAGGAAAGAGGCACCATAAAATGATCAATAATTTTTTTCTGATATTTTACCCCCTTAACGATCAGGAAGTTATTCAGTCATTCATTTTTGTTTAGTAAATAATTTCTGATCATTTGGAAAATGTTAAACACTGGAGAGAGAGAGTGATGAATAAGACAGTTTCTGCCCCTTCTTGCAGGTGCAGATTATTGACTCATTAATTTAACCAATCATGTAGCAATTATGCATTGAGTATTTCTACATGTCTGGCACTGTGTGAAATGTTGAAGATATAACAGACAGGAAAAGCAATATGGTGCCTGCAGATGGTAAATCTAGAAGGAAACAGATATTAATCAAATAGAGAAAATCAAGAGCAAAGTGACTCTGACAAACTCTCTAGGGGCTATTGGAGAGAAACATGGAAGAATCTGATCTTATCTGAGCAGGTACAGGCTTCATGGAGGAATCAACATATGTCTGAAGGCGTACATAGTTTTGAGTCAAGGAATACAAAAGAGTGTTTTAAAGAGAAGGAATATATGCAAAGCCTTTGTCCCAAAGAGGCACATTGAATTTTCAAAATTGAAAGAAATTTGATTTGGCTGGAATAATGGTGAGCGCTTACTCCTTGGAAGAAAAGTTATGACCAACCTAGATAGTATAGTCAAAAGCAGAGAAATTACTTTGCCGACTAAGGTCCGTCTAGTCAAGGCTATGGTTTTTCTTGTGGTCATGTATGGATGTGAGAGTTGGACTGTGAAGAAGGCTGAGCGCCGAAGAATTGATGCTTTTGAACTGTGGTGTTGGAAAAGACTCTTGAGAGTCCCCTGGACTGCCAGGAGATCCAACCAGTCCTTTCTGAATGAGATCAACCCTGGGATTTCTTTGGAAGGAATGATGCTAAAGCTGAAGCTCCAGTACTTTGCTTACCTCATGCGAAGAGTTGACTCATTGGAAAAGACCCTGATGCTGGGAGGGATTAGGGGCAGGAGAAGAAGGGGACGACCGAGGATGAGATGGCTGGATGGCATCACGGACTCAATGGACGTGGGTCTGGGTGAACTCCGGGAGTTGGTGATGGACAGGGAGGCCTGGCGTACTGTGATTCATGGGGTCACAAAGAGTTGGACACGACTGAGCGACTAAACTGAACTGAACTGAACTGAACATGGTATATGAAGCTGGAGAGGAAAGCAGGAGCTGAATCAAACAAATTCTCACTGATGTATGGCTCTTGGTTTTGACCCTATATGTAATGACTTTACCAAAGAGTGCAATGATTTTATTTGTGTTTTGAAAAGAACTTTCTGATTTCTGGGTAAAGGATGTATTGGGAGGTGACAAGGATGGAAAGAATAGTCAGTTAGGTGAGCATAGCAGGTGTTTAGGCAAGCTGGCAGCCTGGCTAAGGGGAGGTGATGGAAGTTGAGATAGCAGGAGAGATTGTGGACATATTGAAAAGATAAGAACAACAAGATCAAAGGTGGTAAGTTGTGATGGCAATAAGATAACTGTTGAGAGTAACTTTCAGGATCCAAACTTGTGCCAAAGGATAAATCATGGTATCATGAAGATTGAGAAGGACATCCTGGAAAAGAATTGGATTAGGGTAAAGATTGCAAGCCTTAAATTGGAAATCTGAGTTGATGATGACTTTGAGATACCAAAAATGTCAAATAATCCATACTCCTTTAAATTTCAGAGGAGAAGTAAGAGATAAAGAAACTAATGGTCACCATTTGCAGCTATTGTGACTGAATCTAAGGAATAAATGATGTTGTCTAGGAGAAAAGAATAAAACAGGAATTAAAGTTGTTCTGGAACCAATCCCTTGTATGGAACTACAAAGGAGACAGAGAATAGCAAGAGAGCATGGAAGAAAGACAAAGAGGAATGTATAAGTAGAATCTAGTGAGGAAAAGGATGGAATGTTTTATGAGAAAACAGTGGAGAATGATCAGAAATTCTGAAAGACTTTCTAGGAGATGGAGATCATTGTAAATCTAAGAGATATTTGTTTTGGGGAAATATAGGGGAAAGAAAGTATAATTTGCATGGGCTGAAGGCATGAGTTTAAGGCAGGGAAATAAAGACAGAAATGTCAACTCTTGGCTGGTAGGTAGAAGATGGCCACGTAGTACATGTTTGTAAGACAGAAGAGAACCAAACATATATCCATGGCTATAGGGAAAATACCGTTGAAAATGAGAGGAAAGAGTGAGCGAAGAAGGGTAAGGGGAAGAGAGGATGAGAGAATATGTGTGAAAAAGAATGCAGGGAAAATTGATAAGCATTAATAATGGGATTCAAAGCATAGGTGGAATAATTGTCTTCAGAGAGGAGAAGGATTATTGTCTCAATGATATAAGAGGATGCATGCTGATATTTGTTATGGCATAGATTTCATAAAGTATCATCATGAGAATGTTGATTTCTTTGTGAAATAAGTGCTGAGAACATTTGTTGAGAAAGGGCAAAGTGGTAGAAGATTCAGTGGTGGAATCAGTGCTTATGGAAGTTGAGGGGACAGGTAATGTGAGAAATGCAGAAGGGCTTCCACACAAATAGGAGTTTCCTTTCAATGAGATGAAGATTGAAGGCATTAAATAGAAGATGGAAGAGGTCAGAAAATATACGGAAAATACGTTCGTAAATCTAAACCAGTAAGTGTTGTTTCTTGGTCCTCACTGCCATGAATTATCTTGTGTCACTGCTGCTTATCTTTTTTTGGTTTTGTGGTGGGTAGAGGGTACCAAGGGGCTTCCCCAGTGTCTCGGGGGTAAAGAATCTGTCTGCAGTGCAGGAGACCAGCATTCAATCCCTGGATTGAGAGGATCCCCTGGAGGAGTGCATGGCAACCCACTCCAGTATTCTTGCTGGAGAATCCCATGGACAGAGGATCCTGGCGTGCTACAGTCCATGGGACAGCATGGAATGAGACACGACTGAAGCGACTGAGCACAGCACAGCACAGAGGGTGCCCAAAATATCAGGCAGTCTTGTTAAGAAAGTCTAAAATTCCAGCCAACACCTTTCTCTTTGGTGCACACATAAGTACATAATCTCCCCTCATTTTCTGCATTTTTGAGGGGTGCTGCTGAGTGTTGCATAGAGATGGGTGTACAGCAAAATGGTAGGATAATATGACTCTGAATAGAATGTACTTCACCATCTCAGATCATTGATAGTTGCTTATTTAGTTAACCATGCATGGCACATAATAAGTGTTCAATAAGAATACTGATATGAGTCAAGGTGGACACAGTTCCCTAAGGAATACAAGTGAAATACATTTTGTAAACAAACTGAGACCACTGCTAATGGTTAGTGTGTGTGTGTGTGTGTGTGTGTGTGTGCACGTATGCATGCTCAGTAGTGTCCGGTTGTGTGCAATCCAATGGACTGTACCTGCCAGGCTCCTTTATCCATGCAATTTTTCAGGCAAGAATAATATGGTTCATTGCCATTTTCTACCTTGGGTATCTTCCTGACCCAGGTTTCAAATCCAGGTATCTGGCATCTCCTGCATTGACAGGCGGATTCTTTACCACCAATGCCACTTGAGAATGAGTCAAACAGTAAACAAAGGGTAAGCCATCCTAAGACAGCAACAGCTCATACGCAGCTGTCCAGTGTGTAGGCATGTGCTGGCCAATGAATTGGTTAGTGAAGTGCTCTGGGGACAGTACATGATCTTACCTCACTGTGTTTGCAATCATCAGACATGGTCCTGCTGGAGAGCGTGTACTTGTCAGACTTGGCTTTGGTTTTCCTGATTCTTTTCAACCACTTCCTGTATTGCTCACGGACCTGAAAGCATGCTCTGAGTCAGCTCACCTGAGAGGAATGAGGATGGGATGAGTTTTGAGAGGGAGTCAAGATAGTGGTACCTGCTGGCTGAGGAGGCAGTACACCAGGAAGATGAAGACACCCTGCAGGGTGTTGATGATGGTGAAGAGGTAGGCCATGACGTGGGCAGCCGGTCCCACCTGCAGGAGTCCCAGAAACCACGTGCATCCCAAGATGAAGAGCTGAGCTGTGGCTTTAAATGTCAGCATCCTAGGTAGGAGGAGAAAGTAAGTTCCTGATACAACCAGAGCCATTCTCATCTTCTCCCATGGATGCTCCTTCCTTTCCCTGTTGGTAATGACTTCTCAGACTGGTTTGTGATTGGTTTTATTCTTTGCTGTCAATGATGCTTAACAATAGAAATGCCACTGAGGTCTAGGATGACATTTTGATTTGGATGGAAAGGGAAGCGACGCTTCATAAGTTGCAAAAGCTTTATGATCCTCTTTGGAGATACCTAATTTCATTCAACCAATGTTCCAGAGGAAGTACCATGCAACACACTCTGTGTTGGGTCCTGGGCATTAAACAGCACAAAGGTGAGATTTCTATTTTCATAAAGCTCATGATCTACTCAAATGACTAATACAACAAAACACTAAGATGCATAATTTAGAAAAGATAATGGAGAAATGCAAAGGAAAGAGCATCAGATATGCACAAGATTTCCTGGAACAAAGGACTGCCTAAACCTCCTGGAAGGTTTAATGTTCACTGGATTTTTACCAGGAAGAGGAATGGGAGAGAGGTGAGAATGAGCTTGAAATGTGGGGTGTGAAAGTGTACTAGACTGTGGAAGTGGTCACAGATTCCTCTAAGTGCTTCATGGGAACATAACTGTTCTCAGCACATTTGTCATTGAACTGCTGACAAAGTCCAGAGAATGTTGCTGAGGGAGTCACAAGGTCACAAACTGGAATTAGAGATGGACAGAGAACATCACTGGGTATGAACTTGCTGCCTTAGGACACCTCCATTCATTTTACTCTGGGTTTCCTTAGAAAACCTGAGAAAGGACACCAGAAACTGTTCAGGCACATGCCTTCATTTTTGCAACCACACATCTGCAGGGCTGTCAGTCTCTTCTCCATCTTACCTCGTGTTCTGGAGGGTGGACACCTCACTGTTGAGGGAACAGAGTTTGCTTCTCAAAATCCAAAGGGTCATCAGAAAGAAAGCTAAATTGATCTTCAGGAAACCAGAAAAGATTTATTGAATAAAATTTCAGTCCATTGTCCAGCCTGTCCAACATCATTTCCACCCTTAAGTACTTTCTATTTTTAACCATATTAGTGTGTTAAGTTTTAAGAATGGTCTTAGAAAATGCAACCAAACCCATGATAACCCAGGAATACTCCTGGTCTTGTCACCTCTGTCACCAACCCACACCCCCCCCCCTCCACTTTTAGTTCTCCTCTTTAAATGATGCTTAGCTGAGTATTAAAGATGATTTGATGTCATCACTTACAGAGAAGATTGCACAGACTGGTCCAAGGAAACCCCATTTAAATCCCTTTTCTGAGTGGAGCCAGCAGCTGAGAAGGGAGAGTATAAAAAATGCATTTGTGATCAAGAAGATGTGGTACATATCTACAATGGAATATTACTGAGTCAGGCAGAATCAAATAATTCCATCTGCAGTGACATGAAGGAACTAGAGAGTGTCATAGTGAGTGAAGTAAGTCAGAGAAAGACAAATATCATATGATATTGCTTACATGGAGTATCTTAAAAAAAGTGTATAAATGAGCCTATTTACAAAACAGAAATACAGTCGCAGATGTAGGAAACAAGCTTATAGTTACCAAGGGGGACAGGGGGGGATAAATTGGGTGACTGGGATTGACATATACATGCTACTATATTTAAAACAGATAACTAATCAGGACCTACTATAGAGCTCAGGGTACTGTACTCGATACTTTGTAATGACCTATATGTGAAAAGAATCTGAAAAGGGGCTGAATATATGTATATGGTAATTGATTCACTTTGCTGTACAGCAAAAACCAACACAACATTGGAAATCAACTCTATTCCAATGAAAATTAATTTAAAAATGAATTTGCATTGCATATTAGTGCATATATATGGAATCTTGAAAAATGGTACTGGTGAATTTATTTGTAGATCAGGAATAGAGACACAGGCATAGAGGACAGACTTGCGGACACAATGAGGGGAGAATGTGGAGTGAATTGAGAGAGCAGCATTGAAACGCACACATTACCAAGTGTAAAATAGTGGGAAGTTGTTGCATAACATAGGGAGCTCAACCCAATGCCCTGTGACAACCTAGAGGCCTGGGATGGTGGTGGGTGGGAGGGAGTATCAAGAGGGGGAGATATATGCATATTTATGGATGATTCACATGGTGTATGGCAGAAACAAACAGGACACTGCAAGGCAATTATCCTCCAATTAAAAACAGATATTTAAAAAGTGACTCCCATTCTGACTGGTGTGAAATGGTACCTCATTGTGGTTTTGATTTGCATTTCTCTGATAATGAGTGATGTTGAGCATCTTTTCATGTGTTTGTTAGCCATTCGTATGTCTTCTTTGGAGAAGTGTCTATTTAGTTCTTTGGCCCATTTTTTGATTGGGTCATTTATTTTTCTGGAGTTGAGCTGCATAAGCTGCTTGTATATTTTTGAGATTAGTTGTTTGTCTGTTGTTTCATTTGTTATTATTTTCTCCCATTNATTTCTCTGATAATGAGTGATGTTGAGCATCTTTTCATGTGTTTGTTAGCCATCCGTATGTCTTCTTTGGAGAAATGTCTATTTAGTTCTTTGGTCCATTTTTTGATTGGGTCATTTATTTTTCTGGAGTTGAGCTGCATAAGCTGCTTGTATATTTTTGAGATTAGTTGTTTGTCAGTTGTTTCATTTGCTATTATTTTCTCCCATTCTGAAGGCTGTCTTTTCACCTTGCTTATAGTTTCCTTTGTTGTGCAGAAGCTTTTAATTTTAATTAGATCCCATTTGTTTATTTTTGCTTTTATTTCCAGTATTCTGGCAGGTGGATCATAGAGGATCCTGCTGTGATTTATGTCGGAGAGTGTTTTGCCTATGTTTTCCTCTAGGAGTTTTATAGTTTCTTGTCTTACATTTAGATCTTTAATCCATTTTGAGTTTATTTTTGTGTATGGTGTGAGAAAGTGATCTAGTGTAACTGACTTAAATATATTTTTACCAAATGGTCACTGTCAATATTTATTTCATAATTTTCTAAATCAGTATATTTAACCCTTTCAAATTCATTCATTTGGTCTTTTCTCACCATATTTTCTTAATCTACTTCATTCTCCATGTCTCTGGAATTGTAGAAAACAAAACTAAAGATATTATACCTTCTTTATACATTCATATGTCAATGGATATTCAGGTTTCTTCCATACCTTGGCCATTGTTAATAGTATCTCTATGAACACTGGGGTACAATTTTTTTTTTTTAATTAAAGCTTTGCCTTTTACAGATTTATGACCTAGACTGGGATTCTTGGATCAAATGGTAGAGACTCTGTTTTTTTTTTTTTTAAGCAAACTCCCACTGTTCTCTGTGGTAGTTGTACCAATATATGTTCCTACAAACAGTGTAGGAGGTTTCCTTTTCTCCACACATTCTTTAGCATTTATCATCTAGACTTTTTCACAGTGTCTATTCTGACTAGTATCAGGTGATACATCATTGTGTTATAGTTTTCATCTACATTATTTTAATAATTAGTGATGTTGAGCATCTTTTCATGTACTTATTGGTCATCTGTGTTGTTGTTTGTTTGTTTTTAGAAATGTCTAGTTAGGTCTACTGTTCATTTGTTATTTATTCTTTAGTAAATATTGAGCTGTATGAGCTATTTGTATATTTTGGAATTTAATCTCTTTTCAGTCACATCATTTGCAAATATTTCTCACATTCTGTAGGTTGTCTTTTCACTTTTTTTTATGCTTTCCTTTGCTGTGCAAAAGTGTTTATTTTTGCTTTTATTTCCATTACCCTAGATGGCAGATCCAAATACATATGGGTGCTATTTATGTCAACATCTAGGAGTGTTATAGAATCCAGGCTTACATTTTTGTTTTTAATCAATTAAAAACATTTTTTTTGTTATACTCTTAGAAAATATTTTAGTTTCATTCTTTTTTTTTTCCTTTTTTTATTCAAATATATCTATTTTACAATCTTCTGGGTATACTGCAAAGTGATTCTGTTATTCACTTTTCCAGATTCTTTTCCATTGTAGGTAATTACAACATAGTGCATACAGTTCCTGTGCTATTCAGTAACTACTTGTTGTTTACTTAATAATATATTAGCATGCATCTGTTAATTTCAAACTCCTAATTTATTCCTGCCCCTCTTAAGTTTCATTCTTTTACATGCAGTAATCAAGCTTTCCAAGTACTACTTATTGAAACGACTGTCTTTTTTTCCACTGTATATTCTTGCCTCCTTGCTCATAGATTAATTGAACCTAAGGGAGTCATTTATGGATTTTCTATACTGTTCCATTAATTTTTGTGTCTATTTTTCTGCCAATAATTATAGCTCTATAGTATAGTCTGACGTTCTCCAGCTTCATTCTTCTTTCTCACGATCATTTTGGCTATTTCGGCTGTATTATGTTTCCATACAAATTTTAAATTATTTGTTCTAGTTCTCTGAAAAATTTCATGGTAACTTAATAGAGATTGCACTGAATCTGCAGATTGCCTTGGGTAGTATGGTCATTTTAACAAAACTGATTTTTCCAATCCTAGAATATGGTATATCTTTCCATTTGTTTGTGTAGTCTTTAATTTCTTTCATTCGTATCTTATAATTTGGGAGGGTAGGTCTTTTGTGTCCTTAGGTAGGTTTATACCTAGGTATTCTACTAATTTTGGCATGTAAATAGGACTCTTTCCTTAATTTCTCTGTTTGATTTTGATATCATGTTGTTAGTATTCTTGACTGGAGAATCCCAGGGACAGAGGAGCCTGGTGGGCTGCCGTCTATGGAGTCGCACAGAGTCGGACATGACTGAAGCGACTTAGCAGCAGCAGCAGTGTATATAAATACAATAAGTTGTATCGTGCAACTTTACCAAGTCCACTGATGAAATATGTTTTCTGGTGACACCTTTAGGATCTTCTATGTATAGTACCACATCATCTGCAAAGAGTGAGTTTCACTTCTTTTCCAATTTGGATCCTTTACTTTTCTTCTCTGATTGCTATGTCTAAGACTTCCAAAACTTTGTTGAGTAAAACTGGTAAGAGTGGGCATCTTTATCTTCTGTCTGATTGTAGGGAAAGCTTTCAGCTTTTCATCATTGTGGATATTAGCTGTGGGTATGTCATATATGGTCTTTATTATGTTGAGGTATGTTTGTTCCCTCTATGCCCACCTTCTGGAGAGTTTTTATCATAAATGATCTTTTATTTGATCAAAAGTTTTCCTGCATCTATTGAGATAATCATATGACTTTTATTTTTCAACTTGTTAATATGGTATATCACAATGACTGATTTGCAGATATTAAAAATTTTTTACATCCTGAGATAAATTTCACTTGATCATGGTGTATGACCTTTTTAATGCATCGCTGAAGTTGTCTGGCTGGTATTTTGATGAGGATTTTTGCATCTATTATCACCACTGTCACTGGGCTTTAATTTTCTTTTCTTCTGATATCTTTCTGATGCTGGGCTGTAATTTTCTTTTCTCGTGATATCTTTGTTTGATTTTTGGTATCAGGATGATGGGGGCCTCATAGGATGAATTCAGAAGTATTTTTTACTTTTTGGGGGATAGTTATAAAAACTATTTCTGGAACAGTTTCTGATAAGTGCCAATTCTTCTTTAAATGTTTAGTAGAATTTTAGTGGGGCCTAGTCATGTGTGGCAGGCAGAACCCAAGAGGGGGCCTGGATCTAATTTTGGCTTGCTGGTAGGCAGTTAGTCCTGATTCTGGGACTGTTGCCCATCCACTTACAGGTGAAGCTATGTCCTGGAGTTAGTGCTGGAGTACTAGCAGGCAGAGCTGGTTCCTGGAGTCTGGCTGCAGGGCTCATGTATCCAGAGAGATTTTGAGATAATTGAGAGTGGGGAGGGTTATCCTGGTTCTTGACACTGTTGTGTATGGCCTGGGGTGTCCCAAGATTGTATTGGTTTGCTAATGGGCAGAGTGGCCAGGACTCAGCTGGTCCCAGAGCAGGGTCTAGCCTGCACTGGTGGACTTGGTTCCATCAGCTGTGGGATCATAGCTTTCTTGCTTCTAATGTCTCCTCCATGGTGGGTGAGACTGATCTAGAGTTTTGTGCAGGCTTCCTGTGGTAGGGGAGCTTGGTCTTGGCCCTCTAGTGGGCAGGGTTGTATCTAGGGGCATAGAAATATTTAGGCATACTGTCTGTTAACCAGTAGGGTTGTGTCCCTGCCCACTTAATTTGGGCACCAGTGTTTACAGGCAATCGAGTGGGGCCAGTTCTCAGCATTAATGATCCAAGATGATAGTCATCAGGAGTGTTCACAGGGTTGAATGTTCCTAGATATGTCTGCCACCACTATCTACATCCCCAGGTTGAGCCACAGCCACCTTCTGCCTCTCCAGGAAACTCTCCAAGACCAGCAAGTAAGTCTGGCTCAGGCTCCTATTAAATTACTGCTTTTGTTTGAGTCCTGGTGCATGTGAGATTTTGTGTGCACCCTTTAAAAATGAAGACTCTATTTCCCCTAGTCTTGTGTGGCTCCTACAATTAAGCTCTGCTGCTCTTTAAAGACAAATGCTCTGGGGACTCATCTTCCCAGTACCAGATATCCAGGTGGGAAACCTGACATGGAATTCAAAACTCTAAGTCCTGAAGAAGAACCTCCTCAATATAATTATTCTCCAGTTTGAGTTACCTACTTAGGGGATGTGAAATCTGATTATATGACAAGTCTGCCACTCCTGCTTGTTTCATGGTTCCTTCTATATATCTAATTATAGAAGATCTTTTCTGGTATATTCCAATCTTTTTCCATCAATAGTTGTTCTGCAGATTGTTGTGATTTTGGTCTACTTGTGAGAGGAGACAAGCTCAGGGTCTTTTCATTCTGTCATTTTGGCCATTCTGCCTCAGCTTTTTTGAGGTTAACTAACAGAAGTGGCTTCATAATTTCCCCTGCTTCTCCAGGCTCTCTCTCAACCTGCAGTGCCAGGCCACTCATTCACTGCATCCAGTACCTTGCTGTTTGGATTACTATGGTTTTGTAATGTAATTTGAAGTCAAGGACTGCAATACTTCAGCTTTGTTCATTTTTCTTAGGATTGCTTTAAGTATTTGGGGTCTTTTATAGTTCCATAAGATTTTACATGTTTTGTTCCATTTCTGTGAAAAATGTCTTTGTAGTTTTCAAAGAGATGGCACCAAATTTGTACACTGATTTGGGTAATACAGACATTTTAAACATTAATTATTTCAATCCATGAACACAGATTATTTTTTAATTTCTTTGTGTCTTCATTTTCATTCAACAATATCTTCATCAATTTCTTTCAACAATGTCAAAACCTGTACAGTTTTCAGCATCCAGGTCTTTCACCACCTGGGTTAAACTTAGTCTTAGGTATTTTTTGTTGCTGTTGAAAATGAAAATGGGATTGTTTTCTTAACTTCTCTATTACCATACAGAAATACAACAGATTTTGTATGTTGATTTTTCACCCTGAAACCTGATCCTTTTATTATTTCTAATAGTTTTTTGGTGGTGTTTTTAGGGTTTTATATATATATATATATATATATATATATATATAATCATGACATCCACAAATAGTGACAGTGTCCAATGTTGTAAGTTTCAGTTGGAGGGCTGGGACTATAGCCACTGTCTCTGCTGTTCTCTTGCTTTCATCTCTGTGTGTTTAAGACCACCTACCTTTAGATATAGAGATGGATGAAATTCTCTAATGTACTAGTGTGTGTTAGGCACAGGCACCTTTTTTGCCTTGTAGATATTTTTTATTGGTTATAGCTTAAAGGAAAAGACAAAGTTAGTTTTTCACTTCATCATGTTGCTGACATCAGTCTGAAATAATTTTTCTATTTATCATCTTATAATTTATCTTTTGCTAGGGTGGTTTCCTACTGTATTGTTCCTCCTTCATTTATAATTCATCACTCAACCAGTCTCATTTCTATGAAGTTCTTCCTATAAAATGTCTTTTCATTTTCTAAGAGATTATCAGAATTTTCAAGTGATAACTTCTATTTTCTCTATTCAAAGATATTAGTCATTAATACCATTCATCTGTATTTATTTGCCATAAACCAATTTATTTTCCCTTAATTGGGGAAAATATATATATATATATATATATATATATATATATATAATCTCTGGTTCCTGAGCCTTTTCTAAACCCAGCTTGAACATCTGAAAGTTCTCAATTCAAGTACTGCTGGAACCTAGCTTGTAGGATTTTGAGCACAACTTTAATGGCATGGGAAACAAATGCAATTGTCTTTAATGTTCTTTAGCACTGCTCACAGGTCAAACTGCCAACATTTACTGGACCATAAAGAAAGCAAGAGAATTCCAGAGAAACATCTACCTCAGCTTCACTGACTACAGGAAATCCTTTGTCTATGTGGATCTGTGACAATAAGCTGTGGAAAATTCTTAAAGAGATGGGAATACCAGACCATCTTACCTGTCTCCTGAGAATCCTGAATGCAGGTCAAGAAGCAACAGTTGTAACTCTACGTGGAACAACAGATTGGATAAAAATTGGGAATGGAGTACAGCAAGAATTTATACTATCACCCTGTTATTTAACTTATTGAGTTCAGTTCAGTCACTCAGTCGTGTCCAACTCTTTGCATCCCCATGAACTGCAGCACGCCAGGCTGCCCTGTCCATTACCAACTCCTGGAGTTCACCCAAACTCATGTCCATTGAGTTGAAGATATCATCCAACCATCTCATCCTCTGTCATCCCCTTCTCCTGCCCTCAATCTTTCCCAGCAACAGGGTCTTTTCAAATGAGTCAGCTCTTCGCATCAGGTGGCCAAAGTAGAGGAGTTTCAGTTTCAACATCAGTCCTTCTAAATGAATACCTGGGACTGATCTCCTTTAACATGGACTGGTTGGATCTCCTGCAGTCCAAGGGACTCTCAAGAGTCTTCTCCAATACCACAGTTCAAAAGCATCAACATGTGAAATGCCAGGCTGGGTGAATTACAAGATAGAATCAAGATTACTGGGAAAAATATCAGATATGCAGATGATACCACCATAATAGTAGAAATCAAAGAGGAACTAAGGAGCTTCTTGATGAAAGTGAAAAAGGAGAGTAAAAAAGCTGGTTTAAAAGTCAACATCCAAAAAACTAACATGGCATACAGTCCCATCACCTCATGGCAAACAGAAGGGGAGAAAAAGTAGAAGCAATGACAGATTTTCTTTTCTCAGGCTCCAAAATCACTGCAGATGGTGCCTGCAGCCTTGAAAGTAGAAGATGTTTGGTTTTTGGAAGGAAACCTATGACAAACCTAGACAGCATATTGAAAAGCATAAACATCATTTTGACGGCAAAGTTCCTTATAGTCAGAGCTACGGTTTTCCAGTAGTTATGTATGGATGTGAAAGTTGGACCATAAAGAAAGCTGAGTGCTAAAGAATTGATGCTTTTGAACTGTTGTGCTGGAGAAGAGTCTTGAGAGTCCCTTGGATAGTAAGGAGATCAAACTAGTCAATCCTAAAGGAAATCAATTCTGAATATTCACTGGAAGGACTAATGTTGAAGCTGAAGTTCCAATACTTTGGCCAATACTCTGATGTGAAGCGCCGACTCATTGGAAAAGACCCTGATGCTGGGAAAGATTGAAGGCAAAAGGAGAAATGGTTGGAGAGCATCACCAATTCAATGGAAATGAACTTAGGCAAAATCCAGGAGATAGTGAGAGACAGGGACACCTGGCATGCTGCAGTCCATGGGGTTGCAAAGAGTCAGACACAACTTGTCAACATACATAAAATCAGAGAGTATAAAGTGTTTACAAATACAAAGCACATTTATTAAACTCATAGCATGCGAAAACATTACTAAGAAATGATCTACAAACAAATATATACATTGTTCTTAAGTAAACAGGGAGACCACTATTATTAACAATATCTTTCCCTCACGTAGATGTCTATCTCTATTAGCCTAAGGCTGTATATTTTCACCCTGCTTATTTAACTTATATGCAGTGCACATCATGAGAAAGGCTGGGCTGGAAGAAGCACAAGCTGGAATTAAGATGGCCATGAGAAATATCAATAACCTCAGATATGAAGATGATACCACCCTTATGGCAGAAAGTGAAGAGGAACTAAACAGCTTCTTGATGAAAGTGAAAGAGGAGATTGAAAAAGTTGGCATAAAGTTCAACATTCATAAAACTAAGATCATGGCATCTGGTCCCATCACTTCATGGGAAATAGATGGGAAACAGTGTCAGACTTTATCTTTTGGGGCTCCAAAATCACTGCAAATGGTGACTGCAGCCATGAAATTAAAATACACTTATTCTTTGGAAGGAACGTTATGACCAACCTAGATAGCATATTCAAAAGCAAAGACATTACTTTGACAACGAAGGTCCATCTAGTCAAGGCTATGGTTTTTCCAGTAGTCATGTACGGATGTGAGAGCTGGACTGTGAAGAAAGCTTAGCACCGAAGAACTAATGCTTTTGAACTGTAGTGTTGGAGAAGACTCTTGAGAGTCCCATGGACTGCAAGGAGGTCCAACCAGTCCATCCTAAAAGAGATCAGTCCTGAGTTTTCCTTGAAAGGACTGATGCTGAGGCTGAAACTCCAATACTTTGGCTACCTGATGCGAAAAGCTGACTCACTGGAAAAGACTCTGATGCTGGGAGGGATTGGGGGCAGAAGGAAAAGGGGACAACAGAGGATGAGATGGCTGGATGGCATCACTGACTCGATGGACATGGGTTTGGGTGAACTCTGGGAGTTTGTGATGGACAGGGAGGCCTGGATTGCTGCGATTCATGGGGTTGCAAAGAGTCGGATATGACTGAGCTACTGTACTGAACTGAACTGAAACAGTACCAAGGTCTCAGCCAAACAAAAGAACAAATAAACGAATAAAAGGAAGAGTATAAAAGACAAAATTTTTTCCGATGTTGTATTTAACTCTTCCTCCCTGACAAAAACACCAAATAATATAAATTTATTTCAGTTCCTTAGCATATTTCACAATGGGCTTTAATTCTGTACATTAGAACAGGCTACTTTAAACTTGCCATGCACTCACAATGATACCTAGCAGTTTAGTGAATAAACATATGTCTTATCTATTCCAGAGAGGTCCTCTCATCTATCAGTGAAGGAAATAGCAGATCATAGGAAACCTCTGGATCCCATTGTCTGCAAGCCTGAAATACCACTCCATTCTCCATTTCAGTGCCCACTCAGTTCTGTTGCCAGCCCTGTCTGCTAGTCTTAAAACAGCAATATGGGATTTGAATGAACATTTTAGTTAAAACTAAGCAAATGAATAAACTAACATTTTAATTTCCATTAATGTAAAATAGCATTTAACAGCTAATTTAAATTAAATTAAATATTATATTTTTTTCTTAAGTCTATCAGGATTCTGTTTCATTTCAGGGGATATAAATCTGACTTCTTGTTTAGTCGCTAAAGTCATATCCAACTTTGCATAGCACCAGGTGACTCTGTCCATAGGATTTCCCAGGAAAGAATACTGGAGTGGGTTGCCATTTCCTTCTCCTGGGGATCTTCCCCACCCCAGGATCAAACCTGCATTATCTATCTGCTCAGCAGGCAGATTCTTTACCACTAAGCCACCTGAGAAGCCCCCAAATCTGACTTATGGTAGCTGTCATGAATAGAAATACCTTGTTCTCATTCAGTAAGATGTCCAGAGGTGGGCAGTACAGGGCTAATATAATTGCTTAAGGTGCCTTAAACTTTTGCATTCGTTAATTCCCTTGTCTCTGATACTCTGGCTCTTCCTGAGCTCACTGAAGACTGCACTACTTTCTTGCCCTCTTGTAGGGAGGCAAGGTCACATGATGAATTCAGACTAAAAGACCAAAAGCAGAGGTCTTCTGTAACTTTCAAACTGCTGCTGCTAAGTCATGTCTGACTCTGTGAGACCCCACAGATGGCAGCCCACCGGGCTCCCCTACCCTGAGATTCTCCAGGCAAGAACACTGGAATGGGTTGCCATTTCCTTCTCTAACACATGAAAGTAAAAAGTGAAAGTGAAGTCCCTCAGTCGTGTCCGACTCTAAGGTAGTAAAAAGTCCTTTCATGACCCTCTTAATCTCTCCTCCTCTCCTCCTGACTTAGAAGCCTTGGGCTGTAATTGCACTTATAGAATAGCAGCTGACTAGATCCTCCAGCCACTGTTTAAAAGGCAGCTATTGTCGCTCAGCTGGTAAAGAATCCACCCGCAGTGTGGGAGACCTAGGTTCAATTCCTGGGTTGGGAAGATCACCTGAAGAAGGGAAAGGCTACCCACTTCAGTATTCTGGCCTGGAGAATTCCATGGACTGTATAGTTCATGGGGTTGCAAAGAATCGGACATGGTCCAGCGACTTTCTCTTGTACTTCACTTGTACAGAAGGACTGCCTGCCGTAGAGAGGACCTGTTATCATCTGAAATTTACCTAGCTACCACTAAGTGGAGAGTAAATGTAAATTCAGCTTTCAAAAAAAAAAATGGACAAATAAACCTTTGTTTATTAAGCCACTGAGATGTCAGGGTTGATTTGTTTTATTCCATATCCTAGATCTTGACTGATACATGCCAGTGGTTTGCAACCTCATGCTTGCAGTAAGATACAGCCACTCCTTTAGCCATCACTGCTGCATTTCAGGCAAGAAAGTAGTGGAGGAAGGTGAAGGGAAAGTTTTGCCAAAGGAAATGCTGGGCAGGGGTGCTTTTTCAAAATTCCTCTCCTAAACTCAGTGTGAACTATAAATGAATTCCACTGGCAAAAATTCCTGGAATGTTGGAAGGTGACTATACTTAACTGAACACTCTGACATTCCCAAACTAGTAAGAAACAATTAGCATAAAGCAGTCAGCCAGTGGTATGTGCCACAAACAATGGAAATCTTCTAGAAAAAAAGTTGTTTTGAATTTTTTCTGGGACTTTCTAATTTTCAAATTCTTCTAAATAGTTCTTTCTTGATCTTTCTAAATTCCAATATTCTTGGCTAGTATCCTCTTATCCTATCCAACAGAGGGCAGACAGCCTGAAAACCACAATCATAGAAAACTAACCAAACTGATCACAAGGATCATAGCCTCAAAAATCTGAATGAAACTATGAATAATGCCATGTAGGGCCACCCAAGACAGACAAGTCATGTTGGAGAGTTCTGACAAAATGTGGTCCACTGGAGAAGGGAATGGCAAACCACTTCAGTATTCTTGCCTTGAGAACCCTATGAACAGTATGGAAAAAGGAAAAAGATATGACACTGAAAGATGAATTCCCAGGTCAGTAGGGGCCCAATATGATACTGAAGAAGAACAGAGAAATAGCTCAGAAAAGAATGAAGAGGCTGAGCCAAAGCAAAAACAACCCCCAGTTGTGGGTATGACTGGTGATAGGAGCAAAGTCAGATGCTATAAATAACAATATTGCATACTGGAACCTGGAATGTCAGGTCAATGCACTGAGGGGAATTGGAAGTTGTCAAACAGGGGATGGGGAAAGTGAATATCGATATTTTAAAATCAGTGAATTAAAGTGGACCAGAATAAGTGAATTCATTTCAGATGACCATTACATCTACATCTACTGCTGTGGGCAAGAATCCCTTAGAAGACATGAAGTAGCACTAACAGTCAACAAAATAAACCAAAATGCAGTATTTGGGTGCAGTCTCAAAAACAACAGAATGACCTCTGTTCATTTCCAAGGCAAACCATACAATATCACAGTAATCCAAGTCTATGTCCCAACCACTGATGCCAAAGAAGCTGAAGTTGAACAGTTCTATGAAGACCTACAATGCCCTCTAGAACTAACGCCAAAAAAGATGTCCTTTTCATTATAGAGGAGTGGAATGCAAAAGTAGGTAGCCAAGAGATACCTAGAGTAGCAGGCAAGTTTGGCCTTGGAATACAAAATGAAGCAGGTCAAAGCCTAATAGGCTTTTGGCAAGAGAAGTCACTGGTCATATCGAACCCTCTTCCAACAACACAAGAAAGACTCACACATGGACATCACCAGATGGTCAATACCGAATCACACTGATTATATTCTTTGCAGCTGAAAATGGAGAAACTCTATACAGTCATAAAAAAAACAAGACCAGGAGCTGACTGTGGCTCAGATCATGAACTCCGTATTGCAAAATTCAGACTTAAATTGAAGAAAGTAGGGAAAACCACTACATCATTCAGATATGACCTAAATCAAATCCCTTATGACTATACAGTGAAAGTGAGAAATAGATTCAAGGGATTAGCTCTGTGATAGACTGAGTGTCTAAAGAACGATGGATGGAGGTTTCTAACATTGTATAGGAGGTTGTGATCAAGACCATCCCCAAGAAATGCAAAAAAGCAAAATGGTTGTCTGAGGAGGCTTTACAAATAGCTAAGAGAAGACGAGAAGCAAAAAGCAAAGGAGAAAAGGAAAGATATAAGCATCTGAATGCAGAGTTCCAAAGAATAGCAGAGAGAGATAAGAAAGCATTCCTCAGCGATCAGTGCAAAGAAATAGAGGAAAACAACAGACTGGGAAACACTAGAGATCTCTTCAAGAAAATTAGAGATACCAAGGGAACATTTCACAAAAGATGGGCACAATAAAAGGTAGAAACTGTATGAAGCTAACAGAAGCAGAAGATATTAAGAAGAGGTGGCACAAATACATAGAACTGATCTTCATGACCCAGATAACCACGATGATGTGATCATTCATCAAGAGCCAGACAACCTGGAGTGTGAGGTCAAGTGGGCCTTAGGAAGCATCAATACGAACAAAGCTAGTGGAGGTGATGGGATTCCAGCTGGGCTATTTCAAATCCCAAAGATGATACTGTAAGTGTTGTACTCAATATACCAGCAAAATTGGAAAACTCAGCAGTGGACACAGGGCTGGAAAAAGTCAGTCTTCAATCCCAAAGAAAGGCAACGCCAAAGAATGTTGAGACTGCCACACAACTGCACTCATCTCACATGCTAGCAAAGTAATGTTCAAAATTCTCCAAGCCACACTTCAACAGTACCGAACCGAGAACTTCCAGACGTTGAAAGTGGATTTAGAAAAGGCAGAGGAACCAGAGATCAATTTGCCAACATCCATTGGATCATCAAAAAAGCAAGAAAATTCCAGGAAAAAAAGCATTTACTTATGCTTCACTGACTATGCTAAAGCCTTTGACTGTGTGGATCACAACAAACTGTGGAAAATTCTTGAAGAGATGGGAGTATCAGACCACCTGACTTGCCTCCTGAAAAATCTGTATGCAGGTCAGGAAGCAACAGTTAGAACTGGACATGGAACAACAGATTGGTTCCAAATTGAGAAAGAAGCACGTCAGGGCTGTATATTGTCACTCTCTTTATTTAACTTATATGCAGAATACATCATGAGAAATGCTGGATACAGCACAAGCTGGAATCAAGATTGCTGGGAGAAATATCAATAACCTCAGATGGGCAGATGACACCACCCTTATGGCAGAAAGTGAAGGGGAACTAAAGAGTCTTCTGATGAATTGGAAAGAGGAGAGTGAAAAAGCTGGCTTAATTCTCAACATTCAAAAAACTAAGATCATGGCATCTGGTCCCATCACTTCATGGGAAATAGATGGGGAAACAGTGGAAACAGTGAGACTTTGTTTTCTTGCGTTTCAAAATCACTGCAGATAGTGACTACCACCAAGAAATTAAAAGATGCTTATTCCTTGGAAGAAAAGCTATGACCAGCTTAGACAGCATATTAAAAAGCAGAGACGTTATTTTGCCAACAAAGGTCGGTTATAGTCTAAGCTATGGTTTTTCCAGTAGTCATGTATGGATGTGAGAGTTGGACCATAAAGAAAGCTGAGCACTGAAGAACTGATGTTTTTGAATTGTGGAATTGGAGAAGACTCTTTTAAGTTCTCTTGGACTGCAAGGAGTTCAATCAATCCTAAAGAAAATCACTGAATATTCATTGGAAGGACTGATGCTAAAACTGAAGCTCCAGTACTCTGGCCACCTGATGCAAAGAATGGACTCATGGGAAAAGACCCTGAAGCTAGGAAGACTGAAGGAAAGAGGAGAAGGGGATGACAATGGATGAGATGGTTGGTTGGACTTGAGTTTGAGTAAGTTCCAGGAGTTAATGATGGACAGGGAAGCCCAGCATGCTGCAGTCCATGGGGTCGCAGTTGGACATGACTGAGTGACTGAATGAACTGAACTGATCCTCCCTGACGATGTAGCCTCTCCTTGTTTCCCCAAAATCTCTCTTTCTGCCTTCTCCTTCATTCTCTCTTATTACTGTCTCATTAGTTCATAATTTCTCTTTTTCCCCATATCCCAAAATTGCTCCTTCTTATCTGTTTTATTATCCCACTCATTCCCTTTGAGCTCATATATTTTAACTGCTTTATTCCAGTATGGTTCCCCAGAATTACTCCTGCTCAAATTATAAATCTATTCTACCCACAATGTCTCATTCTTTGGACAGTCAATATTTAAACAGTTAAATGGTTTTCACTCATCAATTTCCTTTTCCTCTATATTTTGAGACATGCTCAATTCTTGCTTCTCTTTTATCCCATCTTACCTCCAATGGATTTGCAAATACCAAATTATTTCTAAGTTAAATTTAAATCATTCTGCTAATCCTCAACCTGGGTATAACTTGACTGATTAATATTCTTTTCATTACTCACAAGGGCCTCCTCAAACCTTATGAGTTAGCACTCTTGTCTACATATATTAGCTTCATCTTCACACAACAGGCTTAATGATAATTCAAATTTTAAATTTGACTATGTAATACACCTGTTTAGAATAATTGTGGTTCCTTATCTACTCAATTAACCTTCAGAATAAAAGCCAAATATATTAGGAATATATGCCAAGATCTTCATAATCAGTATACTCCCTGGAATTTTCATGGACAAAATAACACACTATCATTTATCCACATGAGACTTTGAGCTTTTGAGACAAAATATAATATTTAAACTCAGAGATTTTACATTTTTTTTTTCACGAGTCTCTCTCATTTCTGCACACCTTATAAGTAGATTCATTGACTTCCTTCTTCATAGACATTTTTTCAAGGATTTTTTAATCACAAAAAGACTCCTAATAGAGTTAAGTATAGTAAAGTGTAGGTTTCCTCACAGCCTTGAAAGATAGAGATAGTACCTTGTTACAGAGGTTGTGTAGGCAATTCTTACTGTCCAGTATCAAAGATACAGGTTTCCTCAACTCAGGTTTTCACTCATAATGGGACCTACCACACATGCAGCTGTTATCTGGTCCTCTTTGTGTCATTCTGTGTGAAATGGGGTAGGAAAGACTGACACAAACCTGAAGTTCACCCTGTTGCTGTGCCACAATTAATAAATAAAGGTCTTTGATGTAGGGGTCTTGTGTTTTCTCCTGAATACATTAAAATATGGGATTCCAACCTGTTAGCTGACAAACAATACAATTTCTGACCCTTCACAGTTGACAGGTTCTTCCCTAGGGAATGTTGTCTAATTTTGGTTCCTATGGCCCCCAGTCTTGTTATCCTAATTAATTAAAAGCCTTGCTTTAAGACTTTGCTGAATTGTACTCCCTACATGAAGTTTCGTTTAAGTTCATGAGCCAGTCTCTTCCTCCTATATCGACCCAGATATGCTTTACACATATCTATAAGAATCTCTCAGGGAATTGTTGATTATAGAGGTTTATTCTTGCAAGACTGTGATCTTCTTGCTAAACATTATGCTTCTTTTTGACTATGTATTCTGTACACTGTCTGGTATGTAGTAAACACTAGGTGAAACTCCCTAAAAACAATAAATTTATTGCTAGATTGTCTTACATATGCTCTCTGCAAAATGTAACTTAAAGTGTGCACACAATCATACACACAAAGAATATTTTGGTTTCTATTGGTGTATCATCACCAGTCTCTTTTTCCTACATGAAACTGTAATGGATTATTAATTCCATCTTCTTAAGAAAGTTGCCTGTAATTATAATTGTCTTTCTAAAAAAGAAAATGCAACAGCTGCACCTACTCTGAAAATGGATCCTTGGAGAATGTAATTAAGTTATTTCAATTTGGAACTGAATATTTCAAGAGCTATGGGATGCATAACCTTAAGTCAGACCTTTCCAGCAGGTTTTTAATAGTATGTCATTTTCAGAAACCTAGATAACTACAAAATTAGAATGTAAAATTTTGCCTGCTCCAATCAGAACCTTAAGGAATTGAATTATGTACCATATAATCTTTCATGCTATAGTTAGTTAGAACACTTGGTAGACCATATAGCTGAGACCTTCAAGACCTTGTGTTTACTACTTTTGCAACATCCCTTAGAGTTTTATTTACTTTGTTTCATGGCCATGGAGTTTCTCTATAAACAATAAAAAATACTGGACAAATGTTTCTTAATTGAAAGGAAAGCCATTATAAATTGTTAATCTCTCCAGAAAAGTTTATTACAAGGACATGCACATTTTTCTGTATATTATGCCTTCCTATATATAAGTAACATATTTTATTTTGTTGACTATTTGGCTTCCTTGATGGTTCAGATGGTAAAGTGCCCATCTGCAATGCGGGAGATCAGGGTTTGATCCCTGGGTTTGGAAGATCCTCTGGAGAAGAAAATGGCAATCCACTCCAGTACTCTTGCCTGGAAAATTTCATGGACGGAGAGCCTGGTAGGCTACAGTCCACAGCCATCATAGTCAACAAAAGAGTCCAAAATGCAGTACTTAGATATAATCTCAAAAAGGACAGAATGATCTCTGTTCTTTTCCAAGGAAAACCATTCAATATCACAGTAATCCCAATCTATGCCCTGAGTGGTAATGCTGAAGCTGAAGTTGAATGGTTCTATGAAGACCTACAAGATCTTCTAGAACTAACATGCCAAAAAAGATGTCCTTTTCATTATAGGGGAGTGGAATGTAAAAGCAGGAAGTCAAGAGATACCTGAAGTAACAGGCAAATTTGGCCTTGGAGTACAAAATGAAGCAGGTCAAAGGCTGACAAGTTTTGTCAAGAGAAGGCACTGATCATAGCAAACACCCTCTTCCAACAACAAAAGAGAAGACTCTACACATGGACACTACCAGATGGTCAATATAAAATCAGATTGATTATATTCTTTAATATAATCTATATTTAATATAGATTAATTTAATATAATCTATAATATAAGCCAAAGATGGAGAAGCTCTATACAGTCAGAAAAACGAGACTAAGAGTGGAATGTGGTTCAGATCATGAAATGCTTATTGCCAAATTCAGAATTAACTTGAAGACAGTAGAGAAAACAACTACACCATTCCAGTATGACCTAAATCAAATCCCTTACAATTATACAGTGAGAAATAGGAAGTGAGAAATAGATTTATGGGATTCTGATAGACAGAGTTAAAGCGTCTGCATTAACTTTAACTCTGTCTATCAGAATCCCATAAATCTATTTCTCACTTCCTATTTCTCACTTTCTATTTCTCACTGTATAATTATAAGGGATTTGATAAGAACTGTGGGCAGAGGTTCATGACATTGTACAGGAGGCAGTGATCAAGATCATCCCCAAGAAAAAAAATGCAAAAAGGCAAAATGGTTTCCAAGGAGGCCTTACAAAGATGAGAAAAGAAAAGACTCAAGATGCAAGGGACCAAAAAAAAAAAAAAAAGTACCCATTTGAATGCAGAAAAAAAAAAAAAAAGTACCCATTTGAATGCAGAGTTCCAAAGAATAGAAAGGAGAGATAAGAAAGCCTTCCTCCGCAATCAGTGCAAAGAAATAGAGGAAAATAATAGAATGGGAAAGACTAGAGAGCTTTTTGCAAAACTATTAGCCTTTGCCATGCTTCATTTTGTACTCCAAAGCCAAACTTGCCTGTAACTTCAGATATCTCTTAACTTCCTACTTTTTCTACAATGCAAAAAAGCAAAATGGCTGTCTGAGGAGGCTTAACAAATAGCTGTGAAAAGAAGAGAAGCAAAAAGCAAAGGAGAAAAGGAAAGAGATAGCCATTTGAATGCAGAGTTCCAAAGAATAGCAAGAAGAGATAAGAAAGCCTTCATCAGTGATCAGTGCAAACAAATAGAGGAAAAGAACAGAATGGGAAAGACTAGAGACCTCTTCAAGAAATTAGAGATACCAAGGGAACACTTCATGGAAAGATGGGCTCAATAAAGGACAGAAATGGTATGGACATAATAGAAGCAAAATATATTAAGAAGAGGTGGCAAGAATACACAGAACTGTACAATAAAAGATCTTCATGACTCAGATAATCACAATGGTGTGATTACTCACCTAGAGCCAGATATCCTGGAATGTGAAGTCAAGTGGGCCTTAGGAAGTATCACTACAAGCAAACCTAGTGGAGGTGATAGAATTCCAGTTGAGCTACCTCAAATCCTAAAAGATGATGCTGCAAAAGTGCTGCACTCAACATGCTGGCATATTTGGAAAACTCAGCAGTGGCCACAGGACTGGAAAAGGTCAGTTTTCATTTCAATCCCAAAGAAAGGCAATTGTTCAAACTATTGCAAATTTGCACTCATCTCACATGCTGGCAAAGTAATGCTCAAATTTCTCCAAACCAGGTTTTAACAGTATGTGAATTGTTAACTTCCCGATGTTCAAGCTGAATTTAGAAAAGGCAGAGGTACCAGAGATCATATTGACAACATCTGCTGGATCATAGAAAAAGCAAGAGAGTTCCAGAAAAACATCTACTTCTGCTTTATTGACTACACCAAAGCCTTCAACTGTGTGGATCAGAACAAACACTGGAAAATTCTTAAAAAGATGAGAATACCAGACCACCTGACCAGCCTCCGGAGAAATCTGTATGCAGGTCAAGAAGTAACAGTTATAACTGGACATGGAACAACAGACTGAGTCCAATTTGGGAAAGGAGTACATCAAGATTGTATATTGTCACTCTGCTTAGTTAACTTATATGCAGAGTACATCATGAGAAATGCTGCGGTGGATGAAGCACAAGCTGGAATCAAGATTGCCAGAAGAAATAACAATAACCTCATATATGCAGATGACACCCTTATGGCAGAAAGCAAAGAAGAACTAAAGAGCCTTTTGATGAAAGTGAAAGAGGAGAGTGAAAAAGTTGGCTTAAAACTCAACATTCTGAAAACTAAGATATGGCATATGGTCCTATCACTTCATGGCAAATAGATAAGGCAACAGTGGAAACAGTGACAGACTTTATTTTGAGGGCTCCAAAATCACTGCAGATGATGACCTCAACCATAAAATTAAAATCACTTGCTTCTCGGAAGAAAATTTATGACCAACCTAGACAACACATTAAAAAGCAAAGACATTACTTTGCCAACAAAGGTCCATTTAGTCATAATTATTGTTTTACCAATATTCATGTATTTATGTGAGAGTTGGAGTATAAAGACAGCTGAGGGCCGAAGAACTGATGCTTTTGAACTGTGGAGTTAGAGAAGACTCTGAGAGTTCCTTGGATAGCAAGGAGATCCAACCAGTCCATCTTAAAAAATCATTCCTGAATATTCATTGGAAAGACTGATGCTGAAGCTGAAACTCCAATAGTTGGGCCACCTGATGCAAAGAACTGACTCATTGGAAAAGATCATGATACTGGGAAAGATTGAAGGCGGGAGAAGAAGGGGAAGACAGAGTATGATATGGTTGAATGCCATCACTGACTCAATGGACATGAGTTGATAACCTGCAAGAGCTAGTAATGGACAGGGAAGCCTGGCGTTCTGCAGTTCATGGGGTTGCAAAGAATCAGACACGACTGAGTGACTGAACTGAACTAATAGGAAAGTAGAAATATTTTATAATTGGCAAGTCCTTTAGGGGGAATGAAAATTAAATATGGTTTAGTATTATTTAAGATGGCTGAAATACTAAGTTTAAATCGTGTTTTCAATCTTTACTTCATCTTATTTATTATAATTTTGCTTTTGATAATGGCCTACATTTTTAAGGCTGAGATGACCAGTGAATGGCTAAATGGCTGCTATTGTAGCAAGCACAGTTTAAGAAAAATTCAGGCTAGATGAAGTTGTATTTGATGAACACATCATTTAATATCAGTAACACTCAGGAAAAACTGCTGAGATTGTCAAAGAGAAGCCCTACATTAAAGTGTATTTTAATAGTCATATTGAATAATCACTATTCAGTCATGAATCCTTTATTACCAATAATCAATTGTTTACCTCTGTACAAAGGCTTTTCAAAGAAAGCATCTTACTGCCTGTGGTCTCTACACCTACTGTATTCCTATTAAGCATTATCACTAGAAATCACCCTTGAAGCTTGAGGGAGTTTAAGCAAAACAAAGATAGCAAAAGATGTTACTTTATAAAATAATATGCAAACTCATGCATCTCAGTCTTTATACATAGCAGTAAGAACATGGAAACAAAACTTATTTAACTTGACCTAAGACAAATTCATGGATACTACATATACAGTAAGTAATCTGTATAGATATGTTGATTACAAGTTTTTGTGTTCATAATTAACCTTTTGAAGTTGATACCTATTTATCAAAAATTGTCTATACTAAGTCTGCTACTGTTATGTTCAAGGACAGATTTGTGAACCAATTATAACATTAGTATAATCCTTCATAATTTAAAGTCTAAGATTATTTAAATTATAAATTAAAGCCAGAAGACAATGTTATAACACCCAGAAGATCAACATTAAATATAGACCAATTAGAGGAGGTTTTACAATCATAAAATATAAACTTTCCTTTGATCATAAAAAGCATAGAAAAACTGTAAAACCCAGAGAGAGTAAGCATTTGCATAAGCTAATCCAAAAATTTGGTGGTAGAGGTACAATGTAGTATATATAATAATACTTTTATTTTTAAAATATTAAATGATCTTTGTTTTGAGTTGTTCCTTCTTATGTATTTTTTTAAATTTAAATTTATTTATTTTAATTGGAGGTTAATTACTTTACAATATTCTATTGGTTTTGTCATACATCAACATGAATCTGCCACGGATGTACATGTGTTCCTAATCCTGAACGCCCCTCCCACCTCCCTCCCCATACCATCCCTCTGAGTCATCCCAGTGCACCAGCCCCAAACATCCTGTATCCTGCATCAAAGCTGGACTGGTGATTCATTTCTTATATAATATTATACATGTTTCAATGCCATTCTCCCAAATCATCCCACCCCTCCCTCTCCTACAGAGTCCAAAAGACTGCTCTATACATCTGTGTCTCTTTTGCCGTCTCACATACAGGGTTATCATTACCATCTTTCTAAATTCCATATATATGCATTGGTATACTGTATTGGTGTTCTTTTTTCTGGCTTACTTCACTCTGTATAATCAGCTCCAGTTTCGTCCACCTCATTAGAACTGATTCAAATGTATTCTTTTTAATGGCTGAGTAATATTCAATTGTGTATATGTACCACAGCTTTCTTATCCATTCATCTGCTGATGGACATCTAGGTTGCCTCCATGTCCTGGCTATTATAAATAGTGCTACGATGAACATTGGGGACCAAGTGTCTCTTTCAATTCTGGTTCCCTCAGTGTGTGTGCCCAGCAGTGGGATTTCTGGGTCATAAGGCAGTTCTATTTCCAGCTTTTTAAGGAATCTCCACAATGATCTTTCTTAATATAACATTTATAGATAAAATTTGAAGCAAATTTTATCTTATAAATATACAGTGGATTAGAAATGAATGCATGATAATAGAACTACATTGATGTTGTCCACTTGCTAAGTCATGTCCAACTTTTTGCAACCCCATGAACTGCAGTACACCAGGCTTCCCTTCATTATCTCCTGAATTTTGCTAAAACTCATGTCCATTGAGTTGGTGTGCTTTCCAACCAGCTTATCCTCTGTCATCTCCCCTTCCTGCTCTCAAGCCTTCCCATCATCAGGGTATTTTCTGATGAGTCAGTTCCTCACTCATGTGGCCGAAAAATTGGAGTTTCAGCTACAGTTTTAGGTCTTCCAGTGATATTCAGGGTTGATGTCCTTCAGGGCTGATTGGTTTGATCTCCCTGCTGTTCTAGGGACTCTCAAGAGTATTCTCCAGCACCACAATCCACTCCAGCACGACAATTAAAAGGCATCAGTTCTTTGGTGTTCAGCCTCCTTTCAGAGAAGGCAGTGGCATCCCACTCCAGTACTCTTGCCTGGAAAATCCTAAGGATGGAGGAGCCTGGAAGGCTGCACCCATGGGATCACTAAGTCAGACACAACTGAGCGACTTCACTTTCACGTTTCACTTTCATGCATTGGAGAAGGAAATGGCAACCCACTCCAGTGTCCTTGCTTGGAGAATCCCAGGGGCAGGGGAGCCTGGTGGGCTGCTGTCTATGGGGTCACACAGAGGTGGACACCACTGAAGCGACTTAGCAGCAGCAGCAGCCTCCTTTATGGTCCAACTCTCACACGACTACTGGAAAAAACCATAGCTTTGATGATATGTACCTTTGTCAGCAATGTTTCTACTTTTTAATATGTTGTCTAGGTTGGTCACAGCTTTTCTTGTAAGGAGCAAGTGTCTTTTAATTCCATAGTTGCAGTCACCATCTACAGTGACTTTGGAGCCCAAGAAAATAAAGTCTGTCATGTTTCCATTGTTTCCCCATCTATTTGCAATGAAGTGATGGGACCAGATGCCATGCTGTTAGTTTTCTGAATGTTGAGTTTTAAGCCAACTTTTTCACTCTCCTCTTTCACTTTCATCAAGAAGCTCTTTAGTTCTTTGCCGAGGTCCAGCCCCGGTGGATCCAGGGAATTTGAAGGGGAGACGGAGTCGGCGTCTTAGAAAAAAATTATTTAATTAGAACAGATAGGTTATGAAAGAATAGTGTAGTAGGAAATTTTAGTAGAGAAAAGAGGCTGAATAACTTGATTTATGTGGAAAGCTAATAAAGTCTCAAGACAAGAAACTTGCACCACCTACGTAGGCCACCGGCACCCGCTTGAATAGTGGAGGGTGGCCCGCCTTGGGCTCCCTCTCACATAGGTCTTAGAAGCCAGAGCAAGTAAGTAGACATGGTGAGCCTCCACACTACAGATGGGAATTCGGCCAGAAAAAAAGAAGACACGGGGGAACCAGTATTTCCAGGAACTGGCCCATCCTTTATTGTTCAGGAAAGCTTTTTATACTTTTGGTTGTACATAGAGATCAATGGATAATACAAAGTTATGCAGCGTCAGCAGCCCTGACTCTTATCAAGACCTGGCTTCTCTCTGCATACCTAGCTATATACACAAGTCTTAGGTGATTTACATCATCTTCTGGCCAGAAGGCCTATTAGCATTTTATGGTCCTTTTCTGAAAAGGGTCTGTCAACCAGAAAACTTATTTGCCTTAAAAGTGTTGTTCTTAATAAAGTCTGGTGTCACTCTCAGAAAGCACTAATTAAGGTTACATTCTTACATAGCAAGGACACAACAATTTATAACAAGGAAAGAGGAGTACAGTGATTTATAACAAAGATAAAATTAATTAACTCAAAAGTCTAGTGTTGCTAACATCAAAAACTACTATATTCCTTTTTCTATATCCAAATTACATTGATTAATATCCTTCAGGTGCTTAAAAGATGAAGAATATGGAGGCCTGGAAGCAGTCATTGACTCAACAGTGAAACCCATCACCAATATAATTTTTAGCTTTTTAGAAAAGGGCTCTATATCTTTAAGATGCTTTAAGCTTCGTGCCTCTCGTGGCTAGGGGGCCTTAAACAATCACAAGTATAGTTAAACCTGTCAGGCAAGTTAGAGAGTCATCAAAGGGGTTTGAGCTGAAACACTCCTTTTATATGCAGGAGACTGTCAATTGGAGCTATAAGTTAACTTTTTCAAGAGAAAGGTGGTGGGGAATAGCCCCCTGTTAATGTCAGAAGCGTAAGCGAAAAGCAAAATGCAGTATGGCAGGCAGACTCTGGTTTGGGGGGGTAGATGCTCGAGAAAATTCAATGAGGCTCCCTTAAGGCCCAACTCGCCTTTGCCTGTTGGACCCCTTAAACTCATGACCTTGCCACGGGCATGACTCCTCGTGCTGGCTCCCGGCAATTCTTCTTTGCTTTTCTTTGGGTGATGTCATCTGCATATCTGAGGGTATTGTTATTTCTTCTGGCAACCTTGATTCCAGCTTGTGCTTCATCCACCCCAGCATTTTGCATGATGTACTCTGCATATAAGTTAAATAAGCAGGGTGACGATATACAGCCATGACATATTCCTTTCCAAATCTGGAACTAGTCATTGTCCCATGTCCAGTTCTAACTGTTACTTCTTGACCTGCATACAGATTTCTCAGGTGGCAGGTCAAGTGGTCTGGTGTTCCCATCTCTTTAAGAATTTTCCACAGTTGGCTGTGATCCACAAAGTCAAAGGGTTTGGCTTAGTCAATAAAGCAGATGTTTTTCTGGAACTCTCTTGCTTGTTCTATGTTCCAATGGATGTTGGCAATTTGATTTCTGGTTCTCTTTTCTAAATCCAGCTTCAACATCCGGAAGTTCTCAGATCACATACTGCTGAAGCCAAGCTTGGAGAATTTTGAGCATTACTTTGCAAGCATGTGAAGTGGATGCAATTGTGTGGAAGTCTGAACATTCTTTGGCATTGCCCTTCTTTGGGACTAGAATGAAAACTGACCTTTTCTAGTTCTGTGGCCCATGCTGAGTTTTCCAAATTTGTTGCAAACTGAGTGAAACACAAAGGAGACACAGATGTATAGAACAGTCTTTTGGACTCTGTGGGAAAGGGAGAGGATGGGATGATTTGGGAGAATGACATTGAAACATGTATAATATCATAAATGAAATGAGTCACCAGCCCAGGTTCAATGCATGATACTGGATGCTTGGGGCTGGTGCACTGGGATGACCCAGAGGGATGGTATGGGAAGGGAGGAGGGAGGGGGTTCAGGATGGTGAACACGCGTATACCTAAGTCAGATACATGTTGATGTATGACAAAACCAATACAATATTGTAAAGTAATTAACCTCTAATTAAAATAAATAAACATATTTTTTAAAAAAGCATCAACTTCTAGGGTTTGAAATAGCTCAGCTGGAATTTCATCACATCCACTAGTTTTGTTCGTAGTAATGTTTCCTACTTGACTTTATATTCCAAGACATCTAGCTCTAGCTTCGTGACAACACCATCATGGTTACCTGAGTCATTAAGATTTTTTTTTTTTAATAATTCCTCTGTGTATTGCCACCTCTCTTAATCTCTTCTGCTTCTGGTAGGTCCTTGCCATTTCTGTCCTTTTTATGCTCATCTTTGCATGAAATTTTGCCTTGGCATCTCCAATTTTCTTGAAGAGATCTCCAGTCTTTTCCCCATTCTATTGGTTTTACCTATCTCTTTGCACTGTTTACTTAAGAAGGCTTTCCTATCTCTCCTTGTTATTCTTTGGAACTCTGCATTCAATTAGTATATCTTTCCTTTTCTGCTTTTTTCTGCTTCTCTTCTTTTCTTAGCTATTTTTAAGGCCTCATTAGATGTCCACTTTTCCTTCTTGCCTTTCTTTCTCTTGGAGTGGTATTGGTCACCACCTTCTGTACAATGTTACAAACCTCCATCCAAAGTTCTTCAGGAATTCTGTCTACCACATCTAATCACCTTCACTGTATAATGATAAGGGATTTAATTTAGATTGTAGCTGAATGGCCTGATGGTTTTCCCTACTTTCTCCAATTTGAAATAGAACTATAAACTATGGTTATAACAACACTCACCCTTTTGGGTTAGTCTCAGAAGACATTTCTAGACTAGATATTACTAGTCTAGGATGACATTCCTAGCAAGAGAGTGCCAAAAAACATCTATTTCTGCTCTATTGACTATGCCAAAGCTTTTGACTATGTGGATCACAATAAACTGTGGAAAGTTCTGAAAGAGATGGGAATACCAGACCACCTGACCTGCCTGTTGAGAAACCTATATGCAGGTCAGGAAGCAACAGTTAGAACTGGATGTGGAACAACAGACTGGTTCCAATAGGGAAAGGAGTATGTCAAGGCTGTATACTGTCACCCTGCTTATTTAACTTATATGCAGAGAATATCATGAGAAAACCTGGGCTGGAAGAAGCACAAGTTGGAATCAAGATTTCTAGGAGAAATATCAATAATCTTAGATATGCAGATGACAACACTTTTATGGCAGAAAGTAAAGAGGAACTAAAAAGCCTCTAGATGAAAGTGAAAGAGGAGAGTGAAAAAGTTGGCTTAAAGCTCAACATTCAGAAAATGAAGATCATGGCATCTGGTCCCATCACTTCATGGGAATAGATGGAGAAACAGTGGAAACAGTCTCAGACTTTGTTTTTTGGGGGATCCAAAATCACTGCAAATGGTGATTGCAGCCATGAAACTAACAGATGCTTACTCCTTGCAAGGAAATTTATGACCAACCTAGATAGCATATTCAAAAGCAGAGATGTGACTTTGCCAACAAAGGTCCGTCTAGTCAAGGCTCTGGTTTTTCCTGTGGTCATGTATGGATGTGAGAGTTGGACTGTGAAGAAGGCTGAGCACTGAAGAATTGATGCTTTTGAACTGTGGTGTTGGAGAAGACTCTTGAGAGTCCCTTGGACTGCAAGGAGATCAAACCAGTCCATCCTAAAGGAGATCAGTCCTGGGTGTTCATTGGAAGGACTGATGCTGAAGCTGAAACTCCAATACCTTGGCCACCTCATGCGACTCATTTGAAAAGACCCTGATGCTGGGTGGGATTGGGGGGCAGGAAGAGAAGGGGTAAACAGAGGATGAGATGGCTGGATGGCATCATCAACTCGACGGACATGAATTTGAATGAACTCCAGGAGTTGGTGATGGACAGGGTGGCCTGGTGTGTTGTGATCCATGAGGTTGCAAAGAGTTGGACATGAGTGAGCAACTGAACTGAACTGAGGAAGACATTATGACAAGAAGTGAGTGGAAGGGTAGAGTCAGAAAAACTAGTTAATAAATATCTCTAACACACAAGAAAGACTACAGATGAAAATAAGCTAGTTTAACATCACTTAGGAATACAAAAATATGTAATATGAGAAGATACAGCAAGGAATGTGTCAACCAGTAACTGAAATACTTTGAGTGGACAATAACAAAAGTCAGAAATCACTAATATTTGAGATTGAATTTGAGACTCATCTTTGACATGGGAGAAATCAGAAAGAATACATGTTTCCAGCACCAGATTATTTCTTTGCTTTCTGAGATGCCTAATTAGAGTTTTTATTTTATTTTATTTTTTGTCTCTTAATTAATTTTTATTTTTTAGTTTGTTTTGCTTTACAATACTGTATCATTTTGCTATACATTGACATGAATCAGCCACGAGTGTACATGAATGTGAAAGTATAAGTAAAATCTAAAACATAAATGAAGGGGAGTTTGGAGTTAGGAAAGGATGTTCACTTGTCAAAAAAGAATTGATGTAAAAGCTTTTGATTCACAGTAGTACAGTCTGGATAGAGGAAGACCATCCTGGCAAGAAACTAAACTCAATACAAAAAGGATACCATTTATAGTCATACTAGCTGCGCACTGTACAACACACACAGGTGCCACTTACATACACCATGATATACCTGGAGTCTCCTGGAGTTTTATATTGTATCACTTTCCAAGCTCTACTTGTTAGTTGGGGAATATAGTATATACTTCCCTTTCCCTCATGCCACACAGATCCCCTTGAAACAAATTTCAGATAAAATAGATTAAGTATTCTTTCATGGTACTGATTCTTAAGAAATCCATTGTGTGGTGCACTGACTTCCATTGTTTAAATAATTCCAATCTAGTAAAGTAAACATGAATTATGTTCTTTGCCTCAAAATATTCTTAAATTACAAGAAAATTATAAGCTAACCAAATGAAAGTTCAGCTTAACTTTCATTAAAATAAATGAACATAAAACAAATTATATCATGATTTTATTTTTCCTTATCTTAGTCATTCTGCTTTTGTATAAATTTGAGAGGTTGAAAATCTTCAATTTTATTAATTTTTGAATGCCTATGTTGGCTTTAATGCAAGTGGAAATCTTTATTATAAAGTCTATGTTTTATTTTATTTTGTTTCTCTTTGAGAAAATTATTTTGAAAATATTGTGAGTTAGATAAAACAACTGCATTAGTTTCTTATTCTATTTGAAGAGTAAGGGATGGACAAGATCCTCATAAGAATTACATCTATATGTAAATGCCACAGAGAAGATGTATTCACCAAACACCTTCAGAACCATATCACTACATACAAGAAATCAAGCCAGGTCTCCTTTTAAAGCAAAAGGTAAAAGGAAAGAAAAAAAAAATGACTTGAACACAGTTAATTTGTACCTAATACTTTCTGAAACATCCAAGATTATGGATGAAAAACCTGTGAGAACATCTTTTGTTTCACAGGCAGCATGTATTTTAGATTAATGAAAATGCTACTTTGGACAAGGATTAGAACATTTTAGCAATCCTAAGGCAGGAAGTATATGTGAAGGTTTGTTTTTCTGTTTTTGTGTGTGTGTGTGGTTTTTTTTTTTTTTTTTGCCTTTTATCTTCTCAAAAAATATTTACTGAGTTGGCCAGAAAGTTCGTTCAAGCTTTTCCATGACATCTTACAGAAAAACTCATTTTTGGCCAACTTATCTTCATGGGAAATAAATGGGGAAACAGTGTCAGACTTTATTTTTGGGGCTCCAAAATCACTGCAGATGGTGATTGCTGCCATGAAATTAAAATACGCTTACTCCTTGGAAGGAAACTTATGACCAACCTAGATAGAATATTCAAAAGCAAAGACATTACTTTGCCAACAAAGTTCTGTCTGGTCAATGCTATGGTTTTTCCAGTGGTCATGTATGGATGTGAGAGTTGGACTGTGAAGAAAGCAGAGTGCCAAAGAATTGATGCTTTTGAACTGTGGTGTTGGAGAAGACTCTTGAGAGTTCCTTGGACTGCAAGGAGATCCAACCAGTCCATCCTAAAGGAGATTAGTCCTGGGTGTTCTTTGGAAGGACTGATGCTGAAGCTGAAACTCCAATACTTTGGCCACCTCGTGCAAATGGTTGACTCATTGGAAAAGACCCTGATGCTGGGAGGGATTGGAGGCAGGAGGAGAAAGGGATGACAGAGGATGATATGGCTGGATGGCATCACTGACTCGATGGAAATGAGTTTGGGTAAACTCCGGGAGTTGGTGATGGACAGGGAGGCCTGGCATGCTGCGATCCATGCAAAGAGTTGGACACGACTAAGCAATTGAACTGAACTGAACTGAGTTGCTGAACTGAACTGAATATTATCCTAAGCTACCCCTAGAAATCAAATATTAAAATAAACAAATGACTGAGATGTAAAAATAACTGGGAATTTTTCAAAATAAATATCATTATTCAGTACATATTGAAGAAAATATTTTGGCAAATATATTCTTAATAATTGTAAGATTCAGTTCAGTTCAGTCACTCAGTCATGTCCAACTCTTTGTGACCCCATGGATCACAGCACGCCAGGCCTCCCTGTCCATCACCAACTCCTGGAGTTCACTCAGATTCACATCCATCAAGTCAGTGATGCCATCCAGCCATCTCATCCTCTGTTGTCCCCTTCTCCTCCTGCCCCAATCCCTCCCAGCATCAAAGTCTTTTCCAATGAGTCAACTCTTTGCATGAGGTGGCCAAAGTACTGGAGTTTCAGCTTTAGCATCATTCCTTCGAAAGAAATCCCAGGGCTGATCTCCTTCAGAATGGACTGGTTAGCAATGTTTAAATTATTGTATTAACACAAAATCTTCATTTATATTTTCACCACAGGTAATCTTATTTTCAGTGAACTTCCTAGCAGTAGTGAAATAATTACCAGAACAATTCATCCTAGTATTAAACTTTGATTTTTCTTCAAGTTAGTTTCATCTTTTTCTAAGCAGAGAGAATACTGGAGAAGGCAACAGCAACCCACTCCAGCACTCCTGCTTGGGAAATCCCATGGACGGAGGAGCTTGGTGGGCTGCAGTCCATGGGGTTGCTAAGAGTCAGACACGACTGAGTGAATTCACTGTCACTTTTCACTTTCATGCATTGGAGAAGGAAATGGCAACCCACTCCAGTGTTTTTGCCTGGAGGATCCCAGGGACAGGGGAGCCTGGTGGGCTGCCGTGTATGGGGTTGCACAGAGTCAGACACAACTCAAGCAACCTAGCAGCAGCAGAGAGAATATTATATAGAGGGACTGCCAAATTTGCATTTGAAGTTTGAAGTAACACAGTAAGTTTAAAGGATTTTACATTTTGTCTGAAGAAAAATGAAATGCTTTTAGTATGAGAAATAGTACATCAATCTTTTTTTACAAACTTAGATGAAGGTAAATCATATAGGTTGATAGAGCTGAAAAGCTACACACTAGAAGGACATAATCCAAAATTTTATTGAAGTAAAAATTAAGTAGTACTTTCCCATTCAATATTATTTTTTGGATTTCTTTGAAGAGTCACTTAAACCACTGATTCATTTCTCTATTATGACATTCTGATTTCTTAATCACTTATAACAAGGTACTCTTATTTAAGTGTATTTTTGCAGAGAAACCTGGAGTGATTATTTTCCAAACTATACATATAAGATATTAATGTCTTTTAAATTTATAATAAACTACATTGGTATTTTAAAATATTTTCCTTTCTTTACATTCTACCACTCTCAAGTAAACACTCTCTATCTCTAGGCTCAAATATAGCACCTTCTGCCTCATTTTTTGGCACTGTGGGCAACTGCTCTTATTGGTTCTTTTTCGTTACCAATCAACATGGCCTCTGGTGATGTCTGCCAAACAGATGGATTTCAGCACCTCTTAAATGAAAGTTGTCCTTGAATCCTTGAACAAATTTTATATACTATATGAAAGAGCTTAGTTATACTTTTAAATGTCCTTTGAATCTGGAAAGGATTATTGAAAATTACTGTTAATTCATTAATTCCCAATGGATTTAATCATAAAGTACCAAAAATTAGGTATCTTAAGACAACAGAATTTTATTATCACACAGTTCTATACACAGAATTTTGAAATCAAGGTTCAGCAGCACTATGTATGCTGTGTCCTACTGAAGAATCCTGTCTTACTTCTTCCTAGCTTGCATAAGGTTGTTGGAAATCCTTGTCAGTCCTTAGCTCTAGATATGTAATTTCAATCTCTGCTTCAGCATCACATATTCTTCTTTCCTGTATGTCTATATCCAAATTTTGTTCTAATAATAGTGACAATTAATGGATTAGGGTCCACATTAAAATCTAAACTGACCTTATCGAAAGTTGAACATATCTGCAAAGACTGTGTTTCCAAATAAGGTCACATTTACAGACACAACAGACTTGGGTCTGAATATATATTTTTAAGGGAAAATAATTCTACTCCCTAAATGTTGGAACAAAAAGTGGCAAGATTAATGGATATAGCATCAGCAGGAATTTCATGTAACTGGCTCAAAGACTATCTTTCAACATCCAATTCATGGCCTAAAGTTCTTTTAAGTTTCCCTCTCAACCACAATCTGAATGGTTCTCCATTTTGTGAATTCATAAATACTTTTAACCAGTATCTTCTATTTGGCACTTTTACACCTTTCTTCAAAATATAAACACACACACACACATATATATATAATACAAAATATAAAAACTATGCTGCTTATTATTATTTTTTTCTTTTAAGAATACTATAAACTTTTAGAATACTCTTACATGTAATAGTTACTTAGAGATAATTAAATTCCATACTTTCCATTATGTTTTATTTAGCATGATGAATCTTACATGATTACATAGGGGAAACAAATATAATGATGTCTTAAAACCAGAACATTATTTGTGTCCAGATAATTAAATGTGGGGCAAAAAGGTATTTTGTACAGCAAAGGAAACCAGAAACAAAACAAAAAGACAAACAACTGAATGGGAAAATATACTTGCAAATGAATCAAATGAGAATATACTGCTTATAAAAGACCTGCTTTAGGGCAAAGGACACATACAGATTGAAAGCAGGGATGGAAAAAGATATTTCATGCAGTCAGAAATGACAAGTGGGGATATCAATATTCATATCAGACAAAATGGACTTTAAAACAAAGATAAGAACAGTAAATAAGGATCAATGCGAAAAGACATTACAGTCTTTAACATATAAACATCTTATACAGGAACACCTAAATACATAAAACAATACTAACAGACATAAATGGAGAAACTGACAGAAATACAATAATAGTAGGAGACCTTAACACCCTACTCACATCAATGGAACAGTTCTTCCAAATAGAAAATAGATAAGGTGACAAACATTCTTATCGTTGAACTTAATTGATATTTTCAAGAAATTACATTTTAAAAATTCATAATTCATTTTCTTCTCAAGTGCAAATGAACTTTCTCTGGGAGAGACTACCTAATAGGAGACAGAACAAGTCTCAACAATAAGAGGACAGGAATCATTTCAAGCATCTTTTCTGACCAAAATGGCATGAAACTGAAATTAATCTCAGAAAGAGAAACAAACAAACAAGTAAAAATAGATTACATGTGGAATAAACAACATAAGAGTAAAAAACAATGGGTCAATGGTGAAATCAAAGAAGAAATTTAAAAAATACTTTGACAATTAAGTACTAGTGATGCAATGTACAATATTACATACATATAATTAAGATTGTTGTACATTATATATTAAAGAAATAAATTCCAAGAGTTCTCATCACAATGGAAAATCTTTTCTGTCTTTAATTTCATATCTTTATGAGATGATAGAGTTTACTAAACTTACTGTGATAATCATTTCATGATGTACATCAGTCAAATCATGTTACACTTACATAGTGCTGTGTGTCAATTATATCTCAGTAAGACTGGAAAAAAAAATACTTTGACAAAAATTACAGAAAAACCCATACAAATCTGTGAGATACAACAAAAGCAGTTTTAAGAAGGAATTTCATGCAATACAGGCTGTCCTCAAAAAACAAGAAAAATCTTAAATAACAACCTAACATATCACCTAAAAGAATTACAGAAAGAGGAACAAACAAAACCTAAGGTTTGCAGAAGAAAGGGAAAAAAAAATAAAGATAAAAGAGGAAATAGATCAGAAATTCATAAAATAGGAGAAAAAAATCGATATAAACAAGAGCTAATTCTTTGAAAGGATAAACAAAATCAATAAACCTCTGCCCAGACTCATGAAGAAAAGAGAGACTCAAATAAAACAAGAAAAGAAAGAGGAGAAATAACAACCTATAAAAGATATACCAAAAATAAATAAATAAGAGAATACAATGAACAAATAAATGCCAACAAATCAAAAATGAATCAAGAAGAAAAAGGTAATCTGAATAGACTGATCACTACAAGTGAAATAGAATCTGTAATTTAAAAAAAAAAAAAAAAAAAAAAAACCTCCTTGTAAACAAAAGCCAGGACTGGACAGCTTAACTGGGGAAAGTTACCAAACATGCAAAAAAGAACTTATACCAATCCATCTCAAATTTCTTCCAAAAAATTAAAGAGGGGCCATTCTCAAAGTCATTCTAGAAACTATCATCACCCTGACACCAATAATAGACAAAGACACTACCAAAAAGTAAAATCATAAGTCAGTATCTTTGATGAATATAGATGCAAAAATTCTCAACAAAATACTGGCAGACCAAATACAAAAACACCTAAAATATATCATACATCTTGACCTGGGTGGATTCATTTCAAGGTCAGAAGGATGATCCAATATATACAAAGCAATCAATATGACACTCCATACCAACAAAAAGAAAAACAAAAAACACATGATCATCTCAATAGATGTAGAAAAAGCATTTCATAAAATTCAACATACATACAGATGACCAACAAGCACATGAAAAGATCTCAACATTGCTATTATAATTATAATAGTGTCTGACTCTTCACGACCCCATGCTCTGTAGTCTACCAGGCTCCTCTGTCCATGGGATATTCCAGGCAATAGTACTGGAGTGGATTGCCATTTCCTTCTCCAGGGGATCTTCCCAACGCAGGGATCAAACCCAGGTCTCCCGCATTGTAGATAGACACTTTACAATCTGAGCCACCAGGAAAGCTTTATTATAATTATTAGAGAAATACAAAGCAAAACTACAGTGAGGTATCACCTCTCACTGGTCAGGATGGCTATTATCAAATATCTACAAACAATAAATGCTGGAGTGAGTATTGAGAAAAGGGAATCCTTCTACACTTTTGGTACAGTGTAAACTGAAACAACTACCATGGAAAACAGTATGGAAGTGCCTCAAAAAACTAAAAATAGAACTATCATATGACCCAGAAAACCCACACCTGGACATATGCCAGAAGCAAATCATAATTCCAAAAGATAGATGCACCCCAATGTTCACAGCAGCACTATTTATGACAGCCAGGACATGGAAGTAGCCTAAATGACCATCAATAGAAGAATGCATAAAGATAATGCAGTAAATATTTACAATGGAATATTACTCAGCCATAAAATGTAATGGGATTAGGTTATTTTTAGAGACATGGATGGACCTAGAGAATGTTATACAGAGAGAGAAGTCAGTCAGAAAGAGAAAAACAAATATTGTATAATATCACTTATATAGATGGTAAAGATGATCTTATCTGAGAAGCAGAAACAGAGAAAGTCTTAGAGAACAAATGTATGGATAGCAAAGGGGAGGGGAGTGGGAAGAATTGGGAGATTGTGATGCACACATATATACTACCAATGCTACAATAAAATAGATAATTAATAAGAACATACTGAAGAGCACAGGAAATGACATAAGGCACTGTGGTGACCTGAATGAGAAGGAAGTTCAAAAGGGAGGGAATATACTTAAATGTATGGTTGATTCATTTTGCCATAAAGTAGAAACAACACAACTTGTAAAACAACTGTACTCCAATAAAAATAATTTTTTAAAAATAAGTAAATAAAGAAAAAATTAAAAATATAAAAGCAACCCTCAAAACGGGAGAATATATTTGCAAATGAAGCAACCAACAAGGGATTAACATCCAAAATATCCAAACAGCTCATTCAACTCAATTAAAAAAAAATAACTGAATCAAAAATTGAGCAGAAGATCTAAACAGACATTTCTCCAAAGAAACCATACAGATGGTGAGAAACAACATGAAAAGATGCTCAACATCACTAAATATTAGAGAAATCCAACTAAAACTATAATGAGATATCACCTCAGGCTGGTCAGAATGGCTATTATCAAAATATCTACAAAAAATAAGTGCTGGAATCTGCAATGTATATAAACAACTCATACAACTCAGTAACAGAAAAAAAGACAGCCCAATCAAAAAATGGGTAGAAGACCTAGATAGACATTTCTCCAAAGAAGATATACAGATAGCCAGTAAACACATGAAAAGATGCTCAACATCACTAATTACTAGAGAAATTCAAATCAAAAGAACAGTGAGATATAACCTCACACCAGTCAGAATGGCAATAGTCAAAAAATCAACAAACAATAAATGCTAGAGAGGCTCCAGAGAAAACAAAACACTCTTGCATTGTTGATGGAAATGTAAACTGATATAGCCACTACAGAGAGCAGTATGGAGATTCCTTAAACAACTAGGAATAAAACTACCATATGGACCAGCAATCCTACTATTGGGCATATACCCTGCGAACACCATACCTGAAAAAGACCTATGTACCCCAAAGTTCATACCAGCACTCTTTACTCCATAGCTAGCACATGAAAGGAACCTGGACATTCATCCGTCAATGGATGAATATTCAATGGACAGATGAATGGATAAAGATGTGGTACATATATATAAAGGGATATTACTTAGTCATTAAAAAGAACAAATTTGAGTCAGTTCTAGTGAGGTGGATAAACCTAGAGCCTGTGATACAGAGTGCAGTAAGTCAGAAGAGAAAAACAATTATCATGTATTAATGCATATATATGGAATCAAGAAAAATTGTGTTGATGAACTTAAGTTGCAGAGAAGGAATAGATATGCAGATATAGAGAAACGACTTGTGGACATAATGGGAAAAGGAAAGAGTGAGATGAATGGAGAAAGTAGAAACAATATATATACACTACCATGTGTAAAATAGATAGCGAGTAAGAAGATGCTATATAACACAGGAAGTCCAGCTTGAAACTCTGTAATGACCTAGAGGGACAGCATGGGGGGTAGGAGGGAGGCTCAAGAGGGAAGTGATACATATTTAATTATGGCTGATTAGTACTATTGTACGGAGAAGGCAATGGCACCCCACTCCAGTACTCTTGCCTGGAAAATCCCATGGGCAGAGGAGCCTGGTGGGCTGCAGTCCGTGGGGTCGCTAAGAGTCAGACACGACTGAGCGACTTCACTTTCACTTTTCACTTTCATACATTGGAGAAGGAAATAGCAACCCACTCCAGTGTTCTTGCCTGGAGAATCCCAGGGACAGGGGAGCCCAGTGGGCTGCCGTCTATGGGGCCGCAAAGAGTCGGACATGACTGAAGCGATGCAGCAGCAGCAGCAGCAGTGCTATTGTATGGCAGAAACCAACACAACACTGTAAAGCAGTTTTCCTACAATCAAAAATATTTTTTAATAAATAAAAAAATGAATGCTGTAGAGGATGTGGAGAAAAGGAAACTCTCTGACACTGTTTGCTGGAATGTGAATTGGTACAGCCATTATGGAGAACATTATGGAGGTCTTCAAAAAAATAAAAATAGAACTACCATATGACTCATAAATTTCACTCCTGGGCATATACCTGGAAAAAAAACATAATTCAAAAATACACAGACCTCAATGTTTATAGCGACACTATTTACAATAGCCAGGGAAATGGAAACAATATAAATGTCCATTAATAGAAAAATGGATAAAAAAGATGTGGTAAATATGCATGCTATACAAATATGTATATCTGTTGCTATTATTGTCAGTTGCTCAATCATGTCTAACTCTTTGTGACCATATGGACTGCAGAACACCAGGCTCCCCTGTCTTTCACTATCTCCTTGAGTTTACTGAAACTCATGTCCAATGAATGTGCCAACCAACCATCTCATCTTCTGTCATCCCCTTCTCCTCCTGCCCTCAGTCTTGCCCAGCATCAGCATCTTTTCCAATGAGTCAGATCTTCCCGTCTTTGATTCAGGTGGCCAAAGTACTGGAGTTTTAGCCTCAGCATCAGTCCTTCCAATGAATATTCAGAGCTGGTATCCTTTAGGATTGACCAGTTTGATCACCTTGCTCTCCAAAGGACTATCAAGACTCTTCTCCTGTATCACAGTTTGAAAGCATCAATTCCTCAGAGCTCACTTTTACTTTTCACTTTCATGCATTGGAGAAAGACATGGCAACCCACTCCAGTGTTCTTGCCTGGAGAATCCCAGGGATGGGGGAGCCTAGTGGGCTGCAGTCTATGGAGTTGCACAGAGTCAAACACAACTGAAACGACTTAGTAGCAGCAGCAGTAGCCTTCTTTATGTTCCAACTCTCTTATCCATACATGATTTCTGGAAAAATCACAGCTTTGACTATATGGACAATTGGCAGCAAAGTGATGTCTCTGCTTTTTAATACACTGTCTAGGTTGGTCAGTTTTCTTTCCCAAGAAGCACATATCTTTTAATTTCCTGGCTGCAGTCACTATTCACAGCGATTCTGGAGCCCAAGAAAATAAAGTCTGTCACTGCTTCCATTTTTTCCCCATCTATTTGTCATGAAGTGATGGGACTGGATGGCATAATCTCAGCTTTTTTTTAATGTTGAGTTTTAAGCCAACTTTTTCACTCTCTTTTCACCCTCATCAGGATGCTCCTTAGTTCCTCTTCACTGTCGGCTACAAGGGCGGTGCCATTTGAGGTTATTGATATTTCTTGCAGCAATCTTTTCTCCAGCTTGAGCCTCATCCAGCCCAGCATTTCTCATGATGTACTCTGCATAGAAGTTAAATAAGAGAGTGACCATATACAGCCTTGATGTACTCCTTTCCCAATTTTGAACTAGTTCGGTGTTTCATGACTGGTTCTAACTATTGCTTCTTGACCTGCATACAGGTTACTCAGGAGGCAGGTAAGGTGGTCTGGTATTCCCATCTCTTTAAGAATATTCTAGTTTTTTTGTGATCCACACAATCAAAGTCTTCGGTGTAGTAATGAAGTAGAAGTAGATGTTCTTCTGGAATTTCCTTGCTTTTTCTAAGATCCAGGGGATGTTGGCAAATTGATCTCTGGTTTCTCTGCCCTTTTTAAATCCAGGCTGTACATCTGGGAGTTCTCGTACTGTTCACATACTGTTGAAGCCAAGCTTGAAGGATTTTGAGCATTAGTTTGCGAGCATGTGAAATGAGTACAACTGTGTGGTAGTTTGAACATTCACTGGCATTGCCTTATTTGGGAATGAAATTAAAAATGAATTTTTCCAGCCCTGTGGCCACTGCTGAGCTTTGCAAATTTGCTGGAGTATGAGTGCACCAGTTTCACAGCATGATATTTTAGGATTTGAAATAGCTCAGCTGGAATTCTATCACCTCCACCAGCTTTGTTCATAGTGATGCTTCCTAAGACCCACTTGACTTTGCACTCCAGGATGTCTGACTCTAGGTGAGTGATCACACTATCGTGCTTATCTGGGTCATTATGATCTTTTTTGTACAGTTCTTGGGTATTCTTGTCACCTCTTCTTAATATCTTCTGCTTCTGTTAGGTCCATACCATTTCTGTCCTTTGTTGTGCCCATCTTTGCATGAAATGTTCCCTTGGTATCTCTAGTTTTCTTGAAGAGATCTCTAGTCTTTCCCATTCTATTATTTTCCTCTATTTCTTTGCATTGTTTACCTAGAAAGGTTTTATTATCTCTCCTTGCTATTCTTTGAAACTCTGCATTCAGATAGATATATCTTTCCTTTTCTCCTTTGCCTTTTTTTTTCTCTTCTTTCTTGATTTAGGTCACTCCTGAATGACCTAGTGGTTTTCCATATTTATTCAATGTGTGTGTGTGTGTGTGTGTGTGTGTATTTATACATATAGTCACCATATCTGAGGTGGTTCAATAGAATATTACTAAGCTATAAAAAAGGAACACAATAATGCCATTTGCAGAGGAGTGAATAGACCTTGAGACTGACGTACAGAGTGCTAAGTCAGAAAGAGAATAAAAAAATCATATCTGCTCAGAGGGTAAAGCATCTGCCTACAATGCGGGAGACCTGGGTTCAATCCCTGGGTTGGGAAGATCCTCTGGAGAAGGAATGGCAACCCACTCCAGTACTCTTGCCTGGAAAATCCCATGGTCTGTGAAGCCTGGTAGGCTACAGTCCATGGGGTCGCAAAGAGTGGGACACAACTGAGCAACTTCACTTTATATCACTTTTATGTGGAATCTAGAAAAATGATACAGATGAACTTATTTTCAAAACAGAAATAAAGACAAACATGTAGAGATAAAACTTATGGATACCAAGTGGGAAAGAGTGGGTGGAATGAATTGGGAGACAGAGATCAACATATATACACTATCATGTACAAAATGGATAATGAATGAAACCTACTTTATAGCACAGGGAACTCTACTCAGTGCTCTTTTGTAACCTAAATGTGAAGGAAACCTAAAAAAGAGGGGATACATGTATATATATATAAATGATTCACTCTGCTGTATAGAAGAAAGCAATACAACAGTGTAAAGCAATTATACTCCAATTTTTTTTTAAAGAGTACTATGAAAAAGAAGTCAGAGAGGAAATATCATGTACTTAAATTGAAGTGGTCTTTTTAGAAAACTTTCAAAATGCGTCTCTCAGTAGTTCCCAGTTATTTGTGTTAATTCTGGCTTCATCTATTATGTAATTTTTATTTTAGTGGATGAGCAAGCAAGGTATTTACAGTGTTACCTCTTCTGGATGCAGTCAAACAGGTTTTCTTTAAGGTAGAAAAAAATACATTCAGATGTTCTAAAAATGGTAAATTAACCATACTAGGGATTCTTAGATATCTATAAGAGTTTTGTTTGATGCAAATTCATATTTAGGTATCAACTAAATATCTAGTAGGAATTTTAGGTGTTTAAAAGCGTTAATCCATATTGTTTTATTCATATGTCAGAGTTTTAGGCTTTCAAAATGTTTTACTGATATATGGCATATATTTTTGAGAAGGCCCTGGTTGTATGTTTTTCATAGTACTCTTTAACAATAATTACTTTTGTCAAAAATTACACTGCAGTAACTATTAGAAGATCTTGGTTTTCATTCTGAATTTTCAACATACACAATAAGCCTCAAAACATATTTCCCTCAAAGAACCCTGGGCAGCTGGATCCCTAAAATCCCTCTGGCTCTTACCATTTTATGAGTACTCTATTTGTCTAAAGAGAGGCAACCATTTTGGAAGAATGGGTAAGGAAAGTGTAGCATACACATATAAAGAAATAACATTCAACCTTAGGAAATAAGAATCCTGCTATATTCAACAATATGGATGAATCTTAAGGACATTACATTAAGTGAAATAAGCCAGCCACAGAAGGACAAATACTGCATGATTTTGCTTATATGAGATATCTTACATAGTTACAGAAACTGAGAGTGTAATGGTATTTGCCAATGGCTGGGGGAAAGGAAATGGAGATTTGCTATCCACTAGAATTAAAGCTTTAGTTATGTAAAACAGGTAAGTTCTATTCTACAGATCTGCTGTTCAATATTGTGCCTATGGTTAAGAACACTGTATTGTACACTTAAAATTTTGCTAAGAACATAGATCTTCTGTTAAATTCTCTTATCACAGCAATGAATGTCAATTCAAAATTATAGAACCACAATACATATTTAATCAAATTATTTTACTGCTGTGAATAAGCAATAATATACAGAACCACAGCTTCTTCACTGTACATTTTAGTCTCATAATTGTCATAAATAAGGTGGTAAAAAGAAATACCTGTTTGATAGGATTAGTATATGTAATATTTATTTTGTAGAATGAAATTATAGTCAGTTACTTCTAATAAATTTATCTTATTTGTTGGATAATTGTTGATTCACTAACACAATCTTTGTGCTATCCATTATATAAATCCATACCATATATATAAATGTATATATTACAGAATTAGTTTGATTAGTTTCATATACCATGTTAATTTGACTTTCAGTTTTTTGAGTGGTAAATATTTTAGCTCTTGTAGGATGGCTTATAGGACAGTTATATTGACAGAGTTACGATATTGATAAAACCAAACTTACTGTTTTACTTGCCATAGCAATGAGTGGAATAATCTAGTTTGCAGACTATTGATTTCATGTCTATAGCATATAAATCAATACATTTGTGCAGGAGCTTGTAAATCTGCACTTTAACAAACACTGAAGGTAATTCTGATGTAAATATTACAAAAATAAAAAAAAAACACAAAACCCCATATGAGAAATATTGTTAATTTGGAATTATAAGCATATATTTGTCTGTCATTTAGTCGCTAAGTCATGTCCAACTCTTTTGCGACTCCATGGACTGGAGCCCACCAGGCTCCTCTGTCCATGGGATTTTCCAGGCAGGAATACTGGAGTGGGTTTCCATTTCCTTCTCCAGGGGATCTTCCCGACCCAGGGAATGAATCCATGTCTCCTGCATTGGCAGACGGATTATTTACCAATGAGCCACCAGGCAAGCCATTAGCATATATATATATATATATATATATATATATATATAAAATGTATATATTCCAAATATATGGAAGATAGTATACCACATAGGAGTGTGTATACACACATTAATGTGTACATATGTGTGTGTATATCTAATTTATGTATTTGCATATAATATATGGGCCTCTGTGTGGCTCAGTGGTTAGGAATCCACCTGCAATGCAGGAGATCTCGGTTCGATCCCTGAGTCTGGAAGATCCCCTGGAGAAGGAACTAGCTACCCACTTCGGTATTCTTGCCTGGAAAATCCCATAGACAGAGGAGCCTGGTGGGCTACAATCCATGGGGTCACAAAAGAAACACACACACATTTACCTAGTGTCCTTTCAATGGCATCTGCAATGTCGTCTTATTCTTCCTTCTTCATACTTCTTTTGCCTATATGACACCTTATGCCTTGTATTTCCTATCTTGCTTCCTCTTATCTTTTAGACTCCTATCAATATGTTTTGGTTTTTTTACCATCAATATCAAATACATATCAGTTGTGCTTCTACTCACAGCTACTGAATCATATAAATAGATACTGTCTATCAGATGGCATTAATATGTCCCAAAGAGACTTCAAACTACTTATATCTAAAACAACTCTCAATAATCACAGTATTTCTATTCAAAACTTGACCTTTCGTCAACATTTTCCAACTCAGTCAGTATATCTCCAGCCTTCACCAATTTATGCCAGCTAGAAAATGTTTTATTAGAACACCACCTTCTTTAACATTCTTCATTACAGAGGTCTTTATCACTGTACCTCCTAAACATCTATCAAGTCATTTTACTTCTTCATTGCCATCAATATCATCCTAATACAAGCTATCATGATTTTTTTCTTGAATTACAGCAATCACCTCTTAAAGAGATTTTCTTGTAGCTAATCTAGCCACACTTCAAATAAATCCCTACACTTCAGTAAGAATCATCATCTGAAAATGCAAACCTGTTCATTTAATTGATTTTGATAAAAATCTTTCAATAAATTCTCAGTATTCTTATCAAATTTTTACATTTCTTAAAATACACTTAATCTAGATTTTACCTATGACTTCATTTCACTAATTCCACTATTCTTCACTCAATTACTGATTTTACTTTACACTTCAATGATAACAGTGCATTAAAAATTTTAAAACAGAATAAAGATGTATTTCCTTTTTAAAAATATTATATACTAAAATTATGTTTTGAAAACTCTGCAGTTTCATGAGACCACATCTTGAGTTTCTAAAGAAACAGGTCATATTCACCCATATTATAGTGTTTAATTTTTGCCTTTAAATAACATGGTACATAAAAGATCTACTTACAAAACAAAAGGCAAATTATTTCCAAGACTATTCAATTAATTTGAAAAGAATGCCAAATATGAACTGGCACACTAAGGAACAAATCTGTAGGAAAAACTCTTATTTCCTTTCACAAATTTTGATAAAATCAAATTATTTTTCATTGATTGAGTGATAAACAAATACTTGATGAAATGCTTCATCTTTCAAAATTCCACTCTATATATCAGTACCCAATCTTCAAAATTTCCTCAGCTTTGATAATTACTCCTTATAATTTTCCTGCATTTGTTAAGTTTTTTAAGATATCTAATTCTTTAAAGGCCCAAATATAGTTGTTCTTGAATCTCAATTTTGCCTCAGGCAATGACATCAATGCTAGGTTGATAGAAACTGTCTACTTACCATATTGTAGGTGGTTCAGAACCTTCTATTTCTAAGTAATCATACTTTTCTTCCATTTGGAAATCAGTAAATATGAGTGAAATTGTATCCCCAGGTTCTGCTACAATGGTCCAAGTGCAATCAGCATTATTATGGTACTCATTAGGAAAACTAGGGCTTGATATGATGCCACTAGATCCTCTCATTGTTCCTCCACATGCATCTTCAGCTGTTGAAAACAAAAATGAGATGTTCAGATATAAATCATTAAGAGAAATATGGTTAAATCAATTGTTAATATTACTGAATAAAGGTAATAGGACAAACGTTGTGAAACCAAATGCACATTATACTAATAGAGATTAAATAAAGTGTTAAGTTCATAAAAATTTTTAATCACATATATAAATATAAATGCTATCATGACTGGGCTTCCAGGTGGTGCTGAAAGTGAAAGTGAAGTAGCTTAAAGTCATATCCGACTGTTTGTTACCCCGTGGGCTGTAGCCTACCAGGCTTCTCCCTCCATGGGATTCTCCAGGCAAGAATACAGGATTGGGTTGCCATTTCCTTCTCCAGGGGATTGGTCTCCTGCATTGCAGTCAGACGCTTTAACCTCTGAGCCATCAGTGATCCTGGGTGATGCTAGTGGTAAAGAATTCACCACTGTGAATCCACTGTGAGTGTATTTCCCCTAGAGTAGGAAATGCAAATGGCAACACAGACAGAGGAGCTTGGCAGGCTATAGGCCATGGAATCACAGACTCAGACATGACTGAGCAAGGAAGGATGGAAGGATAGGCTATCATGATTATTTTATAATCATTGGTTGAAAGCAATGATGTAAATAAAAACCTATATTCCAATCAGAGCTCAGAGTAAAAGAATTAAGATTTTCTCTTCATTGATTGGATGATGGAGTAAAACAAAAGAAACACTGTTCTTAAGGTCTATAATGGGAAATTTTCAGTCACTTTGTGCATATTCATGATAGGTCTCAGCTTTGTTTTTATTCCCTTAAGGGAGTTCTGTACCAAATAAATACTATGAAAGAATATAAAAAAAATAAATTTTTGTCACTGACATTCAAAAGTTATTGAAAATGTTTGTGGAAATGCAATTTAAATAAAATACATCACATATCTAGGACACTTTAATTAGAAAGAAATAATATAGCAACTAAAATAATATACGCAGCAACACATCTTTAGTAACATATTCCCTATGACTATCAAGTAATGTAAGCATATTTTCCTACTTATTCATATGATACATGTACACACAGTAGATAAGAAAGCCTTCCTCAGCGATCAATGCAAAAAAAAAAAATAGAGGAAAAGAACAGAATGAGAAAGACTAGAGATCTCTTCAAGAAAATTAGAGATATCAGGGGAACATTTTATGCAAAGATGGGCTCGATAAAGGACAGAAATGGTATGGACCTAATAGAAGCAGAAGATATTAAGAAGAGGTGGCAAGAATACACAGAAGAACTGTATAAAAAAGATCTTCATGACACAGATAATCACGATGGTGGGATCATTCATCTAGAGCCAGACATCCTGGAATGTGAAGTCAAGTGGACCTTAGAAAGCATCACCACGAACAAAGCTAATGGAGGTGATGGAATTCCAGTGGAACTATTTCAAATGCTGAAAGATGATGCTGTGAAAGTGCTGCACTCAATATGCCAGAAAATTTGGAAAACTCAGCAGTGGCCACAGGACTGGATCTAGAGCCAGACATCCTGGAATGTGAAGTCAAGTGGGCCTTAGAAAGCATCACTATGAACAAAGCTAGTGGAGGTGATGGAATTCCAGTTGAGCTGTTTCAAATCCTGAAAGATGATGCTGTGAAAGTGCTGCACTCAATATGCCAGCAAATCTGGAAAACTCAGCAGTGGCCACAGGACTGGAAAAGGTCAGTTTTCATTCCAATCCCAAAGAAAGGCAATGCCAAAGAATGCTCAAACTACCGCACAACTGTACTCATCTCACATGCTAGTAAAGTAATGCTCAAAATTCTCCAAGCCAGACTTCAGCAATACGTGAACCGTGAACTCCCTGATGTTCAAGCTGGTTTTAGAAAAGGCAGAGGAACCAGAGATCAAATTGCCAACATCCGCTGGATCATGGAAAAAGCAAGAGAGTTCCAGAAAAACATCTATTTCTGCTTTATTGACTATGCCAAAGCCTTTGACTGTGTGGATCATAAGAAACTGTGGAAAATTCTGAGAACTGTTAGGTAGGTAGAATAGGGAAAAGGAGTCCAAAATGGTGGCGGCTAAAAAAACAAGGAAGGTCCGAGGACCAGAGTGAAGACTTCAGGTAGAATAAACAGCACTCCTGGCTAAGCCCAATTTACATAGAGCAGGCCCAGGTAGAAAAAATATATATATAAAAGGAGGAGCCAAAGCGCTTTCTCTCTCTCTCCCTCTCTCTCTCTCCCTCCCCCACGTGCTCCTCCACTCTCTTCTCTTCAAGTCTTTGGGTTGGCATGCCCTCACACTTCGAGGATGGATTCTCCTGCTATCTTCTAAATAAAATAGAGCTGTAACACTGATTTGCCCAAGAGCTATAACACAGTTTGTCCAAGACCCAAGAGCAGTGATGCACCGAGGGCTTTAATGTCTGTCGCTCCAAATCTTTGTTGTGACGAGACAAAGAACCGAGGAACAAACACTCGCGTGATAGAACCATGCTCAGAAATCTGCCTCTGTAACTACATGTGAGCTCTAAAGAGACAGATATGAACTGAGTCAACCCATGTGTTTGGCAAAGGGTAAAACTCAAGAAATACTTGCTGAGTACATAAATTCCAAATGATACAAAATCATCCTCTTCTAAGCACCATGAAGACTCCTCAGGGTCCTCAGCAATTCTTCTCCATCCCCACCCCACCCCTCTGGCTTCAGCTTGTGCTTATCTTTCTCTTTTCTGTGTGTGATTTCCACAATGTTCGTCAGACTGCCTCTGAGTCATCCATTGGCTTATCATGAGACACTAAACACATGCTGGATGTTCAATAAATATTTGAGGCATGAATGTTCTAGGGAGGGGCCCTAACGGTTTCCCCAGAACTTCTTCCCTGAAGTATCAGTACTTTTCTTCTGTTCTTAGTCTGCCTTAAAGTTTAGTGATTTGTGTTCCTGTCCTCTCACCCTGCCCATTCCCTTCTCAAATCCTTTGCACTGATGTTTCCTTTGCTTGAATGCCCCCACCCCACCCCAGCACTTCAAAAGACTGGCTTCCAGTCACAGGAACATGATAGACTGAATGTTTGTGACCCCCTGCTCCACACCCATTTGTATGTTGAAACCTAATCCCCAGTGTGATGGTATTTGGAGGAGGGATTTGGAGGAGGTGGAATTGTCCTTTAGTTGCTAAATCGTGTCCAACTCTTTTGTGACCACATGGACTGTAGCCCACCAGGCTCTCTGGAATCTGGCAGGCAGATTCTTTGAAAGTGAAAGTGAAGTCGCTCAGTCGTGTCCGACTCTTTGCGACCCCATGGACTTTAGCCCACCAGGCTTCTACATCCATGGGCTTCTCCAGGCAAGAGTACTGGAGTGGGTTGCCATTTCCTTCTCCAGAGGATCTTCCTGACCCAGGGATTGAACCCAGGTCTCCCACATTGTAGGCAGACGCTTTACCATCTGAGCCACCAGGCAGATTCTTTACCACTAGCCAACAGGGAAGCCGCGGGAGGTGGGATTAGTGTCCTTATGAAAGAGATTCCCTTGCTCCTTCTACCAGGTGAGGACACAGAGAGAAGACAGTGTCTGGGAACCAGGAAGAGGGTCCTCACCAGACACCAAACTACCAACACCTTGATCTTGGACTTGTCAGCCTCCAGAACTACAAGAAGTAAACTTCTGGTGTTTATAAGTCACAATTTGGTTTTCTGAATAAGCAGCCCAAACAGACCAAGACACTTCAGATCTTCAAAAGAGTGACTTCTCAGCAGTCACCATTTAGCTGAAAGCTCCCCTCTGAGGTCTTTCCTGAGTCCATAGGCCAATCTAGCTCTCCAGTCAGTTGCCGTCACATCACTTTGTGTTGTTTTCTTCCGAGAACATCATTCTCTGAAACCATCTTGATTATCTGCATATTTGTTCATGGTCTGAGTGCCCCTTTCCTCCAGGAATGTCAGCTCCTTTAAGGATGTGACAAGGTTGTCTTGTTTCCTGCTGTATTCTCAGCCCCAAGGAGGGGCAGTATACAGTTAATGCCTAATAAGTATTTGCTGAATGAATGAATAATGGTTGTCTGCAAGCTTCTCTAGGGAAGGATTTAGATGTAAGTAATAAGATGATGATGATGATAGCTATTTTTTGAGCCTGAAAGATGAATTAAGCTTTGTATCAAGTACTTAATGATTATTCTTCATGACAACCCAATGAGGTAGGAGCTATTTTTAATCCCTATTGGTCAGATCCAACTGAAGCTTAGATGAGTTATATCACACAGCTAGTGCTGGCTGCTGGTTTTCAAAATGGTGTCCCTAAGTAGCCACAGCTTCAGCATCACCTTGGAACCTTGGAACATTACCGTGTAATCAGAAATACATATTCTTAGGCCCCACCCCAGACATACTGAGTCAGAAACTCTGCGATGAAGCCCAGCAATCTGATTTTTAACAAAACTTCCATGTAATTCCGACTCACTAATGTGAAAAATCTATCATTGAAAGAAAGATAAGGTTGAACCCCTTTTTTAAAAATGGCTTTATTGAGAGAGAATTCATATATCACACACACTTAGGTGAGTACAATCTATTGGTTTTTGTTATATTGGCAGGGCTGTGTAACCTCCAAATAGATTTGGTGCAATCACCAAAATAGACTGGGATTAGATTAATAAATTAAAACATTTTTTGTCTCCCTTAAGAGAAACTCCATACCCACTAACAGTCCCATTCCCTTTGCATTCCCCAGCCACAGCTCTAAACAACCACTGATTAATTTTTTGTCCTTATGATTTTGCCTATTCTGGACATTTCATACAAATGAGATGATACAAACAAATATTAATATGTGATCTTTTGTGATTGGCTTCTTCCACTTTGCACAACATGTTCAATGTTCATCAATGTACTGTAGCAGCATATATCATTTTGATTGACAAATAATATTCCATTTATGGAAACACCACATTTTTTATGAACACTTTTTAATGTAAACATCTGGGTTGTTTCTACATTTTGCCTGTTATGAATTACACTATGAACATTCATGTATAAGTTTTCATGTGGATATAGATTTTCATTTCCCTTGGAACTTCAAATATAACTCCAAATATTACGTATACATAGAATTGCTGGGTCACAGATCTTATTCTTAAGCACTACACATTTCAGCTGGTGTTAATTATTATTATTAAATCCTCTGTTGCTATTAAATAATTATGTTATCAGTAACACCAATATTTGTTTATATCTATTAAGTATCTCTGTTGCAAAGCCCTTCAGTTGTATTAATACAAATCTTTACCTTAACCCTTTAAGACAGGAATCATCATCCCTGTTGAATGGGTGAGAGAGACTGGGGCTCTGGGAGGTTAAGGCAACTTGTCTACACTCAAACAGCTAACATGAGTAGAGCGGGGATCGCAATTCACATTGGCCTGTTTCCTGTGCCCTCTGTGCCCAATGACATGTTCTGGGCCATACCCTGCTCCAAAGCTTTCAAAACACACCTACACCCTTCCTTTCTGGCTTTTTCTGGAAGTGAGGCTGGCCTGCCATCCCAAGGGTAAGAGCCGCACACTCAGTGCCCATGCTCTCTTCCAGCTGGGGCTGAAGGCCAGGGGAGGGGCTGCCCTGGGAGCTGGAAATAAAGTAGAGGGAGGGTTGGGCTGAGCAGGAGAGGATTGGAAGGTTAGGAGGCTGTGAGCCAGAGGTAAGAAGTTTTATATTCTGGGTTTTTTTGTTTGAGTTGGTTTTGGCTCCTAGAGAACAGGTGAGGTGGGGCTTGGCAGCTTTGTGATTGGGGGTGAGGAGTGAGGCTGGAGCAAGCTGAAGGGGAAAGTGCTAAGTCAGGGCAGAGGGCTTTCACAGTCAGGCTGGCCTGGGGAGACCCCTACATTGTAAAAAGGAGACTAGGGAGGGGCTTGTGCACCATATACTCCTTGAGCCCCTTGCTCTGCACCAGGCCTGGTCTGCACTGGGGTGGGAACAGAAGTTTTCAGCGTGAGGCATCCAGGGAGAGGTCGGAGGGAGTGGAAGAAGGCCCACCTGGCTGGGGAGATGGAAGTAGCAGGATGGAGGGGAAATTCTGTGAGTGATCATAGAATGCAGTGAAACTCAGGCTTCAAGGCTGTAAAGCTTTAGCCCTGGGCTGGAGGGAGGCAACGCTGGTGGAGGAACTGGCTTCAGGAAGGCCTGGATCAGGCAGGCTCAGGAGAGAAGGGCTGGCGGGTCAGCCCAGGGCTGTCGGCTAGAGCTGTGCTGCCCAGGATGGCTGCCAGCAGCCTGCAGCCCTGGTGGTTGTGTACATCTAAACCAGTTAACATTCAATAAGATTAAAAATCCAGCTTCTCAGTCGTACTAGCCACAGTTCAAGTGCTCAATAGCCATGTTAGGGTAGCAGCTCCAGTATTAGAATGGATATAGAACCCACCATGGTAGAAAGTCCCTTTGGCCAGTGGGAAGCCCTCAGGAGGGGTTTGGATTGCTCAAGGACCCGTTGGAAAGAGCAGGCTTAGTCTATGGGGTGCCTGGCCTGGGAGGTCTCTGGACGACAGGTGAGGGAAGGTCCCCAGCACTGTGAGGTGGTGTGACTAGCCTCCTGCCAGCGTAAAGTGGACTCTGTCCCCAAGGACAGAAACTAACTGAGCAGGGCCTCTTCACTTCAACTTGGGATCCCTGATCAGTGTGACTGGAACCAGGGGTCAGAGAAACATGGAGTGAGTGGTGCCGGGGAGGGAGGTGTGGCTGCTGAGGGGGGCTGAGCCTGGGCCTGAGGGGGTCTCCAACTTGGTCATGGTGGTCTACTGGGGTTGAACAGAAGAAGAGCTGGGGGAGGTGTGTATGAGCTGCAAGCGGAAACCAGAGTGGAGGCCTGATGGATGGAGGTGGGGTTGCATGGTTTCAAAAAACAAGAGAGAACTTCCCTGGCATCCATTGTTTAAGACTCCCAAGTTCCACTGCAGAGGGAGTGGGATTCGATCCCTAATCAGGAAACTAAGATCCCGCATGCCCAGTGGGGTGGCCAAAATAACATTAAAAAAAAAAAAAAAAAAGAGACAAGAGAGAGGGAAGCCGCTCATCCCTCACAATGGGCTATCTCTGCTTGCTTTCCAGGCCCAAAACCATCCAGCTGACGAGGATGGAATACGCCATGAAGTCCCTCAGCCTTCTCTACCCTAAGTCCCTCTCCAGGTGAGGAAAGCCAGCTGGGGAAGGGAAGGGGAGCTAACGTGCTCTGTAGGGCAGACCTTCTGCAACCTCGATGGCCACGTAAGTCACCTCGGCATCTTGTTCAAATGCGGACGCTGATTCAAGAGGTCTGGAGTGGAATCCTTCCACAATTCCCCAGGAGATATTAAGGCTGCTGCCTCTTCCCAATCCCCATATCATATCCTAAGTAGAAACAGGGAGATACTGCTTGAGATTTTGATTCTTGACCTCACTTAAAATTCACCACAACTTTGAGAAGCGGGGATTATTTTGCCAGATTAATAGGCAGGGAAACTGAGGCACAGGGTGGGCACTCTCTTGGAGCAAATGTGTAGTGAAGCCAAGATTTGAACTTGGGTCTACCTGACTCCAAAACCTAGGTTCCCTGCAGTCCTTTGGTTCTCCATTGTGTATCTGAGTTCAAACTCTCTTATACTGACCTCAGCTTTGCCATTTCATCTCACATTACAGATGATAAGGAGGCAGAGAGAGGAAAGTAGTGGTTGGGCCATCTTCTGTCACTGGCTACTTGTCATGGTCTGAGATCCAGCAGCATCAATGTCACTTGGGAACTCATTACATTGTGACATCTTAGATCTCACCCAGACCTACTGAATCAGAGCCTGCATTTTAACAAGATCCCCAGGGAACATATATGTCCACTAAAGTTTAAGATGCACTGATCCAGCAGGCTTTTAAGGAACACTATCCACAGCAGACTAGGTGGATAGTAGGGGAAGAGGAGCATGCTGAGCTGAGCCTAGAGAACTGGGGAGTGAGTTACCCTGTGGTGGGGTGAGAGCTGGAAGGCAGCGGACAGCTCATGCTGATGCTCCATATGGCTTCCAGGCACACGGCAGTGAGCACTTCGGTGGTGACCCAGCAGCAGCTGCTGGAGCCCAGTGCAGAGGCCCCCAGGGCCCGGCCCTGCAGAGTAACCACTGCTGACCGGAGTGTGAGGAAGGGCATCATGGCGCACAGTCTTGAGGACCTCCATGCCAAGGTAGGGGCGGGCCTGCCTTCTCACAGCTCACCATGGCGACCTTGGTTGACAGCTGGCCCTGACAGCTGCCTCTGACCTTGGGGTCATGAGGTAGGACTTCAGTAGGGATGAAATTCATAAGAAAAATACGCTCTGAAAAATACCTCTGGCCTATTGTTAGTATCAGATGGTAATGTACTGCCACCCTCCTGTCCCCAGACAGACAAGACTCCAGATGGGCACCACCAGCCTATTGAAGTTGCCATCAGAAAAGAAATCTTGGACTTCCCTGGTGGTCCAGTGGTTAAGACTGTGCTTCCAATGCAGGGGGCCTGGGTTCAATCTCTGGAGGGGGAAAGATCCCACACGCCCCTTGGTGTGGAGAAAAAAAAACTTTTTTAAATTGAAAAAAAAAAATTAAAACTATCGATCTGTAAGATTCCAAAGAGGAAACCAAGGACACATAATACTTGTGCGTGGGAGTAACAGTGGGCAAGAATGACACCCTTCCCCATTTCCATGCTCCCCCTCCACTTGGTTGGGAGTAACTTGTCCTAGTCATTCCTTCTTTTTTTTTAAAATTATTTATTTATTCACTTTTGGCTGTGCTGGGTTTTCGTCGTGCGCAGGCGTTTCTCTAATTGAGGCGAGCAGGAGTTACTCACTAGCTGTGATGTGTAGGCTTCTTATTATGATGGCTTCTCTTGTTGCAGAGCATGGGCTCTAGGGTGCTTGGGCTTCAGTAGCTGCGGCGCGTGGGCTCAGTAGTTGCAGCTTCCAGGCTCAAGAGCTGAGGCTGATAGCTGTGGTGCATGGGCTTAGCTGCTCCACAGCATGTGGGATCTTCCCGGACCAGGGATCGAACTTGTGCCTCCTGCACTGGCAGGCGGATTCTTTACCACTGAGGCACCAGGGAAGCCCCTAATCGTTCCTTCTTATAAAGACACCTTTCCTTCTTAAAGTCACATTAGGATTAGGGCCTACTCTAATGCCTCACTTTAATGTAATTACATCTGTAAAGACTCTATCTCCAATTATAGTCACATTCTGAGGTACTGGGATTAGGACTTCAATATATGAAATTCACAGGGATACCATTTAGCCCATAATACATACAAATCAAGTAAATATAACTGAAGGTCCAGAAATAAATCCATGTATCTGTGGTCAATTGATTTTTGACAGAATGCCAAGGTTATTCAATGGAGAAAGGGTAGTCTTTTCAACAAATGTTGCCAAGTCAACGGGCTATGCAAACGCCAAAGAATCTAGTTGGATCCCTCCCTCATATTATGTATAAAATTAATTCAAAGTGGATCAAACACCTGAATGCAGAGCTAAAACTATAAAATCCTTAGGAAAACATAGGAATAAGAGTACATAACCTTGGTTTCTTAGATATGGTGCCAAACCTCGAAGCAACCAAAGGGAAGAAGTTGGACTTTATCAATATTAAGAACTTTTGTGCATCAAAGGACACTAACAAAAAAATGAGAAGATAATCCACAGAATGGGTGAAAATATTTGCAAAACACGTATCTGATAAGGGTCTAGTATCAAGAATATATAAAGAACTCTTAAAAGAGGATCTACTTGAAAATGGGCAAAAAATCAGAATAGATGTTTTTCCAAAGAAGATGTACAATGGCTAATAACACATGAAAAGATGCTCAACATCCTCAGTCATTAGGAAAATGCAAATAAAAAACACTTCATAACATTAGAATGGCTAAAATGAAGACAAATAATAACAGGTGTTGATAGTGATGTGGAGAAGTTGCTAGTGGGAATATTAGATCATGCAACTGCTTTGAAAAACAGATTGGTAGTTCTCTAAGAAGAGTAAACATAGAGTTATTAAATGACCCAGAAATTCCAACTCTACATATATATCCAGGAAAATTGAGAAGATATGTCACACAAAAATGTGTACATGAATGTGCAAAGCACCATTATTTATGATACTCAAAAAGTAGAAACAACCTCTATGTTCATCAATTGAAGAATGGATTAAAAATGTAGCATATTTATTCAGTGGAATATTATTCAGCCATAAAAAAGTAAATAATCATGCTGAAACACAGATTAACTTTGAAAACTTGCTAAGTGAAAGAAGCCATCTATATGAAATGTCCAGAATGGACAGATCCATAGAGATAGAAAGAAGAGGAGAGGTTGCCAAGGGTGAGGAAATGAGGAGTAACAGTTAATGGGTACTATACTAGGTTTCTCTTTGAGTAAAAATGGGATTGAAAATGTTTTGAAATTAGATAGTGGTGATAGCTGTAGAATTTTGTGAATACAGTAAAAAGCACTGGATTGTGTACTTTCCAAAGAGTGAGTTTTCATGTGAATTAAAACTTATCTCAATTAAAAATTATATATGCGACTCCCATTATATTTTTATCGGACAGCACTATTCTAGAATATTACCCATGAAGTCAGATAAGGAATACCATGACATAGGTTCTTTGGATGGTGACCCCACATCAAAAGCCCTGGGTTTCAGTCCCATCCCATAAAACCCGGCCCACTCATTCTGTCCCTGACAGCTGGTTCAGGTCTTCCCCAAACCAGCTCTGAGACTACATATGATGGCAAGAGCATCACTTACCTTACTCTCCAGGTCCGGGATACCCTGATGCTGGCGTACAAGCCTTTCTTCCGGTGCTGGAGGAAGACGGCACAACTGTCGAGACAGAAGAGTATTTCCAATCCCTGGCAGATGACACTGTATTCATGGTCCTCCACAAGGAGCAGAAATGGCAGCCCCCATCAGAACAGGTGATATCCCACCTGTGTGGGAGAATATTGGGAGCTTAGGAGAAATCCCTGAGGGATGCCAACACATCCTTGTCTTTACGCAGAGCACTAGGTACCAGCTCGCCCTCTCCCATAAGCCTGCCAAGATCGATGTGGCCCAAGTAACCTTCGACCTATACAAGGTGAACCCACAGGACTTCCTTGGCTGCCTGAATGTGAAGGCAACTCTCTACGGCACATACTCCCTCTCCTACGATCTGCACTGCTCCGGGGCCAAGCGCATCATGAAGTGAGTGAACTGTGATTAGCTGGGGCTGGGGTGGGTACACAGCGATGGGAGCGGCCCTATCTTCTCCCATGCACCCTCCGCCTTCTGGGAGCCTGGGACTGGTGCTGATGCTGACCAACCCTGACAGTTAGCATTTGTCTAGGACTTCACGGCTGCACTCGTGTTTTAGTTTATAGTAGTGTATACCAAAGGGATTCATACACTCCTGCTGGTGGAATCTGGATACATTTAGCTTTCCTCATCACCTTCCACTATAACAACTAATTATTTTTCAGCTAAATAAGTAACTTTTCCTAAGAAATCTTTTAATCAACTTTTAAAAAGTGAACATGTCAAAAATTTTACTGAACCCAATTAAGGAGAGAACCAGCAAGAAATTACAATCAGTTCAAAATCCCACCCATGTATAGACTCATCAAGAATGCTGAGCTAAATTTATAAATACAAACCTGGATTTTTCCATGGGTGTGGAAGGGATGAAATAAGTGTCCTTCCATAGATCACAATTCATCTGCAGTTTATAGGTAATAGTCACTTATATGTCTGCTGCTGCTGCTAAGTCGCTTCAGTCGTGTCCAACTCTGTGCAACCTCATAGACGGCAGCCCACCAGGCTCCCCTATCCCTGGGATTCTCCGGCAAGAACACTGGAGTGGGTTACCATTTCCTTCTCCAATGCATGAAAGTGAAAAGTGAAAGGGAAGTCGCTCAGCCGTTTCCAACTCTTCACGACCCCATGGACTGCAGCCCACCAGGCTCCTCTGTTATTAAAGTACAGTTATGGTGGTGGTTCCCAAATTCAGTTGCTACAAGTAGTGCTCTAGAGAACTTTTACCCCATTTAGCAAATGTAGCCAACTAGTTCAAAACCACAAAGCTGGCCTCTTGCCAGTTAGTTCTGAGAGATGCCACTTCTCACCAGTTGCTTCAATTAGTGTTTACTGAGCACCCTGTATGTGCCTGACCCCATGCTGTGAGCTAGAGACGCAGGGATAAACAAAATGTCAGAGCAAGCTCCAAGGGGGCAAGAATTTTTGTAGCCTCCAGTTCCTTGGCGAATGCTGTATCAGCTGGTACCACAGCAATAATTCAAATAATGGGAGAAGCAATGAAGATACATATGAATTGTCATTCACAGTGGGCTTCTGAGAAATCCTACTCTGGGTCTCCAGAGTTCTGCCAGAAGGTACGAGGCTAGAACATACCAGACCTTCTTGGCTTTCCGAGTTTCTTCTCTGCATTTCCAGTCTCCACATGAGGGACCTGAGGCTGCAGTCCGCCTGCCACAGACGACACTCAGCGGCGGGCTCAGGCCTGGTTCTGTGGCAAGAAGTTCCATTTTCCTTCTGTCCCATATCATGTCCCTTCTTGACCTGGGCTTGCTGCCAACAGACTGCAGGTTGCAAAATCTAGAGCAAGAAGTTTCAGTCTTTAAACTCAGTCCATCTAGGGGAAGTGGGACTCTGACCTAAACACAGTAGGCGTACTGGTACCGAAAAACAAGAATGATAGCAAGCTGGAACCCCTGGAATGATTTAGGGGTGTCAGCAAGTGCTTTTTCTTTAACGGTGGTAAAATATACATACCATAAAGTTTACCATTTTAACCACTTTTTTTTAAGTATAAAATTCAGTGACATTAAGTACATTCATAATATTGTCAATGGTCACTTGTACATACATTTCCAGAACTTTTCATCATCCCAAACTATAACTCTGTACCCATCAAATACTAACTGTCTACGTCCGCCCTGCCCAGCCGTACTCACCTCTGTTCTCGTGTCTCTGTGAATTTTCTTATTCTAGGTAACTCATGTAAATGGGATCATACAATGCTTGCCCTTTGGTGTCTGGCTTATTTCACTTAGCGTCATGTTTTCAAAGTCCATATCGTAGCATGTGTCAGAATTTCATTCCTATCTATGTCCAGATGGCTAGTTTGAAGCCTCAGATCTCTAATCTGAGAAATGGGTATTCGTCTCAGGTACAGCCTTTAAATTTCTGAAGGATTTTCATGTATAGACGTTCATAGTTCGAACTTTCTGTCCCATTCCACCTCAATCATAAGTTCATTTACTGAATGAAGGTTAACAGAAGACAGATTTTAATATCAGCCAGGAAGAATTCATTTTCCTTGTGTTTTCTTCTCCTCACTAGGACTAGACACCTATATGACCCTCTTTCAAACAGATTTGGATAAGAATTTGGTTAGTCAAGCATTCAACCACCTAGTCTTGACCCCATGTCTCCCCTGTTCTTCTACACATCAGGCCCTGTATTAAATGATTTATGTTATTTCAGCCTCCTTAACCCTGTGGGGGATCAAAGTGGTGTGACACAGAATGAGGGCGCTGCAGCTCAGAGCTGTAGCAGTTTGCCAAGCTTGTCACAGCTAATGAGACTGGATGAGAACTCAAGCCTGTCTGACTGGAGTCTTGCTCTCAGTGCACTACAGCACCAGGCAGGGAGATCTTCACATCCAGCACTCTGAAAACTACCTAGATTGCAAACGTCTTGGTAACACTTCCATCTAGAACAGAGGTGTGAATGGGCAGAGTCATGTGACGCAGATCCATCTGGCTGATCCAAAGTTATCAACAGTATTAGAAAGACTAAAGGAGGGCTTCCCTGGTGGTCTAGTGGTTAAGACTCAGAGCTCCCAATGCCAGGGACCTGGGTTTGACCCTGGTCAGGGAACCAGAGCCCACATGCTACAACTAAGACCCAGTACAGCCAAATAAATAAATAAAACAAAAAAAAAAAAAAAAGAAAGACTAAAGGAGCTTGAATTTTGCAGGAGAATACACAGACATCTCAGTTAAGGCAGACCCTGTCCCATCTGCTGAGGGAAGGCAACATCTGTTTTATTTGCACATCACTCTACAGTTTATGAAACGGAGCCTGGGGGAGCAGGCATTTAGAAGAGGCAGGAAGGGGTTTTCCTGGTGTTTTGACCCTAATGCCTTCGCATTCCACCCAGGGAAGCTCTCCGCTGGGCCCTCTTCAGCATGCGGGCCACCGGCCATCTGCTGCTTGGCACCTCCTGTTACCTGCAGCAGCTCCTGGATGCCACAGAGCGGGGACAGCCACCCAAGAACAAAGCTGCATCCCTCATTCCAACCAGTCTGAAGGTGCTACAGTGAAAGCCCAGCCAAGGACCAGACTGGGGACCCCATGCTCAGCCGGTAGCACCCCAAGCCTGGCAGCTAGAGAGCTTCTTACCTTCCCACATCTCCCTCAGCTCTATGGGACCATGAATGAGGAAGTTGGGGGAAGGGCCTGAAACCTGGGCTGAGCCAGTCAAAAGAGAATGGAGGGCTCTTGGCCTGGCCTGGCTCCTTCTTGCCCCAGGTAGCTTAGCAGACTAAGACTAGTCACCAGCAGGCAACGGCAGGAAGGCTGCCGCTCAGCAAGCTGTCTTCACGTGCTACACTTTGATTACACTGCCTGCCTCCCGGCCTCCCATCCCAAATGAACCGTCAACCCAACCCACTTATGTAAGATATTAGAGAGGTCACAATAAACTATATATGCTGATACATTTTCTGTGCTTCTGTTCTTTGCAAGGTGAGAGTAGGGTTCTATTTGGAAAGGTCTAAGGGAAGAGAGAATTCTATTGTCAAACCATTCTCCATAATGTGGATTAGGAAACAGCACTTTTCCCACACACATACACACAAAAAAAACAAAAACGAAATTGCAGTTATTCTGAAACTAGTACTAGACTTAAGTAGACTGTGTAACCAAGATGGTAAGTGACAGTTTCCAAACAAATTTGCCTACCAGAAGGGCTTTGATTGGGAACAACAAAAGATCTAGAATTGCCAAAGCAATGAAACAATAAAGCTGGAGGCATAACCCTCCCAGACTTCAGACAATGCTACAAAGCTACAGGAATCAAAACAGCACAGCACTGGCACAAAAACAGACACAGGGATCAACGGAACAGAATAGAAAGCCCAGAAATAAACCTGTACACCTACAGTCAATTATTCTTTAACAAAGAAAGTAAGACTATAAATGGAGAAAAGACAGTGTCTTCATTAAGTAGTGTTAGGAAAAAGAGACAGCTCCATGTAAAAGAACAAAATTCGAGCATGCTCCAGTAAACTCAAAAGGGATTAAAGGCCTAAATATAAGACTGGACATTATAAAATTTCTAGAGGAGAACATAGGCAGAACACTCTTTGACATAAAACACAGCAATATTTTCTTTGGATCCATCTCCTAGAGTAATGAAAATAAAAGCAAAAATAAACAAATAGAACCTAATTAAACTCAAAAGCTTTTGCACAGCAAAGGAAACAATAAACAAAATGAAAAGACAACCTCTGGAATGGGAGAAAATATTTGCAAACAATGAGGCCAACAAAGGCTTAATCTCCAAAATATACAAACAGTTCATACAGTTCAACATAAAAAAAAAAAAAAAAAACAACTGAGAAGATCTAAACAAACATTTCTCCAAAGAAGACATACATATGGTGAATAGGCACATGAAAAGATGCTCAAAATCGATAACTATTAGAGAAATGCAAATCAAAACTACAATGAGGTATCACCTCACACCAGTCAGAATAGCCATCATCAAAAAGTTTACAAATATAAATGCTGCAGAGAGTATGGAGAAAAGGGAACCCTCCTACACTATTGGTGGGAATGTAAATTGTGCAGCCATTATGGAGAAGAGCATGGAGGTTTCCTTACTAAGGGATTCCCAGGGTTCTTCGATTCCTGGGTCAGGAAGATCCGTTGGAGAAGGGATAGGCTACCCACTCCAGTATTCTTGGGCTTCCCTTGTGGCTCAGCTGATAAAGAATCTGCCTGCAATGCAGGAGTCCTGGGTTCGATCCCTGGATTGGGAAGATCCCTTGGAGAAGGCAAAGGCTACCCACTCCAGTATTCTGGCTTGGAGAATTCCATAGACTGTATAGTTCATGGGGTCGCAAAGAGTTGGACACTACTGAGCAACTTTCACTTCACTTTACTTTAAAAAACTAAAAACAAAGTTACCATATCATTCAGCAATCCCACTTGGGCATACATCTGGAAAAGATAGAAAATTTGAAAAGATACATATACCCCCATGTTCATAACAGCATTGTTTACAATAGCCAAGGGATGGAAGCAACCTAAGTAACCATCAGTAGATGAATGGATAAAGATGTAGTATATACATAAAATGGAATACTACTCGGCCACAAAAAAGAATGAAATAATGCCACTTGTAGCCACATGGATGGACCTAGAGATTACCATACTAAGTGAAGTAAGTCAGACAGAAAAAAACAAATATTATGATATCACTTATATGTGAAATCTAAAAACATAATACAAATGAACTTATTTACAAAACAGAAACAGATCTACAGGCATGGAAAACACCCTTATGGACTTTCCTGGTGATCCAGTGGTTAAGAATCCACCTGCCAGTGCAGGGGATGAGGGTTGGACTCTGGTTCAGGAAGATTCCACAGGCTAGGAGCAACTAAGCCCCTGTGCCACAACTACTGAGCTAGCCCCTCTAGAGCCTAAAAGCTGAAACTACTGAGACAGAGTACCCTACAGCCTGTGACCTGCAACAAGAGAAGCCATCGCAGTTCGAATACCTTGCACTGCAACTAGAGAAAGATGGCACACAGCAACAAAGACCCCATGTCGCCAAAAATAAAGAAATGAAATTTTAAAAAAGAAAAAGAAAACACATTTCTAAAGTTGGGAAGGGATAAATGCAAAGTTTGGGATTAACGATACATATATACAGATATATAAAATAGATAAATGACAAGGTCCTACTGCACAGGGAACTAGATTCAATATCTTGTAATAACATAATGGAAAAGAATCTGATATATATATTAGATATGTATTCTTCAAAATATACATAATTGAATAACTTTGCTGTACAGCAGAATCTAACACAACACTGTAAATAACTATGTGCTTGTGCTCAATCCTGTCCAAATCTTTGTGATCCTGTGGACCCCAGAGGGCCCCCAGGCTCCTCTCTACATGGAATTTTCCAGGTGTGAATACTGGAGTGGGTGGCCATTTCCTGCTCCAGGAGATCTTTCCCACTCGGGGATAGAACCCATGTCTCCTGCACTGGCAACCAGATTCTTTACCACTGAGCCACCTGGAAATCAACTATACTTCAAGTTTTTAAAAAATTTTTAAAAAAGAAGTGCTTTGATTGGGAGGGTGGGATGAAGGCACTCTTCTAATTTCTCAATGTTACATTTTATTACAATCTTTTAAGCGTGTAAGTGGGACAGGACTAGTCAAGCTGCAAGGCAATTCTCCATCGAAGCCTTCCCTACCTTGCTAGACAGTTTTTCTTTCGTGTTCAGGACGCTCAGTCTTAGGATTTCAAAATGCACTCTTAGGTGGCCACAAAGTATTAGTTTCTCAGTGTAAGCTGGCATTTTGCAGTATTGGGCAACTCAAACAAGACAAGCATGGAAGACTAGGTTTGTAGGTGAATGTGCTTTAGTCTGTGTCTCTCAGATTCAAATACATGTCATTTCTGACTAACTATAAGGCCTACTTGGGTTTATTAAATACTAAGACAAACGCCTATGTTACCAAAGTTAAAGTGTAAAGGGTTATTTCTGGCAGCTGACCCATTCCCTGCAGCCGACCCACACCTTGCAGCCATGTGTAGGAGAAGCTGCCAGAGCTAGCAAAGAACATTTCTATTCTGGGCTTTCTTGCTCTTGCATTTATGGTAGGAGGGCTGGCTCAGTGATGTCCTGGGTCCATGGGGTGGGCTTTGGCATGAGGCATGATGTTTACATCAGCAGAGAAACTATTCCCTTTCAACTATTGCTGGGGCTGTGGCCTCCCTGCTCTTCTTGTGGAGATAGTCATAAACTGAGTTGGGCTGGGGGTGGCTAAAGTTTGGAATTTGTCCCAACTTACCTTCCTCCTGACAATCTGAGTTTCACATGTGAGTCTTAAATGGCTGATCACTGTTTCTTTGCACTGAGCCCTCTCAGCCTAGAGAAAGTGAGGTTTCTTTCTTTCCTTCTGGAAGCTTGGAGATTAACAGTCACATCAGTTTTAGGCAGTGAACAGTAGAGGGCAGACTTTGATGAGGCTGGGGCGTGTGGAGGGAGCTGAAGCCTCAAGCAGGCCAGGGGCCAGTCCAAGTAGGGGAATGGCCCTTCCTGGGGCCAAGCGGGGTCAGTGAAGGAGAGGGCTGCTGTTGGCAAAGTAGGTTGTATCCTGTCCCTCCATCTTTATTCAGGCTGCAAATTATGAATGCACAGGAGATCTTTCAGAACAGAGGTTCTAAAATACCATGGGGCCTTTTGACATAGCACACTCATGTCTGAGCCCCAAACAAGATAAAATTACTTGCATCCTTGCCAAATTTCTTGCCAGACCTGTCTGAATTTGTGCAGATTTATTTAAAAATGGACTATTTAGGAACTTCCCAGCAGTCCAGTGGTTAAAAGACTCCACACTTCCACTGCTCAGGGAACTAAGATCCTTCATGCGGTAGTGTCAAAGGAAAAAAAAAAAAGAAAACTTCTTGAACTGAATAAAAATGAAAATACAACACATCAACTTAAAATTTTTTTCTTGAGGTATAATTTACATGCAATAAAATCTACCCTTTTAAGGTATTTAGTTCAATAAGTTTTTGGCTTAAAGCTCAACATTCAGAAAATGAAGATCATGGCATCCGGTTCCATCACTTCATGGGAAATGGATGGGGAAACAGTGGAAACAGTGTCAGACTTTATTTTTTGGGCTCCAAAATCACTGCAGACGGTGACTGCAGCCAAGACGCTTACTCCTTGGAAGGAAAGTTATGACCAACCTAGATAGCATATCCAAAAGCAGAGACATTACTTTGCCGACTAAGGTCCGTCTAGTCAAGGCTATGGTTTTTCCTGTGGTCATGTATAGATGTGAGAGTTGGACTGTGAAGAAGGCTGAGCGCCGAAGAAATGATGCTTTTGAACTGTGGTGTTGCAGAAGACTCTTGAGAGTCCCTTGGACTGCAAGGAGATCCAGTCAGTCCATTCTGAAGGAGATCAGCCCTGGGATTTCTTTGGAAGGAATGACGCTAAAGGTGAAACTTCAGTACTTTGGCCACCTCATTCGAAGAGTTGACTCATTGGAAAAGACTCTGATGCTAGGAGGGATTGGCGGCAGGAGGAGAAGGGGATGACAGAGGATGAGATGGCTGGATGGTATCACTGACTCTATGGACGTGAGTCTGAGTGAACTCTGGGAGTTGGTGATAGACAGGGAGGCTTGGCGTGCTGCGATTCATGGGGTCGCAAACAGTCGGATATGACTGAGCGACTGAACTGAAGTTTTTGGCAGATTCATACAGATATGTAATCATTGTATACCAAAAAGTTCCCTTATGCCCATTTTTAGTAGATTCTCATTCCCTCACCCACTGCAGCACTTGTCATTGTCAACCACTGACTTTCCCAAAAGGTCATGTAACTAAAATCAGTCTTTTAAAATCTTTACTTCTACTTTTATTATTTTTTTTTAATGAATCATAGTCTTTTATATTTTGGCTTAATTTTTTATGTTGTTATTTTGGCCTGGCATGAAGGACTTTAGTTGCCTCTTTGTTAATCTGTTGCCAGTTCACAGATGGCAAGGCACAGCATAGAGTTAGCATTCAAAAAATGTTGAATGGGTTAATTTATGTCCTTATGCATCTAATCACAGGACAATCTGTTTACAGTTTTGAGATTTATTTTTACCTTTATAAATAATGTTGTAGTGAACCTGTTTCTGCCTTTGGCCTTTTTTTTTTTTTTCCTTTTGGATTATGCACCAGCTGTATTTTTTGAAGTAGGTTCACTGGACAAACGAGTGCGGATTTTGTTTTTTCCAATTTGCCTTACAAAATTGTGCACAGTGGCGGGTTTTTTTTTTTTAAGTCAAAAGACACCAAAGAATTACAATGAGGAGCAGAAAACCTGGCTTTGTCCTAAGACCGGTCCTCTGACCTGCAGTAAATACCTCCTCGGCTCTGTGCTTTGGTTTCCTCAAAATCACAGATCGTGAACTTCTGCATTTCCTTGCCGGGTAAAAGCAAATCTCCGCTTTCTCACCACTCGGAGCCCAGCTATTCCGATTGACAGTCAATCTGACCAATCAGCGTGCTGTGAGAGATCCCGGGGCAGTCCTTCCGGACACAAGCGCACTGTCTCCGCTCCGGAGATGGGTGGCTGTCGGGTTTTGGGTCAGGCCTGGGGTGGCTGGCGGCGGGGTCTGGGGATCCGTGCGACGCCCGCAGCCGCAGGCTTTGGCACCAAGGCCCGGTGATTACACAACCCCCGCCCTGCTTTGTGTACAAGGGAGGAGACTGGGCCGGGGGAGGGTAGAGCTCTAGATACGGGTTCTAATTCATCTCTGCTGTGTGACCCTAAACTAGTCGTAGACTTCTCTGACCCTCAGTTCTGTCTTCTGTACATTGGGGCCAATAGAACCTGAGATTTCGGGAAGCTCAATCTAGGTTTCCGGAAGCATTCATAAGAAGCCGAAGGGTTTGGGAAGATGTGTGTGGAGATAAGAATGTGCGGCACCTCCAGAAGCAGTTATTCCCGTTTGCCTAAACTTTCCCAGGCATCAGCTGCAACGTCGAGGCGCCAGCAAACCGTCGGATCCCCCGGGTGACCAGCCTTTCCCAGGACTGCTGAGACCCGGGACCTTCAGTCCGGAAGAACTGGTCGATGTATTAAGGGCGGCGGTGGTGGACCGTAAAGGTGAGGGGTGGGAGGGACAGGTGCCGAGAGACCCGGAAAGGGAGGAGTCTTCACCCGAGCCTTCTGAGGATCTGGTTCGGTACAGTACTAAACCCTGTGGGGTCAAATCCTGGTTCTCCCACTCACGAACCTCGCTAGCCACATACCATGGCTACATGGCACCAGCTAGCCACGTACTAACCACTTACCACGTGGGACCAGCCACGTACTCTCTCTGCCTCAGCATCATGGGATGCAGCTGTCATGGGGGAGAGTGTAAATAACCAGAGAGCTTTGCACTAGTAGGCTCTCAGTAAAGTGTTAATATATTGGGGGACAAAACGGGCTTTGGAGTCATATCTAGCTCTGTAATCTGCTTGCTCTGTGGCTTTAGGAAAATAACAATGTGTTTGTGCCTCAGTCTCAAGTGACTTATGACTTTTCTCAGCTGTGTATTGAGCACAGGCTGTGTTCCAGGCACTGCTCTAGAACATGGCTGTCCGGTGCTGAACAAAATAAATATGGTTCCTGCCTTCAGGGAGCCAACATTTCAGTGGGAGAAAATGATTAACCAGAAAATAAATGAAAGAAGTACTTACTGGTGATCAGTACTGTTAATAAAACAGCGGTGGTAAGGATCTGCAAGAAAGGAGCAGACATCAGATTGGAGACTTAGGCCACTTTGTGATGATCACATTTGAGCCATGATGATACAAGGAGCAAGCCACGTGAAAATCTGAGACATGGAAAGCAACAAGTGCAAAGGTCTTGAGGTTGAGGCAGCAAGCTGAGCATATGCAAGGTTCAGAAAGAAGTTCATTTCAGGGTGTGGTTGATAACTCCTGTATGAGAGTTGTACTGGGACCACATGATAATACGAATTGAGAAAGTCTTTGTAAATTGCTTTTGCTGTTGCTGACGCTTATGTATTACATGTTTCAGGACCTCTGGTGACACTGAACAAGCCACAGGGCCTGCCAGTGACAGGTATGGGCAGGGAAAGAGGTTTTGATGTGTCTGAGAGCAGACAGTGTCAAAGAGAAGGGATGTTACCTCTGAGAGCAACTTGTACTCTTCGTTTTTTTTTTTCACCTAGGAAAACCAGGAGAGCTGACGTTGTTGTCAGTGCTGCCAAACTGAGCCGGTCCCTGGGGCTCGGGGTGCAGGAACTCCAGGTTGTCCGAGCAGCTGGGAAGTAAGTGGTAGAGGTGATAGAAAGGTAGGAAGATAAGCATCTATTTGGGATGGGGGCAGAGCCTCTTAGGAATAAACAGACATTTTCCACTGGCTGCTTTGGGATCACAGAGGTAGGAAACAAAGAAAAAGAGGAGGAAGTGGACAGATCTGGGTTCAAATCCTTCTGCACAAACTGATCTTAGGTGTCACTGAGCCTTAGTTTCTTTAATCATAAAACAGAACTCATAACATCTGTGCTCAGTGTATAGTCACTTCTCCAGTCCAGTATTCATAGCCGGCATTCTTAACTGATCTGTGATACTCTTTCCTCTAATAGCCATCATTAGAGATGGCGCTTGAGATGAGATGTTTCTGCAATTCCACAAACTCATAACCTTGTTTGTGGGGAATTTAGCCATTCCCTTCTCCAAGGGATCTTCCCAACCCAGGAATCAAACCCAGACATTACACGAAGATTCTTTACCATCTGAGCCACCAGGGAAGCCCATTTAATAGCTAATATATATGAAATTCCTAGTAGAGTGCCTACTGGTAGACAGTCAGCAGTTGGTGGTAATTGTTATGATGTTTGGCTCTGAGCTCCTTGGGAGCCAGAGCAAAATGAGAAACATGTTTAAGCTTTGTACTCTTATCATCAAACACGGGGAAGACTTACTTGTTTCTCAGGAGGAGGTCTGCATTGTAGCCCAGATGTTACTCCTCGGCCTTCAGCGGGTCGGTGTTTCTTCCTCGGGGTTTCCTTTTTTTGCGGGTGGTCCCAGGGGATTTTAACTTCTGTGATTTGTCTTTCTCCAGGGAGGCCTCAGGGCTTGTGCTCCTCTCCAGCTGTCCCCAGACAGCAAGCCGCCTCCAGAAGTTCTTCACTCACTCACAGAGAGCCAGGAGACCCACAGCCACGTACTGGTGAGAAGGGCTGGGAGGCTCCAGGGCAGCGGGGAGGTCCCAGCAAACAACTCTGTACCTCCTCCTGCCTCTTTCTCAGTGCTGTCACTGATGGGATCCCAGTTACTTCTGAAGGGAAGATCCAAGCGGCTCTGAAACTGGAACACATTGATGGGGTCAATCTCGTGAGTCAGGGCCTGGGTGGGGAAGATGGGACCCTCAGACATACCCCTCAAGAAGAGTCAAGGGTATAGATATGGGGTGGCTGGCCCTTCATTCCCCTAAAACAGGTGAGTGACCACTGCCTCTCCTGTGGCCCTTGTCCTGGGTCTGGTGGGAACAGGTAGGGTTTGGAGGCAGCTCCCAGGTGTGTGTGAAGCTTGTTCACCCTTGGGGGCTGACACCACAGGTTGTTCCAGTGCAGCCCCCATCCCGAAAGGACATCATAGAAGGTGTCAAGAGGACCCTTAGCCACTTCCGTGTGGTTGCCACGGGCTCTGGCTGTGCCCTGGTCCAGCTGCAGCCACTGACAGGTGGGTCTGGAGCCCCAGCCAGACTTGACAAACTGTATTTGGTTGGGGAGGCAGGAAATGGGAGGAAGGTGGCAGTTTCAGTGGCGCCCTGGGGAGTCTTTGATGGACTGTAAGGGTGTATGTGACCAGCTCCACCCGGAGGGGGCAGTGCTTCTCGGGTCAGTCTGATGGTTACCTCTTTGCAGCTCACCTATTTTTTTTTCTTACTGCTCTCAGCATCTTCTCTTTACCTTTGATGTTCTCTGGTTTCACTGTGATGAATCGAGGTGTGTGGGTTTAGTTTTATTTCTTGGGGTTCAGTATGCTGAATCTGAAGATTAACCTGTTTAATCCATCCTGAAAAGTTCTTGAAATGTTGTGTCTCTTGCATCCTCCTTTTTTTTTTTTTTTTTTGCATCCTCCCTTTTGAATGCCTGATAGCGTCTGAGTTTCTCATTCACCTGCTGTGTCTCAACTTTTCCACATTTTTCACATCTTTGTCTTTGCTGCATATCTGGGTAATCTTCAGACGTACCTTCCAGCTGAGTAGTTTTCTTCTCAGTTGGATCTAATCTGCTAGTTTAACCTACCCATTGATTGATTGTTTACATCTACAAATTCAAGTTGATTGTTTTACAAATACAGATGGATGGCCTTTAAAATTTTTTTTTTTTTTTTTTTGCATCCTCCCTTTTGAATGCCTGATAGCGTCTGAGTTTCTCATTCACCTGCTGTGTCTCAACTTTTCCACATTTTTCACATCTTTGTCTTTGCTGCATATCTGGGTAATCTTCAGACGTACCTTCCAGCTGAGTAGTTTTCTCCTCAATTGGATCTAATCTGCTAGTTTAACCTACCCATTGATTGATTGTTTACATCTACAAATTCAAGTTGATTGTTTTACAAATACAGATGGATGGCCTTTAAAACAAATAAGGCATCTGTTTTTTCTTTCACGTCAAACTTTTTAATTTGCATAATGCTTTTAACAAAAATAGCCTCCCCCTCAAAATTTTAAAACATTTATTTACAATCTTTGGTCTTCAAAAGTTGTGAGTGTTCCTGTCTAACAGTCAAGCAGCCAGGACTGCCCATGTGCAGGTAGCTCTGTTACAGAGCAGCCCGTATTCTCTCTGCTGAGGTGTGGGCCCTGGCAGGACTGCACCCAGCAAGGGAGCGGTACTTTCCTCCAGTCCACACAAAGGCACAAGTCAGCCTGAAAATCGTGACTCAATCCTGCCAACCGCAAAGTAAATGAACTTTTAGAGTACTTCTACACGTATTGCCTGCATTTTTTTAAAGATTTGTTTATTTACTTTTAGTTTTTGGCTGTGGTGGGTCTTTCTTGCTGCACGTGGGCTTCTCCTGTTGCGCAGAGTGAGGGCTTCTCTTTGTCGTAGTGGCGAGTTTCTCATTACGGTGGCTTCTCGTTGCGGAGCATGGGCTCTAGTTGCAGCTCAGTAATTGTGGTGCACGGGCTTAGTTGCTCTGCCGCATGTGGGCTCTTCCCCGACCAGGAACCTGTGTCCATTGCATTGCAAGGCAGATTCTTAACCACTGCACCACCAGGGAAGCCCTTGCCTGCATTTTTTAACCAATGTTTTGCTCATTCTTATTAAACAGCCTGTTTTTTTTTTTATTTTTCTTGGCTGCATGGCATGGCTTGAGGGATAGTTCCCTGACCAGGGATTAAAGCTGGGCCCACAGAAATGGAAGAGGAGAGTCCTATCCACTGGACCGCCAGGGAACTCCCAAAGTCCTAACATTTTTGTCTAGACTGCAATAAAACTAATGAGAACAGTATTCAAACCCAATAAGGCATGATGCTAAAATCTCAGATCTCAAAGGATATTCAAGTCATTACACATGTAACCACCTTTACTGCACATACTGTGGACCACCACTTGCCTTTTTGATTTAAAGTTTTGTCTGCTCACCGATTGCTGTGGTCCATCCTGTGGTTTTATTTTTCACACCAGTATGTAAAGGTGACCAACAGCCACTGATTCAAGTTTTTCCAAGAATTAAATGACCTGGTCAGTCTTCAGATTGCTTCGCACCTTCTCTTGCTGATCTGTCAGCTTTTTCTTTACCTATAAATCCCAAATGGCCAAGAACACACATCAACTGACGGTCCATGTTCTGGGCAAGCCTCTTTATTGATCACCTCCTTGCCTGTGCTTGTCGTCCATCCATTCTCCTAGCCTTGAACCCAGTTAGCGATGGCATCTGTTTTTTCTCTCATTACTTGTTCTTGTTTGTCTTTACTCATTTAAAGCACACCTGTATGGTGTTTCTATAATTCTTTTGAGATTCTAAGGGTCTAATTCTATTGTGATTTCTGCAGACTTGCTCCCCTTGGTGGAATGTCTCCTTATTGCTCTGTGGTTCAGGTTGTGCTGGGTCTTCATCTGTGGAAATCCTTTGCTGCCTCATTGGCGGTGGGGACTTGAGAGGTTCTCCCTTGCTTCTGCCGAGTGGGCTCACATCACTGCTTCAGGACCTTGAGATTAACACCTCAGCTGGAAGTTCACAGATCACTCAAGTGGTATTAGAACCCCAAGCCTGTGTGAGAGCAGCTCACAGTTGGGAATTCATCTTCATTCCCCTCATCCATACCTACAGAGCTCATCTGCCTTCCTGGTGGCTGGCTTTTTCTCCTATTCCACCCTTGCATGGAAGATGTAGCCTCTGAGATTTCATCTGGGCACCACAACCTCATCCCTGGCCCCTTGTCACTACTTAAAGCCAAGCCCCCTTGGCCCCAAAATTGGAAATACCCCTAGAAGAGGTGAAATGTTGACTCTCTTGTGCCCTGGATTTGTTTTCTTTTTGTATTTTCATCCAGGGGACTTTACTTTCTCCTGTGTCCAGCTGTGTATTTAAAAGGATGATTGTTAGTTTTCCAATGTTTCTAGGTGTTAGTTTTCCAGTGTTTCTAGGTGGTTAATAAAAGATGGGTTTTTAGATTACCCAGTCCACCATATTGCTAGACATGAAAGTAGGTGGGACAGCTCCTGGGTTTGAATCCCAGTCTGTGGTGGGCTAGTTACTGCTTGAGCTGCGGTTTTTCTGTCTATATGCTAGGTCTCACATTATAGGGTTTTCAGGAGTATTAATAAGTTGACATATGTGAACCATTTCATACCCATTACATTTCCCCAAAACAAGTTCAACTTGGTGTCATCCAAAAGAGCAATTTTTTTTTTGACTGGAAGAGATTTTAAAATTATTATTATTTTTTTTTACTTTATTTTACTTTATAATACTGTATTGGTTTTGCCATACATCAACATGAATCCGCCACGGGTGTACATGAGTTCCCAATCCTGAACCTCCCTCCAACTTCCCTCCCCATATCATCTCATGACTCATATAACTTAGAAGTTCAGGCTTGTGCACGCTCTGGGGCCCACCAGCCACAACTAAGGAGCCCCTGTGCTGCAACTATTGAAGCCCTCGCCCCTTTGCGCCAGCAAGTCGCAACTACCGAGCCTGCACACCCTAGAGCCTGTGCTCCACAACAGAAGCCACTGCAATGAGAAGCCCATACACCACAACTACAGAGTAGCCCCCACTCTCCACAACTAGAGAAAGGCTGCATGCAGCAATGAAGACCCAGTTGCAGGCAAAAAAAAACAACAACAATAGTTTGGGCTTGGAGATGTCATCAGAAAGCCATTTCTCCCTCTCTTCCACCTCCTGCATGCTGGCTTCTTCCTCCCCTCGGAACAGCAGCTGTCCCCCATGGAGGCAGAGATGCAGGTGCTCCAGCAGCTCCAGGCTCACTCCACAGCAGGAAAGAGTGCTCTCTCTCCAGAAGCATTACAAAAAATTCAGGGTTGCGTCTCTTCATGGATGAGTCCCTCAAGGCTGGTGGCTTGACAGCGCTGCCTGCCCCACCCTCGCTCCAGAGGCTGGGGTGGTAGTGTCCACCTCACTGAAACCACACCATCTGAGAATGGGGTGGGGAGGCACAGCAATACTGGGTGGGACAGAATGAACTGCTTGCCTGCCATCTGTCCCATCTCTCCTGTTTTTTAGTCTTTCCCAACCAGCTACAGATACACATGGCCCTGCAGCTCTGCCCTGTGCTTGGGGATCACACATACTCTGCCCGCGTGGGCACTGTCCTTGGCCAGCGCTTTCTTCTGCCAGCCGAGAGCACCAAGCCCCAAAGACAGGTACCCAGGCCCACCTGCCTGCAGCCTTCTGGGGTGGGCTGGGGCTTGTGGGGTTGGAGGGATGGATAGCATCTCCAGACGTCAGCTATGCAACTTAGGCTTCCAAAGCTACCAGTAGCCCTGTCTTGCTGTGTGGCCCTAAGTGACACCCTCTCTTATGGGTCTCTTCTGTTCAGTAAGGAAATCAAACCAGACGATTTCTAAAGGTCCTTCTAAATCTGCCATTCTATAACGGGTGTAAGAGGTTGTGTATTCTGGTAACACTATCTGCTTTAAGAGAAAAACCTCAAGTACCAGAGTATTTACATAACAGTTTCCTTCTGTGTGAAGTCCAGTTAATGGGATGGGGTAGGGGCAGGCTTTGCTCCAAACACGTCACTTGGGGGGCCCCTGGCTGCTGCCATCTGGTCAGCAGAGACAGGGCAGGTTCATGGGGGTGGGGCAGGTGTTGGTTTCTCAGGCCAGGTCAGGAAGCGGGACACACACTCAACACTCCTGTTGCCTGAGTGGGGCTCAATCATGGCCTCCCCAACCTGCAGGAGGTGCTGGGGAATGCAGGTTAGCGAAATGCCTAGGAAGCTGATTTGGTGAACCCTAGCTGGTCTATTGGAAAAGGCAGTGGCACCCCATTCCAGTCCATGGGGTCGCTAAGAGTCAGACACGACCAAGTAACTTCACTTTGACTTTTCACTTTCATGCATTGGAGAAAGAAATGGCAACCCACTCCAGTGTTCTTGCTTGGAGGATCCCAGGGACGGGGGAGCCTGGTGGGCTGCAGTCTATGAGGTCGCACAGAGTCGGACATGACTAAAGCAACTTAGCAGCAGCTGGTCTATGCTGTAGTGTGTGTGTGTGAGTGTGAAGGTATTTACGTGTGCAGAGGCATGCAGAACACGGATGCAGAGGGAGGACAAAGTACTTGCCTCACTCCTGTTTTGCTGAGCGCTGCTGGCAACTCCCCTGGCTGAATGCTGACACGTCTCTCTGCCCCAGGTCCTGGATGAAGTCCTCCTCGGCCGCCTCTGCCTGACTGCCTCCCAGGCTGCCTGGTTGCCCCTGCACCTCCATTTGCATTGTCTTCGCCTCCCAGGCGCCAGGCCCAGGGACCCACCCGTTGAGCTTCTGGCTCCTCTGCCCTCTTACTTCTCCAGGACCCTGCAGTGCCTGGGGCTCCACTACCAATAGTCCTGCTGGAAAGCGGTTGGGGTGGGAGGCAAATGGGCTGCGAGGCCCAAGAAGAGTGTGGTCAGTGCTCAGCATGCAGTCAGGCCACCGTGTAAGACGCTGGGCGCTCTAGTGGGGTAGACCTGAGATCGCATCCTAAGGCCATTTGCTGTGTGGTGTTGGGCAAATGACCTCACCTCTCTGGGCTTGAAATAATAAAAGTACCTACCTCACAGGATCGTTTTCAGGATTTGCTGAGAAAGAAAATGTTTATCATGGACTGTGCTTTCTGCTGAGTTCAATATGTGGTCTTTATGTTTGGCTGTTTCCGGCCCAATTCTAGCTGAGGGAAAATGTTAGAGTTTTTTTTTCTTTAATTTGTGCTAAAATACACTTCGTAGACTTTACCATCTTCACTATTTTTAAGTGTATAGTTCAGTGGCATTAAATATATTCACAACGGTGGTGCAACCATCTTCTGCATCTAACTCCAGAACTTTCTCATCCACCCAAACTGAAACTCTGTTCTCATTAAACAACTGCCCATCCCCTACCCATCTCAGCCCCAGTAGCCACTGCTCTCTGTCTCCAAGAATTTGACTACTCATTTAGATGTTAGATCTTTTACTTTAAAAAACCATGTGCATAAAACGTGTGATTTAAAGAATAACTGTAAGGTGACACTCAATAACCACCACTTGGCACAAAACAGAAGCATCCTTCTCCTATCTTAGAACAAAGCCGTTCTCAACCCTGGCCCCATACTAGAACCCCCTACCCTGCCCCCTCAGAAAGCTTAAAAAAAATCCCCATGCCTCCTCTGACTACACCCCTAAGACACTTTTACCAGTCTGGGACAGAGACATCTTTTTAAAAACTCCAGAATGGGCACTAGTGTAGTCACAATTGGAAACCACTCCCCTGACTTGAGAGAATTCTTTCCTTGTCTGTTTTTCTAAAGTGTTACCACATGTACATGCATCCCTAAACAATGTATTTTGTTTTGCTTGTTTCTCAAACTCCTGTGGAATGGAACTGTGCAATATATATCCTTTTGTGACTTGTTCTCGCTCCACCCTGGGAAATGCATCTGTTGTATGGCATGGAGTTGGAATGCTGGGGCTTGCAGTCTATCCACCCAACGTTAATGGACACCTAGGTCATCGGCTGTGACCACAGTGCTGCTGTGGGTCTGCCTGTCTGCGTTTTCTCATTCAGCTGTGCAATAATTTCTGGATCAGAGTGTATTTATCTTGATTTGACTAGTGTGTTTCCTAGGGCCACTGCAATGAATTACCACAACCTGGGGCCTTCCCTGGAGGTTCAGTGGTTAAGACACCGCACTTCCATGGCAGGAGGCATGGGTTCAGTTCCTTGTTGGGGAACTAAGATCCCATGTGCCACATGGCACGGCCAAAAATTAGGAAAAAAAAAAATAATTTGACCACAACCTGAATGGTTTAAAATAGCACAAAATGGATTTTCTCTCCCAGTTGTGGAGGCCGGAAATCCAAAATCAAGGTATTGACAGGGCGGTGCTCTACCCAAAGGCTCTACGGGAGAATCTTTCCTTACCTCTTCCAGCTTCTGGTGGCTCAAGCATCTCTGACTTGTGGCCGTATCACGCCAGCCTCTGCCTCTGTCTCCACACAGCCTCCTCCTCGATTGTCTTCTCTTCAGCCTCTTGTAATGACAATTGTTATTGGACTGAGGCCCCATCTCGATGATCTCATCTCAAAATCTTACTTTAACTTACATCTGCAAAGACCTTTTTTTCCAAATAGACATATCCACAGGTTCTAGGAAGACATACCAAGATTCAACCCATTATAACTAAGGAATGTTGAGCTTTTTCAGATGACAGGGGCTTGTTGGATATTTCCTTTTGAGGTGACCTTGCCTGAGTCTGAGTGAACTCCAGGAGTTGGTGATGGACAGGGAGGCCTGGCATGCTGCGATTCATGGGGTCACAAAGAGTTGGACACGACTGAGCGACTGAACTGAACTGAACTGAACTGGCCCGCCCCTTGCAGAGGAAGGGACGGGCTCACTGCCTCAGGAGAGGGCTGGGGTTTAGCAAGGTCCACTCTCCTCCGCTGAGTCTCCTGTCGTCACTGGGGGGGGAGTGTGGGGCTGTGCTTTCGGGGAGAGTTGCTGACAGCCTCTGGCTCTTGTCCTGGGCCTTGGAGTACAGGGTCACACTATACCCTCTCTTCACCCTCCCAACAGAAAAGGAGCCAAGCCTTGAAGACCTCATTTGCTCCTTTTTATTTGGCTCTGCATCCAGGATAAGGGTGGTGGTGATGGAAGCAAGAGCTTCTGTGGCCACATGTCCCTTATGCCCTCCAAACCCCGGTCTGTGATAAGGGTCAGAGGTCCTGGAAGGCTCAGTGTCGTCACGAGGTGTGTCTTGGCCTTTGGTCTGTCACAGCGTCTGGCCTTGCATTTGCCTTTGGTCTTGCTCTTCCTATAGATGCTAGGAAGATTTCCGTCTTCAAAGGGTTGAGACCACATATTACTTCCAAAGTGGGGACCATGAAGGCGCTGGGGAGCAAGAGCCTCCGTGTGAAAGGAGGGGAGAAGGAGGAGAGATGATCAGGAATCTGTTCAGGAAGGGGGTCCTGAGGGATGCAAGCCCTTCCCTTGGGGCACAGGCCAGCCTAGGGGCTACCCTCTAGCTGTGCCCTCCAGCCCTGACCCCGGTAGTCAGCACTGCCCAGTGGGGTACTGGTCACAGTTTGAGCCCCACCTGTTTTGGTTTCAGGGCGTTGGGTGGCAGCTTGAGCTCAGGGTTAGGTGGGAGGGAAATCAAAACCTTGGCAGTTGGTAGAGTCATCAAGGCCTTGTCTGTGGTCGACAGGGCCTTAGTGCCCGCCAGCTTGCTGTGCTGTAGTCTGAGGACCTGCCCCTGGGGCCGGGGCCATGGGGAGAAGGTAGCCGGGCCTTGCTGTGGAGGCTTGGGAAGTGGTAAGGGGCTGTGGGAGCAAGAGGGGCCGTGAGGGGCTGGGAGGGGCTAAGAATGACCAGATGCTCCTTAAGATGTGCGTGGAGGGTGGGGAGGCAGGGGGAGATGAGGGCAGATGGAGCCCACCCAGTTCCTTCTCCAGAGGCCATGGGAAGGACACAGGGTTTGAAGTCCAACAGACCTGGGTCTGCATCCCAGCTCTGCCCCTTCTGAGCTGTGCAACCTCGGGCAACTTCCTTACACTTCCTGATACCTTGGCTGGAAAAGGGATCATAGCACCTCCCTCGCTAGGCTGTGAGAACTAAAGGAGCTGGTCAGGTAGTGACACAGTTTAAACGGTTATGTGCTGTACAGGTATTAGCTCCTTTTCCCCAGAGGCAACTCTGCATGGCAGCAAAGACAGAATACTACAGCAGGAAAAGTTGGGGCTCTGGCATGAGACCAACCTGGGACTGAGTCCTGGCATCTTCAAAATGAGTACCACTGCCTCACCACGTGACTACTTTGCGGGGGGTGGATCACAGTCATTCAGTCGTGCAGTTTTTAAAAATACTTTGTAAGTGGTGGCTTTTACTTACTACCGGTGACACTCCGGTGGGGCTGTGGGGGGGGGCAAGCCCAGGTGGTTAGGAGCAGCTTGGAGAACAGGAAGAAGTTGTCTTGAGGCCCTGGGGTGTTTGGGGGGAAGGGTCTTACCCAGGGCCTGGGGGTTCTTCAGACTCAATGGCAATCTGTTCAAAGAATGGGGATGCCTGTCCCTGCTACCTAAGGTCATGGTAAAAATGCAGCCCATCCTCGTGCTGGGGGTGTCCCACTTCCGGAGATTGGGGTGGACCTGGGCTGTGGAACTTTTCGCCTTGCCTTTCTTCCCCTTTCCAGGGGCTGAGGTGGTAGCAGTGGAATCTGGCTTCTCAGTGTGCCCCAGGCTTCTGGCCCCAGCAACTTTCCTAGAAGCTGACCTGTGGACGGGGCTTCCCGGTCCTTGCTTTGGCCAGAGCCTCTCGGGGCCAGCGGGTGAGGGAGGGCTGGGCGGACGGCCGTCCGCCGGTGGCTCGTCGCCAGGGGCTTCTTGACGGTGGAGCCCTCTACTAGAAGCCGGATACCCACATACTGGGGCACCTCCACGGCAGGCTGTGGGGCAGAAGGGGAGACAAGGCCTGCTCAAACCATGGTGCTATGCTAGAATCCCAGGTCTAGAAAGACTTAGGGCAGGGGTAGATGGAATTAACTTCTGGGGCACCTGGTCAGGAGACATTTCTAGGCTGAGAAATGCAAAGCCCGTCTCTGTCCTCTAAGGGGTCTGAATCAGCACCTGGAGGGTCACAGAGCCCCTGAGATGAATAAACCAGAGGACTGGGGGGCAGTCTTAGCCAGGCCCCCACCTTCATCCCTCCACCTGCCTGCCTTCCTCAACTCCCTGGCCGGGAATGTGTGTGTTCTCCTCCACCGGCTGCTGTCAATGGACAGCTTCCTGAGATGAGACAGATTCTCTGCTGAAAGCATGTGAATTACAACACCCAGATGGAAAAGAGGCCTGGAGCCTGCCTAAATTCTCATCTGAACCAAGGGAAGCAGAACCTTAAAGAAGGCTTTCTGTGGAGAGAATGACGTTGCAAATATACAGAGGGAGGCAGAGAGAAAGATCCAAGAAAGGAGCTCCTGGACCATGTTCAGTTCTTATTAAGCCGAGCTGTACTTCCTGCACTGGACACAGAAGAGCCCCTGCATCTTGCTAGGAACACTCCCGTTAACCTAGGGCTAGGCTGAGGGGTTTTCCATGTCATCAACAGATCCTGATTAGAACCTATCTAAACATCAGTGTCATTTGGAGCTTGTTAAAAATACAGATATCAAGAGACTTCCCTGGTGGTCCAGTGGTTAAGAATCTGCTTTGCAATTCAGGGGACGTGGGTCCAATCCCGGGTCAAGGAATTAAGATTCCACATGCCATGGAAAACTAAGCCCCTGCACTGCAACTCCTGAGCCTGCATGCCACAACTGAGAATCCGTGCCCTGCAGCAAAAGATCCGCAAGACATAACAAAGATAATGAAGATCCCAAATGCCACAACTAAGACGTGATGCAGCCTAAAAAATAAATAAACATTTTAAAAATTTACAGATATTAACATAGGGAACTACTTTCAATAAATATCTTTGGATAAATCATAAAGGAAAAGAATATGAAAAAGAATGTATGTATAACAGAATCACTCTGTATAGAAAAATTAATACAACACTGTAAATCAGTTATACTTCAATTAAAAAAAAATACAGATATCAGAGCTCATGGGAAGCCCAGTTGATACAGAAAAACTCATCTTTATGGAAGAATCTCAGCTCATAAATGCAGAAAGAATGATAGAAATAGCAATGTACCATTCTGTGACTCTAACAGAATAGGCAAGAATCAAAACTGGATATCAAAACAAGTAGGTGAAAAGGATGACAGGAAAATGTGTCATCTGCACACTGCCAAAGGATCACCTTACAAAGAAAATGATCACTGCAAAGGGAAGGATGCAACTTACCATGCAGAGATCTCGTAGCATGACCTTAACCGCACGGTCAGACTTAGCATCACCAATCACGAGACACTCTGACAATGGGTGCCTCGTGATGCTGTATGAGGCCCTCAGTATCAACTCTCAAGTGTTCTTGACAAAAACGTGTAATCTGAACCTCATCAAGCTGTGTGACCTAACTTCTAGTTTATAGGACATTCAGATAACAGAAGTTAAACACCACCATGAGGAAACAATCAGATAAATCCAGAATGTGGGACAGTTCCATAAAACAACCAGTCTGGGGCCTTCAAAAGATCCAGACATGGGTGGGAAAAAAAGCAGTGGGGCTGTTCTATCTTAAAGAGATTAAAGGACATCAGAGAAAATAAAATACCAGGAATAAATTTAACCAAGGAGGTGAAAGACCTGTACACTACTGATGAAGGAAACTGAAGGTGACACAAATAAATAGAAAAATATTCTGTACTCATGGAGTGGAAGAACTAATATTATTAAATGTCTATAACACCCAAAGGAATCTATAGACTCAATGTAATCCCTATAAAAATTCCAATGACATTTTTCACAAAAATAGAGAAATCAATCCCCAAAGATATATGAAATCACTTAAGACTTCCGAATAGCTAAAGAAATCCTGAGAAAGCACAAAGCTGGGGTCATCACACTTCCTGATTTCAGACTATTGAGTTGGCCAAAAAGTTCATTTGTTTTTTTTCCCTGCAAGCATATATGGAAACTCAAATGAACTTTTTGGCCAAACCAATGTATTACATAGTTATAGTGATCAAAACAGTATGATATTGGCATAAAAACAGACACACAGATCAATGGAACAAAATTAAAACCCCAGAAAACAATCCATACATTTGTGGTCAATTGAGTCATGATAAAGGAGGCATGAATATACAGTCTCTTAATAAGTGGTGTTGGGAAAACGGGACAGCCACCTGCAAAAGAAAGAACCTGAACCACTGTCTTATACCATATAGAAAAATCAACTCAAATGGAGTGAAGACTTTAACATAAGACCTTAAACCAGAAAACTTCTAGAAGAAAACAGCCAGGAAGTTCCTTAACTCAGTCTTGGCAATGATTTTTTGGATTTGGCAACAAAAGCACAAATAAAGAAACTAAAAATCTTCTGAACAGCAAAGGAAATCAACAAAATCAAAAGACAACCTACCAAATGGGAGAAAATGCAAATCACTTGTAAGAGGTTAATAACATACAAAGATATAAAGACAATCTTTTTTTTCCCCCCATGCCATGAGGCATGCAGGATCTTAGTTTTCCCAATTAGGCATCGAACCCACACACCCTGCACTGAAGTGTGAAGTCTTAACCACTGGATTGCCAAGGAGGTCCCCAAATATAAAGACAATCTGATTAAAAAATGGTCAGAGGATGTGAATAGACATTTTTCAAAAGAAGACATACAGATACATGAAACAGGTGCATGAAAAGGTACTCAACATCACTAATCATCAGGGAAATGCAAATCAAAACCACAATGAGATCCACCTTTCACCTGGCAGAATGGCTATCATCCAAAAGACAAAAAATTACAAGGGTTGGCAAGGATATAAAGAAAAGGGAAATTTTTTGCAGGTTGGTGGGAAGGTAAATTGGTGTGCCCACTATGGAAAATAGTATGGGTGTTCTTCAAAAAATTAATGTCAGAGCTACCATACAATCCAGCAATTCCACTTATGGGTATTTCTCCAAAAGAAATGAAAAACCATTTGAAAAGATTCTGCAAGCTCATGTTCATGGCAGCTCTATTTATAATAACCGACATATGGAAGTGACCTAAGCATCCACTGACAGATGAACAGAAAATGTGTACATGTAAATATATGATGGAATATTACTCAGCCATTAAAAAGAAGAAAATCTCAGGACTTCCCTGGCAGTCCAGTGGTTAAGACTCCACACTTCCACTACAGGGAGCACAGATTTGGCCCCTGGTTGGGGAGCTGCAGGGGCACTGGTTTGGTCCCTGGTTGGGGAACTAAGGTCCCATGTGGTGCAGCCAAAAAAAGTAAACAAAAATAATGAAATCTTGACATCTGTGACAACGTGGACAGACCATGTGTGTATTATGCTAAGTTAAATACATCAGAGAAAGACAAATACCGTATGATCTCAATTATATGTGGAATCTAAAATAAAAAACAAACGGAAATCACTGATACAGAGAACAGATAGCTGATTGGTGGGCAAAATGGGTAAAGGGAATAAAAAATTACAAACTTTCAGTTACAAATATATAAGTCATGTATAGAATCATGACTATAGTTAATAATGTTGTATATTTGAAAGTTGCTGAGAAAGTAGATCTTAAAAGTTCTCATGCAAGAAAAGTTTTTGTAACTGTTTGATGATATATGTTAACTAGACCTATGGTGGTGATCTTTTCACAGTTTGTGAATACTGTTATGTTGTACATCTGAAACTAAATGTTGTATGTCAACGATATCTAAAAAGACAAAAACAAACAGAAAACTTCAGAGAAGTCCAAGCCATGCCTATCAGGCCCTTAAGGCAGCTACACATCTTTTAAGCATCCCAAAGAGGATACCTATAGGTCTCAAGATTCAGTCTTGAACACATTTTGAGTGAAAAGACAGAACTGCATGGCCTTTTGGTTAACAGTAGAGCTTCTATGATTTTGAGGGCTGATGTTTTACTGGAACTTCATGGAAGAGGAGTTATTTATTTGAGCAGAGATTTGAATCCAGGGAGGTTTCAGAGTCTATGCTTGTAACAGTATGCTACCAGCCTCTAGAAGTATTATCTAACACACTAACTCATTTCATCCCCCAAACCCTAGGAGAAAGATGGTAACAGCATGTCCATCTTACAGACAGGGAAATGGAGGCTCAAGAGGGTGGAGTGGCTGTACCCAGTCACTGCAGCAAGACCAGGACCCAAACCGGGTTTGTGTGACTGCAGAGCCCTGAGCTTTACTACGGGGAGGCCTCCCTGGGTCCCACCTGGGCCTGGTCACCTCACCTGCTTGTAGATGAGCTCGAAGGCCCCCGTGTCACAGTTGCGGTCCAGTCGCCGGTCGATGACCACACGCAGGGTGTCGGCCTGCACGCCGGCACAGAGCCTGGCGGTGACAGCCGTGGAGGGTGCCATGGTGGGGCTGGCGTTGATCTCGATCAGCCAGGGCTGGAAGTCCTCACCAAACACAAAGTCAGCACCGTAGAGCTCGAAGCTGGCCTTCCGACACTGCACAGTATCCTGGGAGGTCTGCAGGGCATGGATCACTGCGGCCTTCATGCCAGGCACCATGACAGTGGACCAGGCGTTCGGGGCCCCCACCTCCTGCAGGTGGGCCTGGAATTTCTGGCTTGACCACATGTTGTCTGTGGGCAGCAGTGGGTGCCGGTGGCATGAATTCTCCAGGTGCTTCTGGATGGAGTTGTTGCACAGGTGCACAGAGCTGGGACAGAGAGCAGGAAGCTGAGGGTTGGCTCCCTTCACCCCACTCACCCAGACGTGGGGAGGGCAGGCAAACCCCAGAAGCAGTCCTGCCCACACTGAACTGTGCCATTGAGTTGGCAAAATCCTCATCACCATCTTCTAGGGCCGCTGCCAGTCTGTGCTCAGGGCCTCTCTGAGGGTACTAAGTATGGGGCCACAGTGCCAAGTGCTTTGTGACAGTGTCACAGTTAACTCTCCCAGTGCCTGGAAGAAGGTAGCTCAGAGTACAGGGCCTGTAATCACCAAGACATTTGCTCAAGTCCTGGCTTCATTGCTGAGCAGTAAAATCTTACATAACTCATTTAACCTGCATGCTCCTTTCAACACGTAAAAGATGGAGGTAGTAATAGTACCCACTTGGCCAGGTTTTCATGAATGTCTGAGAAAATATACATGAAGTGCTAGGCATTCGTCACATGCAAGCACTCAGTTAACCGACAGCTATGAGCTCCATGTTACTGGCTCCATTCTACAGATGGTGGTGACTGATGCTTAAACAGGGTTCCACTTGACCCAAGTCACAGAGCTTGGAAGCTGCAAAACAGGAATTTGAATCCAGGGCTCCACAGGCTTCCTCTCACCCCCAAGTGAATGCTGCCTCTCTGCTTCTCCGGATCCCCCTTTACCCTGCTCTACATCCTTTCTCTCATAACACGTTATCACCTTTTAAGCCATTGATGATTTTACTGACTATGTTCACGGCTTGTCTGTTTCTCCCTGCTGGAATGTGAACTGTTGAGGGCTGGATTCGTTTCATTCATTACTGTGTCCCAAGCACCTAGAATGGTGAATGGCTCAGGGTACACGTGCCCTAGGCATCTGCTGGGTGGAAGGATGGGTGGATGGATGGGCCTGCCTTCCTGCAGAGGCTGTGTTTGGAGCCCAGCAATACACTGGAAGCACTGTTCCTTGCCAGCTCCCAGATTAGATTAGGAGCTCATGGGACTGAGGGGGCTGAGGGGGGGAGCTCACTTGTCCAGGTTCTTCAGGGAGAAGGGCTGTGTGGAGAAGCGGATGTAGCTGTCACGGTAGAACCACACAGTAAGTGGGTTCCAGTCGGTCACCAGGAACCACTGCCTCAGATCAAATTTGTGCCAAAGATGAGCAAGGGCCGCTCGATATACTTCTGCACCACCCACTTGCCGTCCTTCATCATCATGGGGTTGCAGTCCACCAGCTTCAGCATTTCCTCCAGGTGGTCCATGCACATGATACCTAAGGGCGAAATAGGGCTGTTTAGGGATCAGGCCAGGCTTCGGCTGGGAGATGGGCTAGGGGACTATGAACAAAAATCCTTACCTCTCATCCCCTAAGTTCATCCTTACCTCTCATCCCCTAAGGACTAACAGGCCCGAGTGGGTAAGCCTGCCTTTCTCCATGTTCCCTTTGGGAAAGCTGAGAATCTGCCAAGGATTTTTTTTTTAATTAACCAATTTTGATGAGGGAAAGGAATATATGTACATATAAAAATTTAAACAGTATTGGGTCTTTTTAGAACCATATACATATATGACTTTGATTAGTTTTTCATAATAACAGAATATAAAAGAGCAGAGGCAAAAAGTAGGCAGTACAAAAGGGTACACAATTTAAACAACAACAACAACACACATCTCCTGCTCCAAAGAAGCCAGGTGCTGCTTCCAGGTCCTATGGATGGGCACCCAAGTTATGGGAGAGTCTGTGTGTGCCTCAGTTGCACAGCATTCTATGCATTTAAACATCCTAAGGAACTGGAACAGTGCCCGGCACTTGGTGAGCATTCAGTAAACGTTAACTCATCCTAATTATTAGTTACCTGTGAAAAACATCTCTAATTATAGATTTGCTGGCTCAAAGGGTATGTGTATTTTTTCACTTTACAGAACAAAGATGTTCTACCAACTTGCACTCCGACTAAGAGTGTATGAGATTGTGTGTTTGCCCACATACTCCCGACACTGTTGGTGATTTATTTTTGCCATTCTCCTAGGTAGAATGGTATCTTTTAATTTTATCTGTTTTATAACAAGTGAAGTTAAGCATCTTATGCTAAGGCATTTTAATGCTGATAAATACAGCTGAACAACTCAGGGATCAGGAGTGCCAACCCTCTGAACAGTCGAAAATTATTTATAACTTTACAGTAGGTCCTCTGTATCCATGGTTCTGCATCCACAGACTCAACCACAGATCCTGTAGTACTAAAGTAGGTACAGAGTGAAAGAATCTGCTCATATGTGGACCCAGGCAGTTCATTCATGTTGTTCAAGGGTCTACAGTGAGAATCACACTGCAAACACCGACACTCACAAATCAATCTTATTTCTTCACTGCTTGGTCCTCCAAACAGCCTGACTAGTCGCCTGCCAATGGCACAGAACAACTTGTGCTTGCTTCCCAGGCCAGATTCTTTCTCAAAAACCCAGACTGATTACTAAGATTCCCAATATGATGATGACTTGTGTAGCCACAGATTGAGACTGTTCATGACCTCTGACCCAGCAATTTCATTGTTAGGAATTTATCCTAAAGAAATAAGTGGAAAAGCTACTATAAATGGAGAGATATCTGCACAAGATATTCATCAGTGTTGCTAACAGCAATTAACCAATCAATAATCAAATAAGTAGGGAAAAAACTGATGGCCATCTAAATATCCATCAGAAAAGGATTAAGTGAAACCACGAGAGTACATACCCAAGATTAGACTGTGCAGCTGTAAGACAGAATGAGGTAGGAAAGTATATACTGTACTTTTATATAAAATTCAAAAACAGGCAACACTATTCTATGGTATTATATGTCAGAATAAGGGCTTCCACTGCAGGGAGGTAGAGACCAGGAGGCAGCACGCAGCCCTCTAGGGTAAAGGTAATGTTTTACTTCGTAATCTGGGTGCTGTTTCCACGAGTGTGTTCCCTATGTGACAATTCACCGAGTTGTATATTCACAATGTGTACCCTTGTCAATGAAATGACATATACATATGTCAATGTATACATATTTCAATTAAGTTTTACTAAAAATGGAGAGAAAATGCTGAAATACACTGGAGTTCACTGTACTGTTCTCTTTGCTTTTGTGTATGCTTGAAAGTGACTGTAACAATAAACTGAAAATGGGGGCCAGGGGGAAGCAGACCTAGATGTATGGAATGGAGTGACCTCTAAGATCTATTAAGAAAAACTAAAGGTGAAAAAAAAGCAAGTAATACTCACTGATATGGAAAGATAATTAATGAAAAAAGGAAGCTACAGAGTAGTATGCTCCTATTTAGAATAAAACACACATACACCCAACACGCATAGACGAGAGTGTAGAAACACACAAGGTAAACACTAGTTATCTCAGTGAAATCAAAGGTGTCTTTAGTTTCTTCCATGTTTCTGTACTGTCTGGCCTTTTTTTTTAATAACAAATATGTATTTTCGAACCTGGAAAAGACCAACAAAACAATTTCCAAGGTAGAAGAAAAGACTATGATGCTAGTTTTAGAGAGACATCCCGAGAGTGTCCCACAGTGTGTGGAGCTGCGACAGGTTCACTAGGACATGAACAAATTCTCCCAAGGGCAGTATGTGGGGTGATCCGCTGCCAAAAGTCTGTTTTTTACATCTTAGAAGTCCTTAACGGTCTTTCAAAGGCTGGGCTAATGCACCATCCCAGCCTGCTGGGTGCCCTGTTCAAATTCCATTCATGCTGAGCAGTCCAAATAGTGGCTAAAAATTATAGCATTTACATAGAAGTTACTCTAAAAGTATAGGATCAAAGCACTTTCTATATTGTACTCATGTAATCCTCTTGAGTAGGTATTATTGGCTTCATTTTACCAAGGATGAAAATGAGGCACAAAACAGGTTAACTAACCTGTCCCAGCTCTTTCAAATATTAGGGAGCAGAGCTTGGGTTTGAACCAAGGAAGTCTGACTCTCAGCAACCACACCCTTAACCACTGTTCTACACCTCACAAGGATGCATAAGTCAAATCGGAGAGCCCTAGACGACAAGTAACTGCAGTGAGTACCGCCAGGCCTGCCTAAAGCATTAACCTAAACTCTCAGGACAGGAGAGAAGGTGCTGGTATCATCATGCTGTTTAGCTGCTAAGTCATGTCTGAACTCTTTTGCGAAGCCATGGACTGTAGCCCGCCAGGCTTCTCTGTCCATGGGATTTCCAGGCAAGAATACTGGAGTGGGTTGCCATTTCTTCTTCAGCAGATTTCCCCAACCCAAGGATTGAACCCATATCTCCTGAATTGGCGGGCGGATTCTTTATGCTGAGCTGCCAGGGAAGCCCTGTCGTCATCACAGCAGCCAACATTCATGGGGTAGCTGCTGTGCCTGGCACTGTGCTGAGCGGTACATGCACTACCTCATTTAATCCTGGCCTCATAGGAGGTATTATCATCAACTCTCACAGATGAGGGAACTGAGGTTCAGAGAGGTGATATAACTTCATCAAGGTCACATAGTGCATTGGTAGCAGAGCTGAGATTCGAACCTAGGCAGTTTGGCTCCAACAGAGGCTGTACTGTTAACCTCCCAAGCCTCTGGTTGGGGAGGGTGTAGGGTGCCGGTACAGGAAGCAGGGGCAGACCCCCACCTCGTCCACGGGACTTGGCTCCCGGCTTCACGATCCAGATGTTGCGATCTCCTTCCATGTCCATCTGGGGCACCACAGCCCGCAGCTGCTGCAGGATGTCCTCACAGCGCTGGACCTGAGTGTCGAGGTACCTGAGTTCTGCCCCCTCGCTGTGGGGAGATGATGGGACTTGGGCAGGGCTGGGCCTGGGGGCATCCTGGTGAACAAGGCAAGGGGAGACACAAGCCCCCTGGCCATGGTCCCACCAGCTTTGGTCACACCCTTCCCCTCGAGACCCAGATAGGGCTCTCCCAATCCTCCACCCCCACCCTCAGGCTGTGCCCCAGATCCACCCTGCCCAGGGCATTGTCCCCAACTGCTGGAATGGGACTTCTACCTACGGTAACCCCTCCCACTCCAATACTCCTCCTTCTGCCACCTCTCTCTCTATTATATTAAAACTGCTCTTTGGCAGAATTTAATCACACCAGCATCAAATGATGAGGCACCTCTACATGCCAGGCACTGTGCCAAGGGCTTCACATACATTATTACTAATCCATCTTCAGGGAGATGTCATTGAGCCCATCTTAGAGAAGTATAAACTAAAGCTTTCGGGTTAAGGGATGTGCCAAGGCCACACACTGAGTTAAGAGGCTGAGCCAGCCAAACTCTAGCCTGCCTGATTCTTGATCCACGGTTCACTCCTCTCTTAATCTTTAACCTAACACTGGTAGATAGGCAGGCCCCTTCCTCATCTAATTCTTTTCTTGCACAACTATATCATACATCTCCTAGATTGACTTCTCTTCCCATCACTTACCACCTGACACTTATGCTTATTTGGTCACTGCCTGTCTCTGCTGACTGGAATGTAAGCTCTATGAGACCAGGAATACTTTCTGTAGTTGTTATTCTCTGTTATACTCCCGTCCCCAAGTAGTACCCCAGCATTTATTAGGTACTCCCTACAAGTTTGTTAAATGAATGAATGGTTGGATAAGGAAGTCTCTGGCAGTGAGTGGGTTGTATGGATAAGAGTTCAGGGACAAAGAGGAACCTGATCCCTACACGACACGAAATGTCCTCAACTAAACCAAGTCACAAAATATCCCAGATGGCAGCCTCAGCCAAACTCTCCCATTTCTTTTCTTTTGACTGAACAGGAAGGAAGCCTCTGCTAGATGGTTAACCTCTCTTTTAACACCTCTCGGATGTTAAAGAGGCTGGAGCCTCTTGGATGTCTCCAGCCACAGAGAACTTATCTCTGCTACTAAGGCTGGCATAGCAGTGGCAGCTGGGCAGTGCTGGGAACAAGGACAATCAGATAGAGGGGTCTTGGCAAGGCCTCCTTTTCACACATGAATCCTGGCTCTTCTATTTCTGCAAGGATTGCTGGAAACGTTTCTGTGGCCATGGCCATAAAGAATATACTGAGCAAATCTGTGATCTGGCCCAGGAAAGTGTCACATGGCAGTGGCAGGGACACATGCAATTTGAAAAAGCATATTCAACATGACAGGATAATTTTATATTTAGTGGAAAAAAAACCAAAAAACAACAAGTAGTTCTGTGGAAAGGGGACCTGGTGGTCCAGGGATTGGGGGGAAAAAAGCCTGGCTGGTGAGTGGTGGATTTTTTTTAAAAGCTGAGAAGTAGCAATAAATATTGACTTAATTAATGTTAATGATCTAACAATTCAGTGCAATGTTACATGAGGTAATATTTTATGTAATCCTGATTTTTTTTTATTAACTCTTTTTGACTGCTTCATGTAACATGTGGGATCTTAGTTCCCTGAGCAAGGATTGAACCTGCACCCCATGCATTGGAAGCAGAATTTTAACCACTGGATGACCAGGGAAATTTCCTAATCCTGCTTTTGAGAGATTCCTTCAGCCCTAGACTTGCCCCACATCCAGAAATGCAAAGGACCGACATTATTTCCACCGACTATTATAACTCAGTCCTGACGATTCTCTTTTTCCTTTTTTTAATATTTTAAGTTTATTTGGCTATACTCGGTTTTACTTGCTCTCACTGTGGCATGCAGGCTCTTTGAGTGGCAGCATGTGGAATCTAGTTCCCTAACCAGGGACTGAACCATGGCCCCCTGTATCAGGAGCTTGGAGTCTTAGCCACCGGATCACCAGGGAAATCCCCCAGTGATTCTTAATTTCAGAAGGGCAGCTTTATGTTTCCTGGCAGCTAAGGGGAAAGTATGGGATCACCTAGTTTTCATTCTCTAATGTTTAAAAAAAGATACAGATGAATTATTCATCAGTGACGTGGGTTTGCTGGCTAAGTCATTCGTTCAAAGTTCATTTTACTAGTTCTTCAGTCTCCCCTATCAATCATTAAATCTGTCTGTTCCTTTCTATTCTACCACCACTCCACCTGAGGCCTTTAGCCCTCCCCCCTGACTTGCTCCAAGTCTCCCAGCTTGAGCTGTCTGCTCCTGAGCGCACGGATTTTGCTTCCTTTCTGGGGTCTGGCACGATGCCTGGCACATAGGAAGGGCTCAGTAAATGCTGAGTGTTTTCTTGCCTTCAGGCTCTCTTCCTGGCAGTTTTTCCTGTACACTGTGCTGAACAGCATCTCCCTACAACAGGCCCAGGCCCATCTCAATACTCCTTTCCTCTGCTCAAGAACCTTTCCCCAAATGTGTCCTGCAAATACAACCACTAAGGATTCTTGGGACAGGGGGCTGGGGTCACATAAATACAGGACACACTGCACACTCTGTCCCTCTTGGGAGTTTACACTATCTTCTGGAAAGTCCTGCGTCAAGGAAACCTATTTTAACTTTGTTCAACCCAGTGTTTTCCAAATGTGACTGACCACGGAACCCCTTTTTCGTAAACTCCATTTCAGCATATAGAACTAGCATGCTATATAATAGGCTTTGCAAAATGCTGGTTTCCAGGATAAAATCTAAATGACTTAACAGTCTTTGTGAATGAATACTGAGTCATTGCTGAGCAAATCATAAAAATTACCCTGTCTAATCCTACCTTTGAGGCAGAACATTATTTTTAAATCTATTCTACATTTGAGAAAAGCAAAGATCAGATAGGTTAGTGAGATTCCCAAGGTCACAGAGCTTGGAAAGAACAAGGGCAGAATTTGAACTCAGATCTGTCTGACAGCACAGGCCATGATTTTAGTGACTATGCTACACCGAGATCTAGGGAAGAGTAGTTTGGACTCTAACATGAAGGCAGTGAGAACTCCTGAGGGTTCTGGAGGAGAATAGTAGGGTGAATGAAAGAGAGACTGGGGAGAAGCTGGGGGTGGTGAGCATTCGACAGAGAGGGTCTGTCCCCGACCATCAGCTGGGAACATGAAAGCTGCCCAAGAGCATGCCCCATGGCCCGGGCTGCAGAGGCACTCACTGGACCACTTGGTAGTAGCGCTGGAGAAAGAGGGACCAGCCCTCAGGGCTCAGATAGAGCGGGGTCTCCACGTCCTTGTCGATGTCCATATGCGCCAGGTTGTTAAGGTGCTCCTCGCAGGCACACAGAGCCTCATCCACAAACTCTGGGGACACCGACACTGGCTTCTTCTCCTGTTTCTTCAGCTGCTTGTCTCCTGAAAAGATGGGGTAGAGGTGGGGGCTGTCACTATCCCACACTCCACAGCCCCACTGCCCCACTTCCCCAAGGCCTGTCACTTACCCGTGCTTCACCTGAAATACACCTGCAGTCCCTACTGCTGTGGGATCTGCCACTCACCTGGGGCTTTGTTCTAAGTTCATCTGTGGCCTCAGTGCGCGTCCTTGCCCCTCACTGTGCAGGACCTGTCATTCATTTGAGGCTCCACCCTAAATGTCCCCAAAGCAGCTCAGCACCTAGAGTCCCAGCAGACACATCTGCAGCCTCTCTGTGCTTGGGAGCTCTGACACACCTGAGGCCCCTTGAGCCCCTGCTCCTGACACACCCAGGAGACAGCCACGGGGAGGTCTCCCTCTGGAAGAGCCAGGGACTTTCTTCTCACAGCAGAGCTGCCTCTCATTTCACCAAATCCCTGAGGAATTCTGGGAACTCTGGCTGATGGGCCTCTGGGATACAGGATGGAAGCTGTGAGGTAGGAGCTAAGTCCAGAAAGGGAAAGGGCCAGCAACTAGTTGAGCCAAGTAGGGAGAGACTCTCTGGGTCCCCCTCCTCATGGCACGAGGCGTCCTCAGACCACATGAAATACATGGTTTTACTGCTGCCTCTCCTCACAGATCTGAGCTCCCCACAGGCAGGGATGGACCATGTCCTCTTAAGTCTGTCCTCTCTAGAGCACTCTGCCACATGCCAGGCCCATCGGAGGACTGAGCAAGGCAGTGGGCCAATTAACAAAGAGATAGGAAGACATGTGGGTAAGTGGGTGGGTGGGACAGAAGAATGATGAGTGGTGGGCCAGAAGACAGATTAAGTGGTGGCTGGCAGGATGGAAAAGAAGTACATGGATGGGGAGGCGGGTCTGTGGAAGCATAAGTAGGCAGGTAGGCAGGAAGGTGGAGTGGATGGATAGGCAGTGTGGAGTTGACAGAAGTAGGTGAATGAACAGATCGACAGTCGGGGAAAGGATGAATGGATGGATGGGTGGATGGGTAGGTGAATGTGAGATGGGTGGGTAAGCAGGTAAGCAGATGGGTAAACAGACTGTGGACAGAAAGAAGGGAAGATGTATGGACGAGTGGGTAGGAAGGGGTGGGGATGGGCAGACGGATGAGAAAAATACCATGACAGATGGGTGAGGTGTGCTAGGTGGGAGGATAAATGGTTAGGGGAGCAGAGGTGACCACAGTACTTACTTGGGGCCTCCTCTTCTTCGACAGAGTTTGACTTCCACTCGCACTTTATCACCAGCTTGAGAACGTTGCGGGCAGCTGTCAGCCAGAAGTCCTCTGCTCCCAGGGCAGGGGATACCCTCCTCAGCCCTTAGGCTCCAGGCCTGTTCTGGTTCCGGAACCTGATCATGACCTGTCCCACTCTGGATCCGGAACCTGACTACCGTTTCTGGCTCTAGAACCCCACTTAGAACCTGGCTTCTGCTTCAACTGTGGAATGAGCCCCAGAATCTGACCTGACTTGGCTCATATTCCACCTTCAGAATCTTGCTTGGTTCTGCTATCTGATTTCTCCTCCTCTGTTCCTGATCCACTTTTTTTTTCAAATTGTGCATGTGTGTGATTTTCTATTTTTTTTTTCATTTGAAGTATAGTTGATTTACAATGTCCTAATCCACTTTTGATACTTATTCTAGCCTGAGAACCAGACCTTGGCCCCAAATCTATATAGGATTTGGAGACTAATTTAAACCTAGAGTCTAATGTGGATCCAAATTCTGAACTGAATTTAGAGTGTGTGCTGGAGTTGGAGCCTACTCTGTCCATGAGCCCCAAAGTCTAGAAACTTTTCTTGGAACTAGACTTGGAACCCGATCTAGTCAGTGGAATCTGACAGGGGGTTGGAACTTATCCTGGATTCAAAACTCAACTAGGTGACCAACTTTTAGAACCTGCTCTAGAAAATAAGATAAACTATGTCAGCTCTTCTGGAGGTCTGGGGTAACCAAGGTAGGGGCCTCATTAAAAGAGGACATAAGGGAAAGATGAGGGTTGGGGATGGAGAAGGAAATCTGCTGGGGCAGATGAGGGCATGAGAGAGGCCCTTTGCTCTCCAACACCAGCCAGGGCTTTAGCCCTCCTCCTTCGGCTTGAGGGGCCAGGCATGGACTGGTATCTCCTTACCTATGAAGGCCTTTTTGTCATCCTCAGCCCCCAGGCGGTAGCAGCGCGGGAAGAAGGAGTCGGCATCAGCCTCATCGAACCACGGCAAATTCCGGAGATTGAGACACAGACCCACCTATGGAGTCAGCCGCCGAGGGGGCGGGGTGAGACTTGCCCAGGGGGCCTCCAAGGGACTCTCCACACTGGGCACCCACCCAGAGAGCTCAGGGGGACGCTGCGTGGACAGGCTTAGAGCCTCTGCCTCACTTACTAGGCTCATATTCACTTCCACGTGCTGCTCATGTGGTTCCCTCTGTCCAGAATGCCCCGCATCCTTCCAAGCCACCCTTTTGCATCCTTGAAAACCTGCCTCTTTGAGGAATCCTTCCCAGTCCACACTAATAATAGAGCAGCAGGTCCCAATTATAAAGCCTATCATTCTTGCCGTAATCGTAGAGGATAGGTCTTACTGGAATTCTCATTTAAAGAGGAGCCTGAGGCTCAGAGAGGTGAAGTAACTTAACCAAGACAAGATATAATAGAACCATCAGCCAGGCAGTCTCTGCTTAGGAGAGAAGGGTCCTCCTGCTCACAAGCATTGGCCATGGTGTTTGTTCTTAGTCCAGACCCCATTTGGCTCCTGGAGTCTATTTTAGTAGCATGTGCCAGATATGCTGCACAGGTTGGATTTGAACCCAGGTGTGTCCAAACCCCACTGAATCACGTACCTCCCCACCTCCTGAGAACTCTCACTGACAAGGAGAGCAGAAAAAGGGACTGCCAGCCCAAGACTTGGGGGGTTGGCAGCTGCCATGCCTGCGCTCTGAAGAGCTCACCTTTGTGGTAAAGGAGCCTGCCCGAGCATAGTGGTTTATCATCTGATCCTTGGAGAGGAAGCGACAGTCCAGGATGTCCCGACGAGTAGTCCAGATGAAGTAGGGGATCTCGTTCCGAACCATACGTGACTGGGGAGAGGGGAGGAGACAGGGAAGGTTGATGTGGGCACCACGAGGTCTGAGGAAGCCTTCCCCGCCGTGCTAAGCAAGGTGGGTGAATGGAGGGAAAATATCCTCCCAAGGGGTCCTCTAGCTCACATGTCATCTTTAAGTTAAGAAAAGACATCTCTTCCCTTTGGGGCACACACTGGTGAGCAGAGAGCAGGCAGGCTTGCAGCTCTTTCAACCAGGTCCAGGTGCCCCTAGGTGGGACTAAACCCCATAACTGAATGCCACACCTTGTTCTGGGCCTTGGTCATTAGTGACCTACTCAGTGGTAGGGCAGTGGCTCTAAGCTGATGGTCACAGAGCATGTGACAAAGGTTTTCTCGTGAGCTCCACTTCTCCCCATCCTTCCTAGAACTCTGGGAAGAAGGATTACTGATAACCAGTAACACCATGTGCCAGGCCCTGTGCTTAAGCTTTCCATGTCAATTCATTTAATCCTCACCATAACCCTATGTGGTAGTGTGGTAGGTGCTACCATTATCCCCATTTCACAGATGAGGGAACTGAGGCTCAGGGACTTGTCCCAGGTTCACAATGTTGGGCCATGTGGAACTGCCAGTCCTCAATCTCACCTGACAGACAAAAATGGCAGTTTGGCATAGTTCAACTCAGAAAGTGCTGGTACGAAGATTCAAAGCCAAGTGTCTTGATCTCAACACACATATCCTCCCCAACATCATATCAGCCTCTTTCAAAAATTTTTAAGTCCTTCCTTCTAACCTTTGCTTGCCAAGGATGGAGGAAGATGAACTATGGGGTTTTATTTGGAAAGGGGAATTACCAGGTGTGGAGATTGTGCCAGCTTCTGATACAACCTGGCAAAGAGTCCTGATCCCAGGCCAGCCTCATCTGTGTCACTCACCACTCCACTGGCCTACCTAGGCTTTAGAGAACCGATTGTTTTTACCGCAGATGAGGAAACTGAGATTTAGAAAATGGCTTGTCTGGGGTCACCAAGCTGGACTCTAGTGCTTTCTCTTGAAAGAAGCAGCCCCCTATCCAGCCCCCTGGGTCCTCACCATCAGAGCGTGTTTCCCATGTAGGCATCAAATTCCAATAACTCATCACAGTCAAACAGCTGTGGTGGCCGGAATGCCTCCTCCTCATCTTCATCCTCTGTAGAGGTAGAGCCCAGGTGTGGGAAGGCCCCGGTCCCCGCCCCTCAGCCCCACATCAAAGCCTCAACCTGGGGACAGTGGGAAGCAAAGGAAAGGGACTCAGGCAGCTTGTGGGAAGGGAGGGATATCTCACCATCCTCCGTCGTGTCACTGTCACCCATTACTGAGCTGTCCAGATCCTTATGTGGTTGCGGCAAAGTGGTACCCAAGGGATGGCCCATCTTCTTCTCCACCCAGCCCCTCTGGCGCAAGAGGCAACGGATCACAGGGTAGCGACCTTGGATCATAAAGATCTTCTTCTGCTGTAAGGTGCCAGAAGAATACTTTTTCAGTAAGTAGAGCCTAAGTGCTGGTCACAGGGGAGATAATGGTGAGCCAGACAGCTATGGTCTCTGCCTTCATGAAATTTATATATTCTAGTAGGAGAGACAGACTGTAAACAAGTAGAAAAATAATCTGCATAGTAATAATCATAATAGCAACTATATATTGAGCATTTACTATGTGTTAAGCACTTAAATACATTACTGACAACAATGTATATTTTTAATAGACACTATTATCCCCACTTGGGGATTCCAAGGTGGTGCAGTGGTTAAGAATCCGCCTGCCAATGCAGGAGACGCTAGAGACATGGGTTCAAACCTTGTGTTGAGAAGACCTCCTGGAGGAGGAAATGGCAACCCACTCCCAGTATTCTTGCCTGGGAATCCCATGGACAGAAGAGCCTGGCTGGCTACAGTCCATGGGGTCACAAAAGAGTCAGACACGACTGAGCACCCGCATGCAACCAATCTCTACTTAACTGGTTAGGAAACAGAGGCATCGAGACACTGAGTAGCTTGGCCACCCAGTGGTTAAGTGAAAGAGCAGGAATTAACATCCAGGCTGGGAAGCTCAAGAAATAGGATTTTAATGAGGATCCAGAGAATCAATCAGGGGAAGATGAAAGGAGCCAGAAATGTACAGAGCTGGGCAAATGGCAGTTAAAGCAGAGGGAAAAGCACGTGCAAAGGTCTTGAGGCTGGAGGGGTCAGAAGGAACTGGAAGGGAGCCATGGTATATGGAGTGTGGAAAATGAGGGGAGACCTAAGAGGTGTGTGGAAGGCACTGACGGCCGTGGAATGAACTTGGATTTTATATTAAGAGCAGCGTGAAGTAATAAGGTGAAGGGAGGGAGTGATGTGGTTGGAGGCTATTAAGTGTGGCTTGCTGTCCTATGGAAAACAGAGGGCAAATACGGAAGAAAGGAGACTAGTGAGAAAGCTGTTGTGGTTTCTCTAGGTGCCTCCAGCAGAGGTGGGAGCAAGGTGGGAGTTGACATTCCTTTTGGAAATAGAGACTAGTTTTGCTATTAGGATTAGATGTGTGGGTGAGGGAACTGAAAGATCAAATTTCCTGGCTGGAGCAACTGGGAGATGGAAAAGACTAAAGAGCAGGGAGAAGAACGGGTCTGGGCAGGAAAATGACGAGTATGGTTTAAGACATGGGTTTGAAATGCTTTGATGTTCCCTTGATGGAGATGTCAATTGGAGGACTGGATCCACAGAGCAGTGCAGTCAGAGGCCAGGCTGGGCTGGAGAGGGAATGAAAAGGGCGCAGGATGGATTGAACTCACAGCCAAGGAGACAAGTGTAGAGAGGGATCCAGGGAAACAAGAATGTCCTGAGAAGTCTTCAGAGGCAACTGAAAAGTAGCTGCCTGGGAGGGGGAAAGGAAAAGCAGGAGTGTGCAGATGGCCAAGAGGAAAGGTGTGTTGGTGCAGAATGACATAAGGTGCCAAACCAAGGTCAGGACAGAAAAGGGACTGATTGGTGGGTCTGACTCCTTAACGGTCACCAGTGACCTTAACTAGAGAGGCTCCTGATGAGAGCGGTGAAGGACAGGGACCCAGAGTGGTGGGGACTGAACACTGAAACCCAGATAAAGAAGTTGAATTCTGCCAAGAATTTTGGTTGTGAAAGGGGTGTGAAAACTGGAGAAGTATTTGAAGACAGGCGTGGGATCAAGGTTTTTTCTTCTTTATTTTCTAAGGAGGGGAGAATATAGTGCCAGGAGGCAGGGTGAGCCACCCTCCAGGCCTTTTCTAGCCCCTCCCCCAACCCCCTCCGACCTTGACAGCTCTCTCCACGTGGATCTTGGCGTTTCTGAGCCGGCCCATGTGTTGAGACGCCTTGGAGAATCCTCGCCAAAGGACAAGAGAACCTGCAGAAAGATGCGGAGTGGGGGTAGGGTGGGCACCCCTTCTCTCTCCACCTGCATCCCGATGCCTATACACTACCGCTTTTCTCCGGTTCCCCGGATTCTCACGTCCGCCCCAAGACTTAGCCTTGAGCCAGGAGGGGCGAGCCGCAAGTGGCCTCACCGTCCTGGGGCGGGGCGTCCTCCTGGGCCGGGGTAGGCGCGGGCCCGGGAGGCGGGGATCCTCGGCGCCCTGGGCGTGGCTGTCGTGGGTCGAGGGCTGGACGGCGCAGTCTCGGCGGCGCGCTGAGGCTGGGCTGCAGACCCCGTCTTGGCCGTGCGCCGGACCCTTCTCTGGAAGCCGGAACTCTGAGTGGCGCGCCCTGGGCCGTGGGGCGGGGGAAGTTGCGCGGCGCTCGAGCGGCTGCGACTTCCGCGGCCAGCTGCACACTGGGCCCCCCTCCTGGCGGTACCAGGCGGTGGCGTCCGGCTGTGCGGGCCCCAGCTGCCCCGCCCTCAGGAGCAGCGCCGCGGTGGGCCCCTGCATAAGACCCTCGCCGCGCGCGCGCATTCCCCGGGCCCCAGAGCCCGCCTCCCCTCCGCGCGCAGCCGCGTCTCGCGCGAGCGCCCTGCGGGGGCCCGAGCTGAACCCTCTGTTCTGAGGCCCCGCCCTCTGTTTCTGTCGCCTTAGAAACAATTCCCCTGGCACAATCAGGCCTCGGGTGGTGGTTCGGGGGTCTGCTTCCAGCGGGGCCAAACTCAGGGCCTTGCCTGCCCCAGACCCGTCATGAATGGGACACTGAAGCTGGAACATAGAGCACTGGCTGCGCTGCCAGTTTCTAAGAGGTCCCTGATTCCTTATCCAGCGCTTCCTGGGGCTTCAGTTATTCCACAGTATTCAGCAAAGACCACGTGCTAGGTAGTGGGCTAGGTGCTGGGGATCAGAACAAGCTACAGATGGTCCCTGATTTCATGGCGCGTACTGCCCGGTGGAGGGGAAACAAAAAGCAAGCAACAGAGGAATAACACAGGTGCTTTATACGTTAGAGTAAGTGGTCAATGATGTCCTCTCTGAAGGGGTGACATTTAAGCTGAAACCTACTGAATGCAAATTGGTGAGGAGTGGGCCAAGGGAGGAACAGCATTCCAGGGAGAGGAGCCTCTGCAACAGCCCTGAGAGGGTAAGAACTTTTCTGGGGGAACTAAAAGGAAGCTGACCAGATCTGCAGCTCCTGGCAGATGGAGCTTGGGTAAGGTCCTTGGCGGGTAGATTTGAAAGCCAGGACAGTATTATGGGGAAAATAAAAGCGCAGAACTCCTAGACCGCTTCCTACCCCCCCAAAAAAGACAGCACTTGGAAATAGAAAATAAGTATCGTTTCAATCTACCAAAACAAAAAAAAAAAAAAAGTTATGCAACAGCCCTCCTCAAGACTGTAAGCAACCTTTTTGGAGGTAGTATGAAAACTTACACCCTCAAATGTCACAGGTGAGACAAGGTTCCAAGATGTTAAATAATTTGCCTTAAATCGCATAGCAGAGCCCTGGAACCCAGGTCTGACTCCAAAGCCCCACTCTTAAACAGAAACACTATTAAACACAAGTCCATATCATCACTCATAAGGGTTGCCTATCAGTCATACAAGTACCAAATGGACAGTGTGTGAGGCAAACTCTAGCAATGCCCTCTCAAGCAGATTCCAGGAACCCAGCTCTGTCAGTTACTGATACACTGGCTCACACAAGTGAAGGTGGGTCCTCCACAGACCTCTCTAGTCAACCCCAACTACTAAGATCACCCTTCCCAACCCTGCGGCTGATGACTGGGCTTCCCAAAGGTATGCCTTCAGGAGAGGACTGGCTGATTGGAGACCATCTAGTCTGTTCTATCAGCCAGCAAATTTGGTTTCAGCTCTGAACCCTGGGAGATGGATCTGCAAATTAGAACTCTGGCTGGCTCACCCAGGCATTGTTGTCCTGTGAGGGTTGAGTGAGCAGCTGCCATACTCTAGTGGATGTCCAGCTTCACCGCACCTTCACCTGAACAACTATCATTGCAAAGCTAGGCTATGGCCGTGTGCCCCACAGAAGGGCACACCTAATTTTGCAAGACAGGAGGGGGAGGTCACAGAGGTAATGTCATAAAGGGGATGATAGCAGCTCAAGTTGTCCCCACCCCCAACCCCTCCTTCCTCTAAACAGTACCTTGTCCTGTTTCAAGAGACCCCTTTTGGCTATATGGAAGACTCTTTTCAAAACTCAGCAAAGCCCAACCCTTCTCAAACTTTTCTTGGCATCCTCTTCCATAAAGACACCCCTCTGTGGGCTCCCACTGACTTCCATTAGTGAGCATGAAACACTTCGATGCACCTCTTTATTTACATATGCAACACTTCCACTGGCCCTCAAGTCTGAGACAGGGATAAAGTCACCCCACCCCACAACCCCGACAACCAGCACAATGGAAGTTACCAACAGCTTGGATACTGGGCTGGTGGGAAGATCAGTCATTGTTTATTCACTACTTGTAACAGCAGGTACTGTGTCAGACTGACATTATCTCCACTTTATAGATTAAGAAACTGAGGCCCAGGATATAAATAACTTGCTCAAATTCATAAGAATAGGACTCAAATGTTGTTTTTCTTTTTTTTTTTTACTTCACTTCAAAGTGTCACTAAGAGGGTTTAATCCTGTCCAACAGAATTTTCTGCGATGGAAATGTTTTATCTATGACCATGTGATATGGTAGGCATTAGTAGCATATAAGTGTTGAGCACTGGTGGGACTGAGGCAATGAATTTTAAACTTTTTAACTGTAATAATTTAAATAGCCACATGTGGCTAGTGATCAGTTTATAGCATAGGTACAGGCAGATGTCTTACATCTGAATTGCACCTTCCTGCTCACTAGCTGGGAGATTTGGGGCAAGCTGCTCTATCTCATGATACCTTAGGTTTCTTAGCCATGAGATGGGATTATTTCTGTTACATTCTAGCCCAAACGAGCTCACTATGTGAAAAGGGTCAAAGCTCTATACAGGTAGAAAGCAGTTTCAGAAATGGGTGGAACCTGGACTGTAATGGGTCTCTTGGGTTAGGGCCCTCTAGCAGGGCTACTGTCAGAGGCCAATCACAAGGCTGTCTCTGGTAGGGACCCCCAGGCCCAAGTGCCTGCCACATGATCTTAAGGAACAGCTCCACCTCCTTTCATCACATATACACACAGAGCACAGACCTCATGCAGCCCCAGAGGGGCAAAAAGAGACTTTAATTAGGAGAAGGAGGATCCACCAGAATAAGAAAAGGTACAGCGAGCGTGGGAGCAGAGGAGCCAGAGCAGGCAGGAGGCCCTGGCAGGGACGCTCTGGAGGACTCACCTCTCCACCTCTAGCACAGGCACTGCACTGACAGACAAGGCTAAACAGCGACCCCTCCCAGCTGGGAGGGCACGAAGTGGCCCCTGAGGCCGAAGGCTGCCTAGCTTTCAGGCCTCAGCTCCTAGGCCTCAGCTCCTAGGTGTGGCTGGTGGCCACCAGTTCAGCCCTTGTCCCCAACCAGTGCTGGGTGGCCAACTGCAGGCAGGGCTCAGGAAGCTGGTTAGAGGGTCCCCACCGCTTCTACTGAGCCTAAGGAGATAGGAGGACGAGGGAGAGAAACACAAGTCTGAGACTCCCCTCCCTCCCCACCTGGGATGGCTCCAGGGAGGAACAGTAGTCGCCTTTTGGCTCCAGGCCCGCCCAGACCCACAGCGACCAATAAGGTACAATCACTGGGACCAATCACAGCCACTGGAGGTGCAGATTGTTTGTTTTAAAAAAAAAAAAAAAAAAGACAAAAAGGTTACAGTCTCCTACAAGCACAGAGTTTTAAGTTTCAGACGTTAAAAAAAAAAATCTGTCCCGGCCCAGGGGACTGAACATCAGAAGCCAGCCTGACCAGGCACATGTGGCCTCGGGGCAGGTCCACTGCTGCTCTGTGGCCCAGCGAGCAAGCACACCACCCCCCTCCCGCATCTAATGCCCACCCTGACCCAGCTCCCCTCCGCCGCTGCTGCTGCTGCCGCCGCCGCCACCGATGCTGCTGCTCTGGGAAGTTAACGCCAGGACGACTTCACAGAGACACGGGGGATCCTGAGGGGGAAGGCCACGAGATCCAGCCAGGTGGTTTAAAACTGTCAAGAGAACCAAAAGGCGGTGAATGATGGTTATTACTGTATCCTGGCAGGCCTGTTCTGGGGAGGGGGACTGATCTGTGAGCTGTAGCTATACTCACATTTCTGTGGGGCAGGACTGGGTCTCAGGACACCCTGTGGACATGCGCTAGGTGCTCCCAAATCAGCAGGCACTGGCCCTAAAACTTAGCGTTAGACAAGGCAAAAAAATTACAGGCTCTTCCACAGCTCCCCTTGGCTGTGCCATGGAGACAACCAAAAAGCCTTGTCACAGTGCCTTGCTTGCTGAACTGAGGTTGCCTTCTGTAGAAATGGGGGCTCATGTGCAAATGCCTGGGGATTCAGAAAGGGACCCAGGAGCTGGTGCTTTGCGTCAAGCTCTGAGGGGTCCTCCAAGCAGGATAGGCCCTGGACATGCTTTGTGCCCTCAGATATCCCCCAGAGTGCCCAGACCAGACGCTGTGGACTACTGGCCCACCTGCTGAACTCAGCCCAAAGATGAGCACTGTCTGGCTCACAGTGTTTCAAAGATTATGAACTAGTTGCTATGACTATGAATTAGACAACCTTGAAAACACAGAAGACACCGCACACAAATCCAGATGCAGATTCTTTTGATGAAGCCAGAGGGCTGGAGCTGTGCAGTGACGACCCTCCTAGGTTAAGGCCTGTGATCCCCAGGTCCCCACACAACCCACCTCACTCATGAACATGATGGCCTGAGCCTACATGCACCTGGCTGTGTCATCCCTGCCAGATGCCATGACACTATCTCAGATCTCTAGAGTCAGAAAAACTAACTGACTCCTGGCTCCTTCACTTACTGGCTGAGGCACTTTAAATACGTGACAACTTCGAGAGCCTGGCTGATACATCCATGAAATGAGGATAAAGATTCAAAGATTGTTTTAGGTATTAAATGAGATATTGCCGATATTTGGCTTTTTGGATGTTTCTTTTGGCCATGCCATGTGGCATGTGCAATCTTGGCTCCCCGATCAGGGATGGAACCCGTGCCCCTGCATTGGAAGTGCAGGGTCTTAACCAGTGGACCACATGGGAAATCTTTTTTTTTCCCCCCGAGATACTCATATGTGCTTTTACAGCTGTATTACTATAGAAATGCAATTACTGTAACAACTAAATGACTACTGAATGAATGAGCCAAATACTAAATTGGGACAAAAACTATTTTTCATTTTCTTCAGTTGAAATTAGAGGCCTCCCCGTGCCCTGGCCACATAACCTTTGTGCTATAATACAGGGAGAGTTTACTATGTACCAAGTGATATGCTTTATACACATTTCCTCATTTAATGCTCAACTACACTGAAAAGGTATATATTAATTAACGGTCTCATTTCAGGGTCGAGGAAACTGAGGCTTGGTCAAGAATTTCTGTAAGATGCCTGAGGAGACAGTGGACCCGGATGCACACAAAGGTGGTCTGACCCCACCATCTGTGACCTGAACAAGCGTGCTCCCCTGGGTGCACAGCACAGCTGCTCTATACACTGGCTGCCCTCAGTATAATTAAAGCCCAGGGGAAGTGGGTTTAATTTCCATTTTTAGGAGCCTGAGCTCCTTCTGGGCTGCACCTGTATGCACTGGTAGGAGTAAACACTAATTCTACCATCTAGGGATCATAGTCGATTCCGAGTGGAACATGTCAACAAACCAAAGACTGTTTGGAAAAAGAAGAAGAAAAAAAAAAGGCGGCATGCTGTGAATGTCTAAAAAAGAACTGTATCAGTTCATCAATGTAAACAATCTGTCCTCCTCCGAGGGCAGCAGTGCTTTCTGTCAGGAAGGCACAAACAACTGAAGAGGGATCTGTAGGACTTAAGCCATGAAAATGATGGAAAACAGAGTGAAGAAATCATGACTTTAAGCCCGAGAAACAGACACTGAAGGGAACTATTTGAGTCTGTTTGAGAAGTGGAATTACACTATGATTAACCACCCTATATTCCCAGAAAATTCACATGTGGCTTTAACTTGACTCACTCGGGGATGGAACTAGATACACAGGACTCTATATATTCTGAGACGTAGAAATGAACGACTAAGAGAGGCACCGCCCAGGGCCCTGGAGATGCTCTATAGCTCTCCAAGATGAACCTCAGGGCCCTGCCACACCAAGGCATGGGGCTGACCTGCTGCCCACCAGAGTTCCTAGAGGCCTCAGAAAATGTTTATGTACAGTTGGCACCATTTCCCCACCAGATTCTAAGTTCTCAGCACAACCTTTAGGTCTTTCTACTTCTGAAAGGAAACCAGGAACGCCACTCCACTTACATTCTTAAGGAACTCCTCAGCCACAATGCGTGCACGGGCATTGACAGACAGCTTCATCTCACTAATTTCTTTGTCAATTTCCTCCATGAAGTGGATCACAAAGTCCACCAACTTGTGTTTATACATCTGCTCTGTGTGGAAGTTGGTGATCAGAAAGCTGATGTCATACCCCTAGGGAAGGAAGACAGTGGAAAGGAGGGAGACAATCAACATCCTGGGGCACTTCACTGGCCAGCCCTCTATGTCACTCAGCCACATGCTTCCAGCTGACCTTCTCCCAAGTGACACACCCTTCAGGCAGCAGCCCATCTGCTCTGGTGGCAATGTGTATGCTGGATCCAAGGAACTAACAGGGGGATCAACTGATCCCAACTGAGAATTTTGTCTGGCAGACATCCCTGGCAGACTATCTGTGGTATAAACAGTTGTGTTCAGAATGAATCAAGGGAGAGAGAAAGGACTTGAAATCTTGTACAGAAGAATCTCATCAAACAACAGGAACATTTAGCCCAGAGAGAAAAGAAGATGCTGTGAGAGAAGGAGGTATTGAGGTTTTTAACTATGGGTCAGACTGTGTGTAGAAGAGCAATTTTATTTATTCTTGGTGGCCCTGGAGGTTAGATCTAGGAACACGAGAGATTTTAGCTCAGGATGAGGGCGAGTTTGGCCAACAACTAATGTGTCTGGCAATGGTGTCCGCTGCTCTGCGTGGCAGTTGCTTAGTCACTGACTGGCAGGGAGTTGAGCAGGCAGAGAATCTGTGGTGAGCGCTTAAGTACAAAGTCAGTCAACAACTGACCCCATATCAACTGTGGCCTTGAGAGACTGACTCAGGTGGTGGCAGAGTTTAGAATTCTGATTCACCATGCCCTTTCTGCCACTACACTATAGGCTCTGGGAAGGTGAACAATACACCTCATCTTTTTTTGCCTTTTCCACAGCTGAGACAGACTCATCCTCCTAAGCTGATTCCCCTTATTCTTACTCCAGCCGAAATGAAGACCAATTCTCAACTCAGGCTGTGAGTGCCCTACAGCTTGGGGAGCAAGCAATCCCAGTTTTAGAAACAATCCCAGGCCACTGACAGTGGACTCAGTAGTGCAATTCTGGGTATTACCGACACATGGATCACACACCTCCACTGGTTTCCTTCGGAGGATAAAGAAGTTCTCTGCTCGCATCATCATGAAGCGCATAAACTTGTGACATAGAATCTTCTCGATTTCATCAGCCTGGTAAGAGCAAAGAAGAAATGTTTCCCTAAAGTCGTTCCCTAAAGGCCAACAGAAATTTGTAGCCTGGTCTTCTGACTCCAGTTTCCATGTTCGCTGGAGACACTGTGGTTAGGTATTGAAGTCTGAATCACACAGTAACTGGTTGCCAGCTAAAAGGAAGGCCCACTACATTAGAGCCCTCCATCTTATTGGGGCATTATCATGATCTTGCCTTTACCCATTCCAGAAAGGTAACTCTGACAAACCCAAATCTTATTTTTTTTTAACTTAAAAACACATTTTGGCCACACCGTGTGGCATGCAAGATCTTAGTTCCCAGACCAGGGATCCAGGGACTACCACCAAGTCCCCTGTAGTAGTAGCCCACAGTCTTAACCACTGAACCACTAGGGAATCCTGGCAAGCCCCAATCTTTTATCCAATCCTTCCAGAATCCACATCTATATTCAAATCTGCCCTTTCCAGTTTCATTTCACTAATGCTACATCTTCCAGTCAGTGATATACACTATAAAGTATATCAGATAACCTTAGATGGTCTCCACTTTAGTAACAATGAACATCAAACAATCCCCAAAGTTTTTCCCTGATGAACTCTTAACATTTCGATGAAAGAATTATGTATTACGGGCTGGCAAGACCTTAACAGCCCCCAATATTTATTAATCTTCCCTTTTAACAAAGAGCAGGCACTAGGGATAGAGCTTTCTGGAGGCAAAAGTCTAATTCTGCTTTATTTTCAATGTGCTTGTATTTTAGTGTTGTCCTCAATTTGGCAAGGCATATTGTTTTTCTTTTTATGGTACATTTAAGTAAAATAAAATAAGTTAATTAAAAGAAATATTAAGTAAAGAAGTAGCCAAGTGGTCCATAAACATGGAAGAAATGATGGTGGTAGTGGGAATGTCAGACATTTGTGAAACAATGAAGAAACATGAAACTACACTTCATTTTCTTACCCTAAATCTCACTTTTGGAGTTTATGGCTATCAAACTGATACCTTTACTACTTATTTGTCTGAACTGAACTTATTCTTCATTCATTAGGAAGAGTTTTATGACCTGACACCAAACTGGCCCATAGCCCTGGCTGCTACATTACCTGCTACCTAATCCAGAGCAAGCCTAGAAGATAAGGCTGATTTCCCTTTATTCTACTGATCTGTTAAGTTTAGCAAATCATTTCCTGGAAAGAGAACCCGAGTTTCTTTGCACCCTGAATCTGGCATGTTGACCTCTTACATAGGGGATCCCTGGCCTCCCCAGGGAGGCAGGGGATCTGGGGTGAGCTCACCTGTTTCACAGCAATGCTGACCCTGACAGAGTTGATGGAACCTTCAATCAGAACCTTTTCCTTTTCATTCCTGCTGATGGTCACGGGTTGTAGCAGGAGCTCTTTGCTACTCCTGAGAACACAAAATGACAGAGGTACTGTAAAAGAACTATAAAAGAACAGAATGGTCAGGGAGACTCCATGGCAGGTTCTAGAATCACTATCTGGGACCACAGAGTCCAAGGAATGAGAGACTCACAAGCAGGGGTGCTCCAAGATGGGGGCCAGAGAGCATGTTCTCCAACAGAAAGAGCACGGGCTCTAGAATCAGGGTGAAAAGGTTCTGAAATTCAGCCCCTTTGTTACTTCTGTTGGGCAAGTTACTCTGTTGGAATCTCAACTTCCTCATTTGGAAACAGATCAAAAAGGGTCAAGTGTGTAACAGTGAGCCGGGCACATTGTAGGAGCTTGACAGCTCCTATTTTCATAACTATAGGCAAACCCGTATACCGATTAGGGAATGAGAGCCTGCCTTAGAGATAAGAACAAGCTAAAATCAAAAAGTTTGGCCTCCTTTATTAATCAAAATTATGACCCCTCTCAACTCAGTTCCCATTTTGATGCCTTTGGATCCCTCAGACGGTAGTTAACTGTATTAGTGGTGTCTGTGAGCTATTATCCTTTAAAAATGCCTGCTGCTGCTGCTAAGTCGCTTCAGTCGTGTCCGACTCTGTGCGACCCCACAGATGGCAGCCCACCAGGCTCCCGTCCCTGGGATTCTCTAGGCAAGAATACTGGAGTGGGTCGCCACTTCCTTCTCCAACGCAGGAAGGTGAAAAGTGAGAGTGAACTCGCTCAGTCGTGTCCGACTCTCAGCGATCCTGTGGACTGCAGCCTATCAGGCTCCTCCGTCCATGGGATATTCCAGGCAAGAGTGCTGGAGTGGGGTGCCATTGCCTTCTCCATTAAAAATGCCTAGTGGAAACCATATATGTTAACTAGCACAACAGGGCACATTTTAACATCATGTCAGTTTTCTTACATTCAAATCATATCAATTTACTGTGGTAACAATCCTTATCTCAGTTGCATATGTACCAGATTAAACGTCAAAGGGGAAAAAGAAAAACTGTTTTACAAAACATAAATCAGATAAAATAATCCAAAGTATGGAATATTTGTAGTAGGGGATGGGAGTCCAGTTGTTTGTTTGTTTTTTGAGGGGAGGGATCCTTGATCTTCAAATTTGAGAAGAGCAGAGGTGGCATCTCAGATAACTCAATTCTCAATTCTCCTTAAATTGCTAGAGGGTTCAGTATCTCCTTGGGAGATATTTCCCAAATGGCTCTATGTTGAAAAGTCACAACTTGTGTCAAGCAATCTTGGCTCCAGAGTAGCTTCTCCCCTGAGTTTTGTCCTGTCAACCCACTAAGACCCAATTTTCTGAACTTCAAATTGGGAACCATCATTTACCTGGCAGCAAGACAAAAAAATGTGAATTGTAGTTGTTCTGACAACTCCAGGATGGAAGTTCACGGCCCTCTCTGACAAGAGTCCTCTGTGGGTGCTGCACCCATCACCCCCTACCCCTTTTCCTCCCATACCTGACTTCTACTTCCGGCTTGTTGTGTCGTTCCACGACCTGGGAGGAGAAATTCTCCAGGCAGAGGGCAGCCTGCAGTGTGGCCCGCACGGCACTCAGGTAGGGGCGGAGAGTGGCAGTCTGGAGGAAAACCCCAAGGGACAATCAAAATCTGTCTCACAAAATCCACTGATCCCATAGTCCAGCTACACAGGAGCCAGACAGTACTGAGGTCCTCGGCTCTCAGGCACTACAGTGAACAGACTAGGCCTTCAAGATGTCTTTCATTTGAAGACTAGAACAGTGGTTCTCAAAAGGGGACCGTTTTGCCTACCAGGGGACATATGGCAATGGCAAGACATTCTTCATTTTCACAACTGAGGTTGGGTAGGAGTTATTGGCATTGAATAGACAGAAGTCAGGGATACTGCTACATAGCTTACAATGTACAACAGAATTATTCAGCCCCAAATAGTGCTGAAGTTGAGAAACTCTGGTCTAGAGGCACACAGGTGAATAACTGTCTTCAATCTGCCCTTTGAGTCAACAAATGTATAAATCTATAGTGTGCCAGGCACACAAGGGGTTGGGAATTCAATGACTAAGACCATTTCTACCCTTAAATAGTTCAACCGGGTCAGGGAGACAGACAGTAACTATGATACAATGCGTAAAATGTGAAATAGTGAAGATTTACAAATCATATTTGCAGAAGAAACTGGTTTTGATTTGAAGATGGAAACAGGATTAGGATTTTACAATGATAAAAACAAAAATGATATTCCTGGTAGAGGAAATGGAATCTAGCAACAAAGGACATCTTCAACTCCTTGCATTAGCTAAAAGTTCTTTCTCACCCCAGGCCTTCACACATGCCGAACCATCTATCTTGCAGGTTTTTCTCCCCCTTCTTTGCCTAAGTCATCCTTTAGATCTTGGCTTATTCAGAGAAGGCTTCTTCTTTCCTCAGAGGTCCTTCTTGACTTCCCTTTTCATAGTACTATTATAATTTACAATGATACACCCTTCAAATAACTCCAAGAAAAGTAATTTTCTCCTTTACTAAACTGAAAGCTCCATGGTTAACAGACCGTATCTATTCTCCTCAAATTTACATACCCTGCAACTTGCTCAGTCAGTACCTTTCCTATACATCCTCTTAGTTTCTGTACAATAAGTGAATGAATGAAAAAATAACAAGATTAGAGTAACAAATAAGGGCATTAAAGTAGTAATGAGTACAATGTTGCCGGGAAGCATTTTAGATTCAATGGATGAGGTTGCAAATGGGGTTCAGAGATTCATGAGGAATCTCAAATGCTAGGCTACTGAGTTTAGCTCTTCTGTTAAAAGTGGTAAGGAACTTCTGGGGCTTTCTAAGGAGGAAGTTACACAACTACAGCTGCATGGAGACTTTGTGGAGAATGGATTGGAGGAGAGGGAAGTGACAGAGCCAGCAGAGAGGGTTATTTAAGCAGGGTAATGAGAGCCTGGCCTGGGGCAATGCGGGACAAGCAAGATTGTATCTTTCAAAGTTCATAGCAAATCTTTTGAAAAAGGTACATTTTAGGTGGTCAACCCTATGATATCTGCCCTTTCACAAATGGAGTAAGCACCTTCTTGTGTAATACTTCAACAAGTATGATGTTTAAAAAAATCAAGAGGCATCCCCTAAGTTTAACAACAACAACAAAAAGAATATCCCAGATTTCTAGCTGAGGTAAGAAAACACAGAGCAAGAATAAGGAATACAAGAGAACAAGCAAATTTAGGGAGAGGTGAGTTTTAATCCAGACGTCTAATTTCAAGGTGTCTTCAAGATATCCAGGTAAACCTTGAAGAGAGCTAGGAAGGCAGATTTAGGAGTCATCATAAATTATATGGTCATGAAGACTTGTACATTCAATAGGTATCGACAGGAAGAGGATAAAGAAAGGGAAGGCAGTGACCCAAACTCTCAATTGACGTTCAGAAACACCCACAATTATGAAAAGGGAAGACTTCCTGAAAGGCAAAGGTCAGCGGCATCAGAGCTTAACATTCCATATTAAGGCTGATACGGTTGAATTCTGACCAGGAAGGGGTATGCGTGGAGGCAGCAAAAGAGAGATCCTTCAGTGAGGTAAAAGAGCTGGTGGCAACATGAGGAGTGGGATAAGGAAGTATGGGGGCTTCCCTCAGAGAACTGTGGGATCAAGCAAGGGAGAAAGAAGAGAGTTTATTTAGTGAACGTCTACTCTGGGTAGGGAGGTATCCCCACTACACGCCTCAGCGGCCCTACTACGGGCTATAAGGTCTACTACGTGCCTTCGAGGCGCTACCACAAACCGAGGAGGAGCCACTTCGGCTTCCTTCTTGCCTCAGTATCCCCCACCAGCTTCAAAGGACAGAATAGGAAGCCTCAAAGCCTGCTTCTTACGAACGCGTCCCCCGCTCGCCCCTTCCTCACCTCAGCCCCTGCCCCGCCCTCTTTCTCCCAGCTTCAGGGTACCCCCGCACCCCCAGCATCCCTCGGCCCAGGGCCTCTCCGCTGCAAAGTCGCATCTCCCCCAGACCCAGAGCCTAGAGGCAGAAGGGGGGGGTCCCTGGCCCGAGGCCCGGCTCTCACCATCGCGGGCGCTGGCTGGGCCGGAAAGCGGAAGTGCGGAAGTGGCCAGCCCCGCGACGCCTGCCCTTTCTCCAGAAGCGCAGCCGCAGTCTCCGCCCGGACGTCCGGACTGTACCATCTGTGTTCCGAGCGGGGGAGGGGGAGGCTAAGAACATTTGGTCCCTCCTAAGTTTTCCCGTTAGGACTGTCTTAGTAGCTTTAGGCTCCTGAAGCTTAAAATCACTACTCAAGCTTCTCTCGTTCCCCATGGAGCTTTGCTTGTGACTTTGGCTTTCTCGTCTTTTTTTCCGCCGCCTTCCCTCATAGTCATGCAATGGTGCAGCCCGACCTCAGGTTGGGCACCATATTAGGGCAAGGCAAGGCGGAGGAGCCTTTCGATCCTTCCGGTTCTGCGCCCCCATCCTATTTTCAGGCCCCTCCTACCTGCAGCCTTTGGGGCTCGGCGAGACTAACTGCTGGGCCGAAAACCTGGCTGCCGAGCCCCTCCCTCCAGCGCCGGGCTGTTCCCTAGGGTACGCCCCTGGCATACCTTCTGCACCCCACCTGCAGCGGGCTAGCTCGCTGCCCGCAACCCTTCCCCACCAAAAGACTGGGGTTGGTACTCGCGTCTTCCCTTCCCCTTGTCAACTGCAGGGGGCCCTCACTTAGCCAGTTCCGGGGCGGTTGCTCTCACCGATCGGAACTCTCCGCCCCTCCCGCGGCCCCGGGGCCGCTGGAGACAGCAAGGAGAAGGTAGAGGGGGCGGGGGCCGCGGTAGGGTGTCCTTAGAGGACTGGGACCCTGAAGGCGGGACATTGGGGCGATCCATGGGTGGGGCCAGCCATTAACCAGCCCCACTTTTCCGGGGCCAGGCACTGAACTGAGCTCTTTACTGGCATCAACTCTAAATCCTCAGAACATCCCAGGGAGGTAGGTACCATTATTACCCCATTTTACAGATTCAGACTTAAGGGAAAACAGATTCAGGCTTCTTTCGTCCCCATTTTACGCATGGAAAAACCGACTTAGAGGTAGTTAACATGTTCAGGGCTACATAGACATTGGTCAAGCCTGGGCTTGAATCCAGGTATATCTGGCTGTCCAGAGATCCAGGTATCTCTTTACTATGTGGGGCAAAGAGAAGGGGCAGAGGTGGGGAGGGGTGAGACAAGAAGAGGCTGGGAGGCACGAAGAATATTAGCATAAGTACCGGATGCTTGGAACTCTGGGCTCAGCAGAACCCAGGAAGAGTGGAAGTGAAGGGAAGAGCATCAGAAAGACAAGCATAGTAGTATAGATATCATGGCAGTTAGTTGAACAAATTTAAAACTACCTGGATTCAAATTGCATGTTGGTAAGCTTGGACCTGCTGCATCCTTACAAAGTCTGTTTCCTCTTCTGTAAGATGAAGATGAGCATGGTCCCTGTTCTTGGGGTTGAGTGAGGAATTCAGTGAGCAGCCAGTAAAATGTCTGCCCTTCACTAGGCACAGAGTAGGTGCTGTGAGAATAGTAGCTAAGCCATCATCCTTGTTAGTAGGGTGCTGAAGCCTGACTCTCCCCGAAGCTGTTGGTGGATGGAAGGAGCCCTTGGACTTTTCTAGTGCCACTTTTCCCCCCCATCAATGGTCCTTTGCTCTCCACCTCCACAGGGTCCCCTATCCTGAGCCATGAGTGAGCTGAAGGACTGCCCCTTGCAGTTCCACGACTTCAAGTCTGTGGACCACCTGAAGGTCTGTCCCCGCTACACAGCGGTGTTGGCCCGCTCTGAGGATGACGGCATCGGTATCGAGGAGCTGGACACTCTGCAGCTGGAGCTTGAGACCCTGCTTTCCTCTGCCAGCCGACGCCTGCGGGTGCTTGAGGCTGAAACCCAGGTTATACCCTACAGAGGGGACATCACTACATGGATGTCACTACAGGGACGTCACTACAGTCCACTACAGGGATGGACTATGACAAGTTATGAGATGTGTCACTGATTTAGCCTTAGCTGCTGAGGCCCAGGTTACAGGATCTCAGGGGTGAAGAGAGAGACCCAAACATTGCTTGTGTGACACATAAAATACGCAAGAATGTGCATGATCCTTCTAAAATGTGAGATTTCTTATTCATTAAGCATCTAGGGACCCCCCACTCCTCACAATGTTCTGGGTCTGTAGAGTTAATTAGGACAATCCCAGCCTTTGGGGAGTGTGCCAACTAAAGGAAAGGGAGGTCAGACATGTATCAGGTGAATTGCTGTTCTGGTTAGGAGTACTGGGGGAACTGGAATGGGAGGCCTGGATTTGAATCCTGCAGTTTCTGAGTTGTGTGACGTGGCAAAACTTACTGCCTGCTTCTGCAGATCAGTCCTCCGTCTGCAAAGTGGGCTGAGGACCTACCCTCAGCTTTTTTGAGGATTAAGAGAGATTTTTTGCAAAGGCTCAGCCCAACGTCTGACAAGTAAGCATATCAAATGTTATTTATTGGTCTGACTCTCATTATTTCTATTTATGGCATACACATCCTCTGAGCCCTGTGTGCCAGGTGCTCTGCCAGAACCTGGGGACCAGAGATGGCTGAGATGAACTTCCTGGTCCCCAATAGCTTATAATCCTGTTGAAGAGACAAGGTACTCCGTTTATTCTAGTTATGACCAGATAACATGATTGGGCCTAGGGGTGCAAGGTACCAGAGACTCCTATAGAAAGAAGATGCCATTTTAACTGAACCTCAGAAGATGAATAAAATTAACTTGTGGTCCCTGGGAACCCATGGAAGCTTTTCGAGTGGGGCTGTGGCACAGTCGGTTGTCTTTAGCATCTAAGAAGCTAGATAGCTGATACAGAAAAGGCTTCCTAGTCATGGTGACATTTGAAGTGAAGGTTTGCTGGGAGGCATGCGTGCCTTCAATAGAAAGTTACTGCCAGCATATTTTCCTCGGGCTAACATGCACTGCGAAGTCATCTACCTGTTTGACCTGCTAAACACTGTGTGACCAGGTTGGGTGCTGTAGAGGTGAAGCAATACAGACAAGTGAATGGGATAATGACAAGTATATGAAAATATCTTGTGAGATGGGCACAGAAAAAGAGCTGAGTTTTGCAGTATGCGTAGGAGTTTGCTAGATAAAAAGAGGAAGGGGAGAGACTTAGAGCCTTCTTGAGTTCCAGATTCTAATTTTTCATGGGGAGATGGAGTTGTCCTGTGTCTTCCCTTCTCATCCTCAGTGACAGTCTTTGAATTTCAGATCCTCACTGACTGGCAGGATAAGAAAGGTGACCGACGATTCCTGAAGCTGGGTCGAGATCATGAACTTGGAGCTCCCCCCAAACATGGGAAGCCCAAGAAGCAGAAACTGAAGGGAAGGCGGGACATGGGCCCGGCCCTGGCCCTGGGCGACCCAAATCCAAAAACCTTCAGCCCAAGATCCAGGAATATGAATTCACTGATGACCCAATTGATGTGCCACGTATCCCCAAGAATGACGCCCCCAACAGGTTCTGGGCCCGGGAACATAGATGGGCCTTGGGATTTGGGCACTGGAGGCTGTGGAGGGGCCTGGGGCTGAGGCTGGTGGGGCAGGGGGCACCCCCTCAGGCTCTGCTTCTCCCTGCAGATTCTGGGCTTCGGTGGAGCCATACTGTGCTGATATCACCAGTGAGGAAGTGCGCACGCTAGAGGAGCTACTGAAACCCCCAGAAGATGAGGCTGAACATTACAAGGTGAAGACCCCAGGCCTAGATAGACATGATGTAGAACAAGAGGGCTCAGAGATGCCTCAGAATTAAAGATCACAGAGCTATATATCATCTTCCTTTTTCTCCCTCCCCAGCCTCCTGACAGTTCCGTTAACCCACTCAGACACCCAGGTTCTAGCTTTCAGCTTCCTCCCTTCTACCCCGCTACGTCCTAAGGCATCTTCAGTGCAGTCCTCCCTTTGTCTCTGTCATCCCCTTTGCTTTGGCTCAAAAATTCATCAGCTTTTACCTTTACAGCCTCTTAACACTTGCTTCCCTCTAGAGGGATTCTCTTCTTTCCCTTTTTTCTTGGATGCACCAGGTGACATGTGGGATCTTAGTTCCCTGACCAGGGATCGATCCTGCACCCCTTGCAGTAGAAGTGGGCAGTCTTCACCCCTGAACCGCCATGGAAGTTCCTCTTTCTCTTTTTTATTTTTTTAATGTATAGAAGTTTTTTTTTAGTTTTTATGATGAAAATAAAAGCGGTTCCATTAAGGAAAATGTAGAAAATACAGAAGAATGTTGGAGGGGAATTCTCCCATAGGTCCACTATCATCATCAGAGATGCTTATAACAGCCTCGTGTGGCTCCCATTGCCCACAGATTCAGGTCCAAGCCTCAGTCCTTGGTAGCACAGTGCCTTGGCCACACTACCTCTTTACTGCTATTATTTGCCAGCCCCACCAAGCACCTTACCCTAACTCCAGGCTCACACAAGGTCCTTTCTGGTCTCTGGGCCTCTGTACATGCCAATCTCCCCTTGGCAAACTAACACCCTTCAAGTCCCTTATTGCACGTTACCTGCACCAAAATGGTTTTGCAGGTTTTCCAGCAGAAGGTTGGTCTGTCTTTTGCACTACCACAACACCTTAACCTACTCTGTCACTCCACTTGTCTGAATTTTTTAAAAACTTACTTGAAAAAGTAATCTATATGGGCAGTCACAAGTTCAAGCCATGCATAAGCTATTTCTCTCTCATTTCTGACCTGAAGGCCTGTAGTTCTCTCAAGAGATAATAGCTGTCAACTGAAATTGTCTGTGTACACACACCATTCTGCACCTTACATCGTGGAAATTTTCCTGTGTTGCCTTCTGTGTGTTTTAGTTGTTTATATACCTGGCTTCTCTACTAAACTGTGAGTGTAGAGATTTTTATCTCCTGTATCTCTTCTCACCTGAGGCTCAGGCCTCAGCCCTGGGCTAGAGACTTGGGAGACCGATAAATGAAGGAAGGAGGTTGAACGAAGAGCCCGTTGGCATTTCCGAGTGCACAGAGAGACCCTGCCACACCCCAGGCATCGCCGGCCTATATTTACCTCTTTGGGGCTGGGTGGGATGTCTCCTACAGATCCCGCCCCTGGGGAAGCACTACTCCCAGCGCTGGGCACAGGAGGACCTGCTGGAGGAGCAGAAGGATGGGGCCCGGGCAGCAGCCGTGGCTGACAAGAAGAAAGGCCTCATGGGGCCCCTGACCGAACTGGACACTAAAGGTAAGTCCCTCACCTCCCTGCACACCCAGGCTAGGGCTTGAGTTCCCAGAACTTCAGCCCACCAGTCTATCATGTCTCTGCCCAATTCAGATGTGGATGCCCTGCTGAAGAAGTCTGAGGCCCAGCATGAGCAGCCAGAAGACGGGTGTCCCTTTGGTGCCCTGACACAGGCCTGCTGCAGGCCTTGGTGGAGGTGAGTACCCCCAATGCAAAACAGAAACCACTATCACTCTGTTTCAATGTTTAATTGTTTATTGAAGTACATTATCTATTTAGAAAGGTACATAGGTCATAAATGTACAGCTTGATTGATTTTCACAAATCAGCACCCTTGTACAACGAGTCCCAGGATCACAAAAGAAAACATCATCAGTATCCTTGAAGGCTCTCTCATGCCCCTCCCAGTGTTTAACCTCCCCCACCTCCAGGGTAGCCACTATTCCACAGTTACTTTTGTGGAGCATTAGTGAAAGGCCCTGTGCAAAGGGCTTTCTACACATCCTCTTGTTAAAGGCAGATAGTGGTTAACCCCACATTACACTGAACAAGGTTGAGGCTCAAAAAAGGGAACTGTTGGCTTGACAGCACACAGCTAATAAGCGGAAGCAGGTTTCAAACACAAGGTTCAGCGTCCCTTCCTTTATGCCCACTGGCTATCCCAAGGCATGTCTCTTCACGTTTTGAGCCTGTTTTCCCTCTGGCTCAAACACAATAGCATCTTTCTCTCCCCTGTAGCATTCTGGGCACATGTTCCAGATCAGTTGAGGTTGGGGGAGATCTCTGTTCCACACCATCAGACAGGGACCCCAGGTTTGCTGGCTTTTTAATTGTTTTACAAAAGTATATATGTATTTTTGGCTGTGCTGGGTCTTCGTTACTGCTTAGGTTTTTCTCTAGTTGTGGCGATCAGGGGCTACTCTCTAGTTGGGGTGCTTGGGCTAGCAATTGCAGTGGCTTCTTTTGTTGTGGAGCAGGGGCTCTGGGGCGCACAGGCTCAGTAGTTGCAGCTCCTGGGCTCTAGAGCACAGGCTCAGTAGTTGTGGTGCCCAGGCTTAGTTGCTCTGCAGTATGTGGGATCTTCCTGGTTCAGGGATCAAACCTACGTCTCCTGCATTCCACTGAGCCACCAGGGAAGCCCACTTTGCTGTCGTAAACATGCACTCTGCACAGGGTCACTCCAAATGTGACTGGCCTCCAGCCCACAGAAAAAGAGCCAGGAGGAGTGTGTGAAGATCCCGCTGGCTATGGCTCTTATCTCTTCTAATCACTTTCCACTGGAGAGTATTTGTCACATGACCACCCCGACCGCAGAGGAGGCTGGGAAGTGGGGTGTATCTGGGCAGCCATTAGCCCAGCTCCTGTGGAGGAAAGGCGAGAATGGCTTTCGGACAGCCAGCAACCTCTGCTACAGTACAGCCCCTGTGCTCAGTACCGTGTGCCTAGCACAGCCCCTGGTGTGCTGCAAATGCTTAATGAGCCCTAGTTCTTCTCACTACTGCTGTTGAATGTTACCATCACTCTTCTGTGCTCCCTTTTGTATCGGCACAAAAACAAGAATTTATAAAATGATCAAAGCTTTTTGGAGCCGGTTTGGGAAGACTTCCCAGAGTGGGTGGAATGCAAAGAAGAAAAGATTATTTCTGGTACGTGAAGACTATCCATGTAGGTCAGAGGGAAGCAGGAAATGGTACTACTACAGCTCTTTCTTCCTCTGACCGTCTCTGTGCTCTTCTAGGAAAATATTATTTCCCCCGTGGAGGACTCTCCTATTCCAGACATGTCTGGGAAAGAATCAGGGGCAGATGGGGCAAGCACCTCTCCCCGCAATCAGAACAAGCCCTTTAGGTGAGTGACGTCGTGTCCACATTCCACAGTCTGGCCTTTGCTTCTGTTGACTTCTGTCAATCCCAACGTGAGGTGGTCTTTATATTCATAGAGAGACCGAGGACATTTTGATAAAGTCCAATAGAAGTCACATGTGCATGCTGGCCCAGCACTTCCACATACACAGACTTAGTTCAGGGTTTTCATTATGGCCCTGTTCTCACTGTAAACCTAAATGTCCAACTCGAGGGGACTGGCTGACTAACGCGTAACTCCATATAATGAAACAACTTGCAACTATCAATCATATTAGAGAAATATAATTAATTGATAGGAAAAGATGTGATCAGTAGAGTCATAAGTGGAAAATATCAGTTGTAGCACAATATGACAATATGACCCTATTTTTACTTAAGATATATTTAAATGTGTGCACATAGTGGGTAAGAAGCTAAAATAATACATAATAAAAGTGGTAAGAGGGACTTTCCGGGTTGTCCGGTGGTTAAGACTCCACACTGCCAATGCAGGGGTGCGGGTTCAATCCCTGGTCGGAGAACTAAGGTCCCACAGGGCCATGAGGTGAAGCCAAAAGATTTTTTAAAAAGTGAGACTGATATATAATACAATCTAGAATACTTATAGTGTTTATATAATAGTAACATAAAATACATATTTTTATGTATTTACCATATGGAAAGAAAATGGTGTGTAATAATAACAGATAACATAATAATTTTCTCTAGGTTGTTAGCATTATAGGTTTTCCTGTATTTTATATTACATAATATATTGATATCTGTTACTTTTGTCTGAAACAAGATCAGATGTGTCTGTCTCTGTATTTTGATATGTAGATAAGACAGAGGGGGTGTCCCAAAGAAAAGGGAAGGTGTTTGCTAGCTTGGGCGCCTCAGAGGGGCCCCCCCGCAGGCTGGCCTTGAGCTGAGCACTGCCCTCCCCTGCAGTGTGCCGCATACGAAGTCCCTGGAGAGCCGCATTAAGGAGGAGCTGATCGCCCAGGGCCTGCTGGAGTCTGAGGACCGCCCTGCAGAGGACTCAGAGGACGAGGTTCTGGCGGAGCTGCGCAAGCGGCAGGCTGAGCTGAAGGCGCTCAGTGCCCACAACCGCACTAAGAAGCACGACCTGCTGAGGTGAGTGTGGACGGGAGGCCTCGGCCACAATGGTCCCCTTCTGGGAACTTGACAGGCTTTCCAAACCTGGCAGGGCCTCTGAAGACCTGAGGAGCTTTGAAAAAAGCAGTCATTGCTGGGCACCACCCCACTGGTTATATCTCAGTCTAATTCCACTGACTAGAGCTGAGGCATCTGTGAGTTATTTATTTACCTCAAACTGTGGTAAAAACAAATAACACAAAATTTTACCCTCTAAACCATTTTTAAGTGTACAGTTAGTAGTGTTAATTATACTCACATTGTTGTGTGGCTTATTTTTTAATTCTCTCCATGCTGATTTTCTTTTTCTCCCAAAGTGTGCTTTTTTTTTATATTCTTGTTCTTTGTTTTTGGTGCTAAAACTCAGGATTGAACCAGGGACCTTTTGTTCCCCTCAAGTTTTCTAGTGAAAATTTCATACATGCAGAAAATCTGATGGATTAGCACAGTAAACACCAGTATACTCTCTACCTCAGATTATCAACTGTTAACATTTAGTTGGGCATCTGTGGTTATCAGCCTCTCACCAGGAATTGACCAGTGTTGAAGTGGTCATTTTGTATTCATTCCCATACATCTTGCCCTGCATTGGTCACAAGAAGGATGCAGGCGGTAACCAGAGGGAGATCACGGGAGGCACTGCCATTTAATTGGGGAGATAGACAAACAGCCCAACCAAGTCCCCTTGCTTCTTATAGGCGGGTGCTGTGTCTTCACCTCACAGAGCCCCAACAGAGCAGGGCACACTCATCCATTTGGCCAGGTTGCCTGTCTCTTAGACCTGGTGCTGTGGGTCAGGAGGAGAGTCAGGGCAAAGGGCTTACAGTCATTGCGTGAGTGGTCGGCAAAGACACGCACCAGTAGGAGAGAAAGCTGCTGACGAGCTGCTGGGTATTTAAGGATGAGGGTGTACTGAGTGTCTACCAGATACCATGGGTTTTATGTCTGCCCTCTTACTTAATCTCCACTACAGCCTAGAGAGTAGCTGGTAGTTTTCCCTGTGCACCAAATGAGGAAATAAAGGCCCAGCGAAATGAGTGCTCTGCCGAAGGCCACACAGCCAGCAAACAGCCAAGCTGTGACTCAAGCCCAAGGCTGAGTCCAAAGCCTCATTCTAGTTCCCTCTCAAGGGCAAGAGGAGGAAAATACAGATGAAAGAGTATAGAGAAAGGGAGGGCAAGGGCAGAGGGGGAGAGAGAGAGAAGTAGGGCTGTGCGGATGTGGAAGTCAGGGACAATGAAGGAACTAGCTTGGCTGTCGAAGGCCCGCATGTACCCCTCAGCCCTGCATGGACAGGCTGCAAGGCATCACCTGAGCAGCAGCTTCTCCTTCTGAAAAATCAACAGGTTAGACTATATGGATCTCTTTAGTGACCTTCCAGCTCCACCAGCAGTTGAATTGATAGGTCAGGTTCTGTTCAGAGGCATCAGTTGGGCGTCTCACTCGCCTCCTGTAGACTCAGGCTGGCTGGACCCACTAGGTGGCTCTGGAATTTGGATGCCGAAGCAAGCAGGTCTTCTAATGGCACCGGGGCACCTTTTAAAGATAGTGGAAGCCAGCCTGTCTCGATTCAGATCTCCTGCTCACTAGTTGTGGGATCCTGGGGCATTTCTTACCCTCCTTGAGCCTTAGTTCCTTCACTGGTAACAAGAATAATAGTAGTACCTACCTCACTAGGTTGTTATGCGGATTAATTGAACTACTGTTTTTGAAGAGGCAGTACTTTGCACAGGGCACCACCTGAGTGTGGCTCGGTAACTTTGCTTTTTGGTGTGGAAAGGCCCACGGTCCCTGGGTAGCAGACGGGCTCAGTCTGGAAGAGCAAGGAGCCCCTGTCATGGTGGGCTTCCCACAGCATCTGGTTGGCTGGTCCCCATAGGCTGGCGAAGGAGGAGGTGAGTCGGCAGGAGCTGAGGCAGCGGGTCCGCATGGCAGACAATGAGGTCATGGATGCCTTCCGCAAGATCATGGCTGCCCGGCAGAAGAAACGGACCCCCACCAAGAAGGAGAAAGACCAGGCTTGGAAGACTCTGAAGGAGCGCGAGAGCATCCTGAAGCTGCTGGACGGGTAGCTCTCACCCCTGTCCAGGCCGCCTTCCCCTGGCCTGGGATGGGAGGCCCGCTTCCTTCGGGCTTCCAGAAGTTTGGCCTGTGGCTGCCTAGCTGGTATCAAATGGCAGCAGTCTCTAGAGGCTGGGCCCTTCCCTGACATGTTCTGGTGAAACTCTGCAGAGCCAGGACATGAGAGGCCCTGCTGGGCTGGCCTGGGGCCCAGACTCTGTTGGTCCCCCAGATGAGGAGGGGCTTCATTTTTGGGTCATCCTCACCCCCTACCCTCCCCACCCCTTTCACCCTCAAAGACTTCTCCCTTGTGGTTTTGTAAAGTGCAGACAAGAATAAAGTGACGGAAACATGGTTTTTTAAAAAAGTATCCAGAATCTCTGCATGTCTGTTACTGTGGGGTAGAAAGGAACTGGTGTGAGTGGCAGAGTTGACTAGGGCTTGCTTGATGGCTGTCAGCCTGTGGCCACTCACCCAGGTCATTCATTCAGGGAGAACTTTCTGAAGACATCTGTGGCCACAGGTAACAACATCTCAGTTCAGGGTGGTTTGACAATAAGGACATCGTGTTAGCTAGGGGTCTAGTGTTCCAGGGGCAGGGTGGCATCCACCAGGGTTGACCAAAGGGCCAGGGATCTCCACACTCCCATGGTGTCAGCTTTTGCCTGAAGTAGGTTCCCTTCCTGCTGTGCAGTGGCAGCCAGTAGCAGCTGATGGAGGCCAAATGCTTCCTTATTTCTGTCCAGCACGAGAGGGCAGGAAGGCACCAGCTGGCTTCCACGGCCCACCCCAAAGAACAAGAAGCCTTTCTCAGACACCCTTAGGTCTCACCAGCCCAATCTCGGTCCTACATGTGCATTCTTGAACAAGCCACTAGCAAGGGATGATTCTAATGGGTTTAAACCACTCTCCATGAGAAAGGAGTCTGCTTCCCCACTAAGCCGAAGGCAGTGGGGAGACAGGGTAGAAGGGATGAATAAACAGACTCTTGTCTCTGTCTCCAGCTGTTCCTAAACTATGGTGTCAGAGAGTCAGAGAATATTTTGCAATTTACTGTGGGAAGGTTGAGGTCCACATGGAGGCAGTGTGGGGAGGTGCGAGGTGCAGAGATTCCCTGAGGAAGTGACGTATGAACTGAGCCTTAAAGGAGGATGGCCAGGATAGCCAACATTCTTAACGGCCAACACCTCTCCTGTTAGAGAACTGCCTTTTTCCCATTCCACCTAGTTCTGTGGGCTGTCAAAGAGGGTGGACACGTGACACCAGCATGGCCAATCTCAGTCTGCCATCCCTCTAGCCACAGTGATTGGTCCAAAGAGTGGGCAAGTGACCCAAGCTGGGCCAATCAGAGGGCTTCCGTAAGACTGCTCTATGGATGCTGAAAGAAAAGAGGACTTCTCTTTTGAGCGAAAAGCCACAGAATATAAGCTTGAACCACCCAGTAACCCATTTTCCGGCCACATGGAAAAGTCTGCCTGAGAATACAGCCAATTTAGGAAGCAGAGCCAGGAGCATGGAAGACAAGAGTTCTCGAACGATATAGCTGATGCCCTGGATCCTCCACTGGAGTTTAGTTATATTCGCCCACAAATGTTTATTTCGGCTTATGCTAGTCTACTTTGGAGCTTTGTCATTTGTCAACTAGAAAAGATGTGACTAATAGAAGTGTATTTTGGCAAAAAGAAGGGCTGCGTGCGGTCCTGAGAGAAAGGACAGTGTGGGGGAGGCTCTGCCTCCTGCTATGTGGCAGTGCAGGGGCGAGGGAGGTGCTGCTGCAGCTTTTCAGTGATTCACTGCCCCGCGGTTCTATACAGCCTTCTCAGAGAGAAACACCCACACTTAATTTCTAAAATTAAGTGCTCAATAAATTTGGCCTTGTACAAGGCACTGCTAAACTTTTTAAGCTATTGAATCTTCTCAAACATCCCGCGTGTAAGTACTAATAATACCCCAGTCACAGATGAGGAAACTTAAGTCTTAGGAATTGATATACCTTGCCTGCTCAAGTAGTGGATTAGTGGTTGAGCATGGTTTCAAGCTCAGTCAATTTGACTTGCACACTGAGTCTCTTTATGACACAGCACATTAGGGCCCCACTTCCTTAGAGTCTGCGTATGGTGCTTCAGCTTTAGGTGGGGCTGTACAGCAAAACATGCAAGCCCTGCCTACAGACCCCCTGTTCTTAGTTACTACTCATTTCCATGTCCATTAGACCAGACCATAAGTATGGTAGGCGTTGTTAGCACAGTGTTCCAGGAACAGCATGGTTTTGTGGAGGAGGAAGGATAGCAGCCAAGGTCCCAAGATTAGGTAGACGTGTGAGAGAGGAAGGTAGACATAAATAGAAGGAAAAACCCTAGAAGACTGACTGGGCCTAGTTCACTAGGGAAAAAACAGAACTTTCAAGGATTGGTTGTGAGAATTCTAGTTATTCTCTATTGCACATCTACCTTCTGCCTGGTACTGTGCTGGCCCTTTGCTCCCATGTCTTATTTGATTCTCATTACACACCTACAAGGTGAGGAGTAACATTTACCTTGCAGAGGAGGACATCCAGGCTCAAAAAGGTTGCACAGCCTCAGTGCAAGAACGGTTACAGCCCTGCTAGTACCATCCCTGACAGAGATGACAACCACAACAGGACAGGGAGTCCCTTCTTATGGCCTACCCATGTCCATTAGAGCCAAAGAAGGCCTCCTTTATGGGGTTTGGGGAAAGCTGGGCTCCCTTTGAGGAGGGGGAGATTAGTTTCGGCACCTCAAGGCTCCAATGTTTATATTTTTTGTGGGATCTTAGTTCCCTGACTAGGAACTGAACCCAGGCCTCAGCAGTGAAAGTGTGGAATTCTAACCACTGGACCGCCAGGGAATTCCCTAGGCTACAGTTTTAATTGGAAATGATATTGACCCTTTATCACCAATTTGGTAAAAAACAAAACAAAACAAAAAACAACTTTTGTGTGTTGGCCCTGAAAATCATCCACTAACATTGTTTACCCTGAGTCCCTAGTGCCTTACAACTAACTTTCAGAAACACCAGGGTGAGTGAGAACAGGATTGGGTAGAGGTTAAGCCCTGGCATAGGTGGGCTTAACCCACCCATGACCTAGCATGGGTCGCCAGGCCTTCTTGGCTCCTGAGCACTCTGGGGAACTAACTGGGGGATGCAAGGTCAGACATGACTTCTGCTAAGAAGGAAGCAATGAGGAATTCCCTGGTAGCCTAGTGGTTAGGATTCTGGGCTGTCACAGCTGTGACCCCTGGGTTCAATTGGTGAGGGACCTGAGTCTTGCAAGCCACAGAGTATAGCTAAAGAAAAAAAAGGAGGCAATGGCTGGAAGTCTGTGAAAAAATGGTCAGAGAATTAATTCCTTTCCTGATGAGTGGCTCAGGACTCAAAGGAGAGAACTAAGCATAAACAGACCATAATTCACTTGTTCACGTATTAATTCACTCATCGCTTTTTCTCTTTATTCACTTCATAAAAACATTTATCGCTCCATCTGCTGCTGCTGCTAAATCACTTCAGTCGTGTCCAACTCTGTGCAACCCCATAGACGGCAGTCCACCAGGCTCCACTGTCCCTGGGATTCTCCAGGCAAGAACACTGGAGTGGGTTGCCATTTCCTTCTCCAATGTAGGAAAGTGAAGTTGCTCAGTCATGCCCGACTCTTTGCAACCCCATGGACTGCAGCCTAGCAGGCTCCTCCACCCGTGGGATTTTCCAGGAAAGAGTACTGGAGTGGGGTGCCATTGCCTTCTCTGATCGCTCCATCTACTTGCCTCTATTTCCTCATTCATACTTTTGTTTCCTTACTCAGTGATCCTGTTACCCTGGCTAAAAACTATGTGGGTGATAATGGGAGGCAGCTGAGCAGACAACCAAAACACAAGGCAATAAAAGCAGATAGAAGAATGTATAAAATCTGCGTGGACTTGGGACGAGACTGGTTTATAACAGCTCAGATGGTCAGAGGGCTTCCCTGGTGGCTCAGACAGTAAAGAATCTGCCTGCCACGTTGGGAGACCCAGGTTTGATCCCTGGGTTAGGGAAGATCCCCTGGAGAAAGAAACGGCTACCCTCTCCAGTATTCTTGCCTGGAGAATTCCATGAACAGAGGAGCCTGGCAGGCTACAGTCCAAGAGGGCACAAAGAGTCGGACCCAACTGAGCAGTTAACACTTCCATTTCATTTAGAGGGTCAGGAAAGACTTCGGGGAGAATGTGGAAAGGAAGTTGTGGGTCAGAAGACATTCCAGACAAAAGGAACAGCAAGGCACAGAGGTGCAAACAGCTGGTTTGCTTAGAGGAGGTGAGAACTTCAGTGTGACTGGAGCCCTGGATGTGTGGAGGGGGAGGGAAGGATGAGAGATGAGGCAGAAAGTAGGTTGAGACCAGGCTGGGACAGGCTTTGAATGGCAGGTTGAGGTTCACTGGTTTTATTCCTAAGGTCAGTGGTTGTTCTCAAAGTGTGGTTCCCGAACCAGCAACATCAGCATCATCTGGGAACTTTAAATAAAGATGCAAATTCTCAGGGCCCAGATCTACCCAATCAGCAGGGCTCCGGGGCTGGGGGGCGGGGGGGGGCGCCCAGATGCCTGTTTCAGCAGGCCCTGAGGAGATTCCTGATGCATTTTAGTCTGGGCATCACTCTTTTAGGCACTAGGGAGTTAAGGGTGGTTTGTGAACAGGGGAGTGCCATAACAGCACTCTAAAATGGGAAGTACTCTGATAGCAGCAGGGAGGCTGCACTGAAAAGAGGGGGTGAGGGTGAACCGGCAGCAGACAGGAGTGCAATCGTGTGCAGAGAAACACATCTGAGATGGAGGATGTTGCAGAAACTGGCAGATGTCCTCCCAAATATATTCTCCCTTTCTTCTATAGTAATAGAACTCCTGATCTTTAGCTGGACATGTGCGTCTGAAAGACTAAATATCCTAGCTTCCTTTGCAATTAGGTATGATCATGTGATCAAGTTTTGGCTGACAGATGTGAGTGGAAGAGATGTGTGTTACTATGAGGTCTTGAGTCTCAAGGGGTGTGCCTTCCATGTTCCCTTCTCCCCATGGCTGCGATGAGGCATGTTGGCCACGCTTCTCAAAACATGTGGTCTAAGACACCATAGAAACAGGTGAGTAAAAAGACAAAAAGCTAGGGTTCCTCTTACCTTGTAGTCATTGTACCAGCCTGAGACTGCTGTAACCAGATTGTTATACATTTCTATTTTAAGTCAATTATTTTGGGTATCTCCTAGAGAAACCAAATCTATGTTCTAGTTGATAAAGTAAGTGGCATGCCAAGCCCTCTTTTCAAACTATACCTGCTTCCTTCTCTTCCCTTCGTCTCTTTCTTTTTCAAAAGAATTTGGGAAAACATAACTGAGGGTGTGTCTAATGAGTTTCATAAAGTTAAGCCCATCTGGTTTAATGGAGTTGCGGTCATTAACCATTAGATTTAGCTCTAAGCTTCCTGGAAGCTAAGGTGAAAAATGGAAATATGATGCATCAGTCTCAGAACATTTGATACAGAGTAAAGGGCATCTCCCAGTTTTACTGACAAAAATTCTAGTAATTTGTTATGCTGGTGAATTTTCTCAACTGGAGTCATATGTAGATAATATTCTCCATAAATTTGACAGGAAAAGGAGACTGAGTTTCACATGTTGATTTCTTATCACAACCTCTCATGAAAGCTCAGGACATATTGTTAAAACAACTCTGGGAGAATGGTTATGCAAGGGACCCCCAAACTAGGGTGGTGCCAAGCACAGTACATGAATTTGCTCCTTTCAACAACCCTATGTCAGAGCAGGAGATACTATTACCCTTATTTTACAGATGAGGAAACTAGGATACAGAAAGGGGAAGGGCCAGATCAGATAGCTGGTGCTAAGCCAGTGTTGTAAGCCAGGTCTTAGACCTTAGAAGCCTTATTCTAAACGTCCCTCTCTGAGCTGGCCAGCACCATCACATACAAAATTGTAGATACTGTGGGATGAGAATCAGCGAAAGGCCAAGAATATGTGCCCTAGAATATGCCTGTGTTAGCCAGGAGAAATTAGTGAGAGCTGGTAAACAGTAGAGGGACCTCTCAGCCTCTAAAGATAGGCTGTTCCTGAGTGAGAAAGTAGGGGTAGGCACCACAGAGGCAGAGGGAAAACCCCAAATGTGGGACTCGACTGGAACTTGTGGGCCTTCAAGAATGGAAGGAGAAATCATACTGAAAGTGCTGTCCTTGGGGGCCTAATGTCTAGAAAAGGAGAGGACAGCTCTCCTAGGTAGGCTGGGTTGCCATCAGTTTACAAGCTGTGAAGTAGTGCATCTGGTAGGTGTACCTTATATGTTTTAGTCATTCTCTTCGTGGTAATTTCCTCTAAATTTTGTTGTTATAAAAATATTTCTTCAAACATCTTGGAGCATATAGCTTTGCCCTGCTGCTGCTGCTAAGTCGCTTCATTTGTGTCTGACATTTCAAGAATGGAAGGAGAAATCATACTGAAAGTGCTGTCCTTGGGGGCCTAATGTCTAGAAAAGGAGAGGACAGCTCTCCTAGGTAGGCTGGGTTGCCATCAGTTTACAAGCTGTGAAGTAGTGCATCTGGTAGGTGTACCTTATATGTTTTAGTCATTCTCTTCGTGGTAATTTCCTCTAAATTTTGTTGTTATAAAAATATTTCTTCAAACATCTTGGAGCATATAGCTTTGCCCTGCTGCTGCTGCTAAGTCGCTTCATTTGTGTCTGACACTGTGTGACCCCATAGATGGCAGCCCACCAGGCTCCCCCGTCCCTGGGATTCTCCAAGCAAGAACACTGGAGTGGGTTGCCATTTACTTCTCCAGTGCATGAAAGTGAAAAGTGAAAGTGAAGTCGCAGAGTCCTGCCCGATTCTTTGAAACCCCATGGACTGCAGCCTACCAGGCTCCTCCATCCATGGGATTTTCCAGGCAAGAGTACTGGAATGGGTTGCCATTGTCCCAATTTAGGATTATTTCCCTGAAATTGATTCCCAGAAGAGAAATTCCTGGGTCAAAAGGCTGAACATTATTTAAGCTTTTGATGTGTATTGCCAAATTGCTTTCCAAAATAAAGATTTTTAGGAAGTCATTTTTCCACCAGAAATACTGAAGTACCCATTGCTCACAATAACATCAGCTATAAATGGTTTCTTCTTTTAAACTGTACTTCCTTGACTACTTTCAAGGTAGAGAATATTCCATGTGCATTGTGTTTTGTCTGTCTCCTTTGACCATTTATTGGGTTCTTAGTTATCAATTTTGTGTATTCTTTACATAATAGAAATATTAACCCACTGTCACTAAAACATTTCCTCAGTCGGAAGTTTGCCTTTTACTGTTAGCTATGATCTTGAAATAAGGTAGAGTTTTGGGTTTGTGTGTTTGTTTCCAACAACAGAGGTTAAGAATGTTTTTATAATTGTGATGCAACCAACAAGGACTTAATTTCCAACATATACAAACAGCTCATGCAACTAAACAACAAAAAAAAAATCCAATCGAAAAATGAGCAGAAGACCTAAATGGACATTTTCCAAAAAAGAAATACAAATGGTCAACAGGCACATGAAAAGATGCTCAACATCTCTTATTATTAGAGAAATACAATCAAAACTACAAGGTACCACCTCATTCCAGTCAGAATGGCCATCATTAAAACTCTACAAATAACAAATTTTGGAGAGGCTGTAGACAAAAGTGAACCTCCAAAATAAGTTGGTACAGCCACTATGGAAAAAAATATGGAAAGTCCTTAGAAAACTAAAAATAGAATTACCGTAAGATGCAGAAATCCCACTCCTGAGCATATACCCAGATGAAAAGCTAATCCAAAAAGATACATGCATCCCTATGTCACCATTCACAATAGCCAAGACATGCAAACAATCTAAATGTCCAACTACAGATGAATGGATAAAGAAGATATGGTACATATATACAATGGAATACTATTCAGCCATAAAAAAGAACAAAATAATGCTATTTGCAGCAACATGGATGCAACTAGAGATTATTACAGTAAGTAATTTAAGACCAAGAAGGACAAATACATATGGTATCACTTATAGGTAGAATCTAAAATATGACAGGGGATTTCCTGGTCATTCCCTGGTCCAGTGGTTAGGAAATGGCACTTTCACTGCTGTGGCTCAGGTTCAAACCCTGGTCAGGGACTAAAATCATGCAAACTGTGCCACAGCACAGCCAATAAATAAATAAATAAATAAATAAATAAATAAATAAAATATGACACAAATGAACCTATCTATGAAACAGAAACAGACTCACAGACACAGGCTACAGACGTGGTTGCCAAGAGGGAGACAGAGAGGGGAGAGGTGGAGTGGAGGCTGGGGTTATTAGATGTAAGTTATTATATATGGAATGGATAAACAGCAAGGTCCTACTGTATAGCACAGAGAACTGTATTTAGTATCCTATGATAAAATGGTTAAGAATATAAAAAGAATGATGGGTAGCCAATAAATAAATAAATAAATAAATAAATAAATAAATAAAATATGACACAAATGAACCTATCTATGAAACAGAAACAGACTCACAGACACAGGCTACAGACGTGGTTGCCAAGAGGGAGACAGAGAGGGGAGAGGTGGAGTGGAGGCTGGGGTTATTAGATGTAAGTTATTATATATGGAATGGATAAACAGCAAGGTCCTACTGTATAGCACAGAGAACTGTATTTAGTATCCTATGATAAAATGGTTAAGAATATAAAAAGAATGATGGGAAAGGATATAAAAAAGAATATATATATATATGTATACATATAAGGTTTTCCCAGTAGTCATGTGTGTATGTGAGAGTTAGACTACAAAGAAAGCTGAGTGCTGAAGAATTGATGCTTTTGAACTGTGGTGTTGGAGAAGACTCTTGAGAGTCCCTTGGACTGCAAGGAGATCCAACTGGTCCATCCTAAAGGAAATTGGTCCTGAATATTCACTGGAAGGACTGACACTGAAGCTGAAACTCCAACACTTTGGCCACCTGATGCAAAGAGATGACTCATTGGAAAAGACTCTGATGCTGGGAGATTGAAGGCAGGAGGAGAAGGGGAAAACAGAGGATGAGAGGTTGGATGGCATCACCGACTTGATGGACATGAATTTGAGTAAGGTCCGGGAGTTGGTGATGGACAGGGAAGCCTGGCGTGCTGCAGTCCATGGGGTCGCAAAGAGTTGGACATGACTGAGCAACTGAACTGAACTGAATCACTTTGCTGTACAGCAGAAATGAACACACTGTAAATCAACTATACCTCAATAAAAAAGGTTATGTTCAGACATAAGCCTGTCCATCTTTTCCTTGTGATTTCTTCCATTTTTCTCTAATCTCAGAAGACCACACATCTAAGGGTTAATTTTCTGTTGGATTCAAGAACTGATGGTGATGTCTGAGCTGTTTTGTCCTTTTTCAATTACAAAGGAGAGAAGGGAATTACTTCCTTTACTTTTTTCTTTTCTTGTTTCCATATATTTTGACTTTCCTTGACTTACTCTTGAAATATGCTCATTGAAGATGGGGGCTCATTGGAGATGGGGGCTATAGGAGGAAATGGGTATATGTATACACATTATAAAAAGTCTGGAAGAGTAAGAAACAAAACATATTAACTTGATTTTTTTTTTTCTGATGGGAGCAGGACTGGGGTTGTGCCTGCCCAGCACTGCTATTCCTTTGGGCAATATACCCGTCTTCACCCCTTGTCACTCTGGTGGGGTTGCCCATGACAGTACATTTACCCTGTATAGTACCTTAATCCTCTGCCAACAGGTTCAGGGGTAAAGGCATAGGCGTGTCAGTTCAGCAGAGCCCATCATAGTCCTTCCCTGATACTGATACACGAAACCGGGTGCAGCTCCTCTTTTGCTGGGTTCAGTTGGAAAGGTGGGGCTCTCACACCATGCTTGCTTCCAACTAGAGGAGATCACTCTGCAGAGGAAAGGAAACCAAAGTGTAAAGAAAAATCAAGACAAGGAGAGATAAGAGGAAGCAAATCCTACAAGTACTGTGTCTCCAGTTCCAGTCTCAGACGCTGAGCCATGGTGTTCTTTCAGTCTTGCCTCAGCTATGTTAAGCCCTAGGTTTCTTTTTGTGAAGCTGGCTTAATTGGGTATTCTGCCACTTGACAAGTGAATCTAACCAGTGGAAAGGAGATGTGGGGGAAGGAAGTTGCCACTTAACCCCCTCAGTTCAGTTCAGTCGCTCAGTCGTGTCCAACTCTTTGTGACCCCAAGAATCACAGCATGCCAGGCCTCCCTGTCCATCACCAACTCCCGGAGTTCACTCAGACTCACGTCCATTGAGTCTGTGATGCCATCCAGCCATCTCATCCTCGGTCGTCCCCTTCTCCTCCTGCCCCCAATCCCTCCCAGCATCAGGGTCTTTTCTAATGAGTCAACTCTTCGTATGAGGTGGCCAAAGTACTGGAGTTTCAGCTTTAGCATCATTCCTTCCAAACAAATCCCAGGGCTGATCTCCTTCAGAATGGACTGGTTGGATCTCCTTGCAGTCCAAGGGTCTCTCAAGAGTCTTCTCCAACACCACAGTTCAAAAGCATCAATTCTTCGGCGCTCAGCCTTCTTCACAGTCCAACTCTATTCCCAGACAAATCAGGTCCCTTCTCTGAGCCTCTGTTTATACTAAAGTAAAAGTAAATTTTAGCTGTCATATTTTAAATCCCAGTGGTATTCCAGGCACTTCACATTCATCAGCTCATAGAATTGTTGGGAGAACTCTGAGTCAGTCATCAATATTCCCATATTCCAAATGAAGAAACTGAGACTCAGGGAGACAAAGTGTGACCCAGGTTAAGTCGTCCTAGAAACCTCAGCCATCTTCCTCGCTTACCTGTAAAACAGGCATAACAAACTGACTACCCTAGAACACAGTCTTGAGGATGAGAGGGAAAAGCCAGTTGAAACTGACTTGGGGTGAAGCCTCGTCCTCTCCCCATGGCTGAGACAGTAAAGAATCTGCCTGTAATGCAGGAGACCTCGCTTCCATCCCTGGGTGGGGAAGATCCCCTGAAGAAAGGAATGGCTACCAACTTCAGTATTCTTTGGAGAATTCCATGGACAGAGGAGCCTGGCGGGCTACAAATCATGGGGTCAAAAGAGTCGTACACGACTGAGTGACTAAGCACAACTCCCCATTTCCAGATGGAAAAAGCGGGAATTCAAAAGTTGGGGGGGGGGCCTTCAGGCTGGCTCCAGTCCAGGCCCACCCCTACTTCCTGGGAGTTGCTCCTCCCCACCCTACCATCTTCCCAAGGAAAGCCTTGCACCAGATGACGTCAGTCAGGTCCTTTGGCCCCCTGCCTGCCGGCCCGGAGCGGTTTCGGGCTTCCCCTCCCCAACCTGGCCCTGAGCCAAGGGCCCCAGGCGCCGGCCCCGTCACGTGATCCTCTTTGGCAGACTTCCCCCAGGATCCTGATTTAACTCTCCCTCCTCCCCCTTCCCTCCTCGCCACAGGCCCTCTGGGCACCACACCTGTTCTGCCTGGCAGGTGTGGGGAATTAGAGCATCAGCTCTTCCTCAGAGAAGGACCTTTTAGTTTTCCCGCCAGTAGAATGCGGCCCCCACCCCACGACTGCCTCTGTTCTCTTCATTGCTTACTTTTGCGTTGGCCTTTCCTTACGGCCCCATTCCTCCACCCCCATCAGTCTCCCAAGCCCTTCCCAGGGACTAATTCCCGGGGCGGGGTGGAGAGGGGCGGGGAGGGGAGGGGGACCGAGCTCAACCCTAAGGAAGCTCACAGAACTGGCCTGAAGGAAACTTCTAGAGACTGGGTGGAAAAGGTCAGCTTCCGGCATCGGACAGACTTGGGTTCGAATTCAGCTCTGCTTCTGACCAATTGCTGATTCTGAACCCTTCCTCTCCCCATGCCTCAGTGGTTCCTTTTGCGAACGGGGATCCCGTTTCGCAAAAGATAGAAGAGTCCAGCGGATGCTCTGACTGAACTGAGGGGCTCCTCCGCGCACCCACCCCTCCCCGGGCGCCCCTTCCTCAGCCCCGGAGCGGGGCCTCACCTCCCCAGTCCCTCCGCCGGAGGCTCCTCCTCCACTGACATCAGAGCCGCAGGCGGGCGGAGGGAGCCAGCGGAGCCCGAACCGAGCCCCAGCGAGAGAGCGGGCTGGGGGCCAGGAGCGCAGCAGCGGCGGACGGCGGCCGGAGCTCGGCCCCAGCCAAGTCGGGCCTCCCAGCCAGCCCCGCGGCGGGGCAGCCGCAGGTACTGCCCGGGAGCCGCCCCGCCCACGACCCTGGGCGCCGGGACCCCCCATCCGCTGGGTACCCACTCCCAAAGATGAGAGGGGGTGCCTGGGCGTGTTGGAGTCTACTTGGGCAGGGTAGGGCCTTTCTCCTCCAGCTCTGCCCCAGGCCCAGCAGGTGCCAGGTGACCAGTGGGAAACTGAGCGGGTAAAAGAGGAAGGTGAGGAGGGATGTGTGTGTATGTGTCTGCCTTCAGCTGCGCCTGAGTGTGGAAGGACTGGGGCATTTGGAGGTATAGATGTGTGGCGGCCGTATTGGGGTGTGCGAATATCTTAGCACAGGCAAGTGGATCAAATGTGAAGTTGCAGGCATGTTGGTGTGTAAGGGTATCCGTCTGGGTGGGGGTATCTGGGAATCCGTGTTTTTGTTGCAGACTGTATCCAAGTGTTGTGTGTGCTGAGGTCTGGCTCAAAGGGTAGTAAGTCAGAGTTGGGGGGTATATAGTTGTGTCCTGAGGACGTTTGGAGTTAGATGTATAAGGATTTGGAGTTTAAGAGCTTCTAGGGTGTATAGGAGGGCTTCTGTGGTGGCTTAGTGGTAAAGAATTCACCTGCCAAGCAGGAGACACAGGATCAATCCCTGGGTGGGAAACATCCCCTGGAGAAGGAAATGGCAACCCACTCAAGTATTCTTGGCTGGGAAATCCCATGGAGAGAGAAGCCTGGTGGGCTACAGTCCATGGGGTCACAAGAGTCAGACATGATCTGAGCCACTGAACAGGGTGTGCAGGAGCTGCAGGGTGACAGGTGTGTGGAATCCAGGATGTCTGGTATACAGGTGAGGTAGGTATGTGTGTGTGTATCTGTTCTGTCTAGGTGTCATCTTGTCCTGGTGTGTGTGGATGTGTTTTGGGGTGTGGGAGACATATCTGGGTGTGAGGGTGTCTGGGGGTGAGTTGATGTGGGCTGATGTCTGGGTATACATGTGTGATCAGAGACTCACCTGGAGATGGAGTGTGCGGATCTGGGGGCAGGCGTCTGGTTTCAGGGTTGTGGGTGGGTCTTGGTGCAGGGATATGTGAGTTTGGTTTTTTTTTTGCCAGGCCTCCAGATGGATTTTAAATTTCTGCCCTCGGAAGCTTACCATCAAGTCTCTTTTCCTAGAAGTTTCTGCCCCTGGGATGGGTGGTCAGGCCCCCCGGGAACAAAGTCCCATCCAGAGTGGACTCTCACACCATGGGCTCTAGTTAGGGCACCTTCCCCTTTTTCCAGCAGAAGAAACAGAGAAGCAAAGTGCCCTCCCTGAGGTCACACAGCACACTGGGCTGTGTTTTGACCTCCCTTTCCGTGGGCTTATGATGGCATTGAGAGGCTATGTTTTCTGGATGGGCCCTAGTCTGGCTGCAGTGCCCTCCAAGGCCTTTGCTTTCAGCGAGCTTAGCTGGGGCCTCATTGGGCAGCTATCCATCTCCAACCAAATCCTATCCATCTCCAACTTCAGCTCCCCATTCCCCATCTGATAACAGGAGAGAGTGCTCACCCGCTACTGCTGGTTGCGACAGAGGGCTCAACAGAGTAGAAGTATAGGCTGGATCAGGGTGAGATGAAGCCAGTAGGGGACAGGTTGGGGGGGGGTACCCTTTCTCAGGCTGCTGGGACCCAGATGGGGAGTCAGGACTGAGAGGGGTAACAGGAGGCCTGGGCAGCTCCAGCTGTGCCTGCTGTTGCTGTGGTAACAGTGCAGAAGGAGCTATTTAAAAACGTGGCTGAGATATTGCTGGAAGCCCAGGCTGCCGGAAACCTGATTTCCGAGAGGCTTGGCAAGGGAGGAGGAGGAGGGAGAGGAGACACCCCAGCGATTCCCAGGGTGGGGCAGCGACATCGCTGGTTCTGGGGGCAGGAGGATTCTCCGGGGCTGTGTTTCTACAAATTGTTCTGGGGTCTTCTTTGCTGTCCTCCTAGAGTTCAGTGTCCCTCGTGTGTTTGGATTTAGAGAGGGAGAAATTGGGAGGTGAGCTGAATGAATGAATGAGTGACTTTACTGAATAAAGAATTTTGCTGCCACCTGAAGGATTTTCCTCTAGGCTTAAGGATATAATGAATGGATGTTGCTGAATGAACAAATGGTCTGTGAATGAATGTTGGATGATTTTGTCAAATGAATGAATCAAGGATGAATAAATGTGTGCTCAATGGGGCCTTCACTAAGTTCCCACAAGGAAGTCTGAGCCCTGCTGAGTCTTCTTCCATTCCCTTTCCCAGGAGCCCTGGCTGTGGCCGGAGGACAGTGGGCCATGCCAGGGGCAGTGGAAGGCCCCAGCTGGAAGCAGGCGGAGGACATTAGAGACATTTACAACTTCCGAGATGTTCTGGGAACGTGAGTCTCCGTGGCAGGAGAGAAGGGGTAGCTGTCCTTGAGCTGGGGGCTAGGGTGGGGAGGGTCCTCACTCGTGAGCCTGGCTGGTTGGGGAGGCTGGGTCCAGGGTGGTGCTTCCTCTGGCCAGTTGATCACTGCTTCCTGTTTCCTACATCCCAGGCCCTGTGGTGGCCTTGTATGGCCCGAGTGGCCTGGAGTTTTCACTTCTGGCTGACGGGGTGGAACAGAGGCTGCTCTTGCTCTGGGTTCCTGTGACAAGAAGAAAGTAGGCGAGAATGAAGGAGCCAGTTTTTTAAACTGACTGCCAAGAACTGGGGGTTCTGGCCTAGGTTTTGGAACTGAAGCTGGGCATGGCTCTGTTCTCCATGGTGAGAATCCAAAAATAACTCAGACCTGATCTCTGCCCCTCAAGTTGATCCCAAACCTGTGAGGGAGACAGACCCATGGAAAATAACTGGGTGTGTGCTGTGCTCTAGCTAAGTTCACGAATGAGGACTTGGTTGAGCCCAGAGAGCAGTGGCTTCCGTGAGGGGAGTGACTTTCTGGAGAAGGGGCATTAGAGCTGGGGATTGAAGGGTGGGTAGAAAAGTACTTGTCAGACAGGGAGAAGGCATTCCGGCAGGAGGAATAGCATAAACAAAGGCTCAGAGGCATGTTATGTGTGGAAAGAGACAGAGTCTGGTGGAGCTTATAATCAGAGGCTGGGGGGAAGAATGGAAGACACTGAGGAAAGAGGGGAACAGGTCAGGTAAGGCCTCAAAGCCAAGCTGTAGAGGCTGGAAGTAATCTCATGAGCCACAGGATAACATTTAAGACTTTGTGGCAGATTTGCAATTCAGGATGGTCATTCTGGCCACAGTATAGAGGGTACATTGAAGAGGGACAAGACTGGAAGCCAGCAATGAGGCTATCATAGTCACTAGTTAGTCTGATGACTGAGATTTCACCATGAGATGCTGTTCATTGACTATGACTTATTATCCCAGGAAAAGCAAATAGTTCTAGAGAGCACTAGTCAACACTCATTCCTTAACCAGTGAACTTTAGTGAAAATGAGTATGCTCCTTTCTAAGACTGTTCCAAAGCACTGCTTATCAGACTTCAGTGAGCATGCTGCTGCTGCTGCTGCTAAGTCACTTCAGTTGTGCCCGACTCTGTGCGACCCCATAGACGGCAACCCACCAGGCTCCCCAGTTCCTGGGATTCTCCAGGCAAGAACACTGGAATGGGTTGCCATTTCCTTCTCCAATGCATGAAAGTGAAAAGTGAAAGTGAACTCGCTCAGTCATGTCCGACCCTCAGTGACCCCATGGACTGCAGCCTTCCAGGCTCCTCCATCCATGGGATTTTCCAGGCAAGAGTACTGGAGTGGGGTGCCATTGCCTTCTCCGTCAGTGAGCATACACATCACCTATTGTTCAGTCTCTAAGTCATATCCGATTCTTTGTGACCCTATATGGACTGTATGTAGCCTGCCAGGCTCCTCTGTCCTCCACTATCTCCTGGAGTTTGCTCAAATTCACCTCCATTGAGTTGGTGATGTTGTCAAACCATCTCATCCTCCGCTGCCCCCTTCTCCTTTTGCCTTCAATCCTTTCCCAGCATCAGGGTCTTTTCCAGTGAGTTGGCTCTTTGCATTGGTGGCCTAAGTATTGGATCTGGTTAAAATGCAGCTTCTGATTTTAGTAGGTCTAAGGTGGGGCCCAAGATTCCACAGTTCTGAAAAGCTACCAGGTGATGCTGATGTTCTTCATGGTTCTAAAGGGTGTTAAATAAGCCATGACTCAAATTGCCTTTTGCAGAAAAAGGAATGAATCAGTCATGCACATAATCAAAAGCCTAGGGGGCAAACTTCAGGTATGGGATACAGGGGCTCACATGATATTATTAGGAAACTGTCTTTGACTGTTTCTCAGCTCTGATTTCCTTTGTGTTGGTTTCATTCTCAAGCAGGTTCTCCCCAAGTGGTGGCAAAGATGACCACCATTAGCTCCAGGCTTACATCCTACCAGCTTAGCAGGAAAGAACACCTCATTCTCAAAGTGTCAGTAACCTGGCTTACATCACATCACAGGACCCAGTTACTGTGGCCAGGGGATAGACAACTCTGATTAGCTAGGCTGGGGTACCTCTGGCACCAGAGAGGTGAATGGGTGATAGAGGGAGGCTCATTCCACCTCCTTGTCCTGGGGATGGTCATGTAACCCATAGGGGAATGGAGAGGCTGGAGGGAAGCTGAGGTTCCTGCTCTCCATCTCACGAATCCCCTCTCCTTGCAGAGGAGCCTTCTCCGAGGTCATCCTGGCAGAAGATAAAAGGACTCAGAAGCTGGTGGCCATCAAATGTATTGCCAAGAAGGCTCTGGAGGGCAAGGAGGGCAGCATGGAGAACGAGATCGCTGTCCTACACAAGTGCGTGGAGCAAATTCTGTCCCTGCTCTGGGTCAACCCTGCCTTGATCTGTCCCACTCCCCTCCTCTGCTTTGGGCAAATCACCTAACCTCTCTGAGCTTCAAACTGCTCATTTGTAAATGGAGGTAATTATCTCCACTTGGTAGGATGTGGAGAGCATTAGAGGTCCTTTACTTCAAGTGCCTGGCAGGAGAGCAAACATGACTGATGTGATTAAGATGCCACTGCTTCTTTACAATGGTTTAATGTCAGTCATATCTAAAGGTCAATCCTTGAACATGTCTTGAACCCATGTATCTCTGCTGATGCTATCTCTAGACCTACCTCAAGTTGCCCCATGTATTACACCACCTCACAAGTTTAAAAACACCCATCTGCTGATACCCTGACAACAACCAGATGGTCTCTGAACTCATGCTGATGGGAAACCTGCTGTTCTCATTGGAAAGCTCATATAGAATCTCCACTTCCAGCCTCCCACCTGAGCTTTCCCACTAACCTGAGCAGGGACAAGATAATCATTTCTACCACTGGGTTGGGAAGACTGAGGCCCAGATAGGTCAAAAGACTTGCCTAAGGTCACACAGCAAGTCTGTGGCAGAGCCAAGTCTTCCATCAAACTCACTCACCATCATTGGTTCATTTCTGGAGTGTTTACTGTGTGCCAGGCACTGTGCCAAGATTCTTCCCTGCATTTCTTCACGTGATCCTCACCTCAATACTTGGAGGGAAGTACTATCACTGGCTTCATATTACAGATTTAAAAAAACTGAGGTCCGGAGAGGTTATACTCAACTCAATGAATATTAGTGAGTATTCAGTCTGCACTAGGTGTGGAGGGATAGTGGAGGGATAGCTTTATCAGCAAGATAAAGCTGCTGGTCTTGGAGAGACGATATGCTGGTGGGAGAGGCTGGCAAGTTTATATACCCAGACAAGTGTTAAAATCCTATACTGGTCAGCACTGTGAGGTGAGAAGACTTGCCCTCAACAGCACGTGGCAGAGGCAGATAAGGACTCTGTGCGATGCCAGAGCCCAGTGTTAACCTCCGTGACACTATAACACATAGAAAAGCAGCTTTTCCCTTTGGGACCCGGATCTTTGGCTCATCCTGCCCAGGTTTGCAGGCAGTGGTTCCTTAAGATGAGGGTAGGGAGGTAGCTGAACCGTCCTCGACTCTGAACCACCTCATTTCTCCTTTCAGGATCAAGCACCCCAACATTGTAGCCCTGGATGACATCTACGAGAGTGGGGGACACCTCTATCTCATCTGCAGCTGTGAGTGGCCTTGCGTCAACCCCTTTCTCACACCCATCCCTGCTGCCCCCTCCCTGGTCTCTCTGCATCCACTGCTCTCTTGGTCAGACTGCCCTGTCCCTGGCTGCAGGGTGTCAGGTGGTGAGCTGTTTGACCGAATTGTGGAAAAAGGCTTCTACACGGAACGGGATGCCAGCCGCCTCATCTTCCAGGTGCTGGATGCTGTCAAGTACCTACATGACCTGGGCATCGTACACCGAGATCTCAAGGTGAGTGTGAAGAGGTGTGGGAAGCTAGGGCACCCAAGGGTGGGGCCTCCGCAAACTCCCCACTGTGACCTTGGGTGCCTCTCACCCCCTTGCTGAGCCTTGCCTTTCTGTCTGACCTCTTAAGCCCTAAACTGCTTCCTCCCCATTCCAGTTCTGAAACTCAAATGAACACAAAGGTGATTATCCCAGTAACATCTTAGTAATAAAACTAATAATAAAACTGATAATAAAACTCCTACTTGCTCTTTGTAGAAAACTTGGATTTCTAAAACACAAAGAAGACAGCCAGAAACCCCCAAAGCTCTACACCTCAGAGATGATGATGAGGTGCATGTTTGGTGGTACAGCACACTCTGCTCTAGGAGGAGAGCACGGGGGTGAAATAGAGCTGACTTTGAATTCTGGCCTAGCCACTCCCTAACTATAAATCCCCAACTGCAAGGCACTTTGCCTCTCAAGGCATCTGTTTACTCATCTGTAAAGAGAGATTATTCACAGTGGCCTGGCAGGGATATGGTAAGGATGAACTGAAATGAAGCACAGCACAGGATCTGGCACACAGTAGGTGCTCAAAAATTATTCAGGGCTTCGCATTACATACCTGAGGTTTATAGGAGATCCGCCCCCATACCCCCGAGGTCCTTGTCCTTTTTGGAACTTCTAACTTCCTTGAGAACTTCCCTGAGTTTCTTGTGCTTCCAACCAAGATGTAGCTGTAAAACTACATTGGCTTTTGGGGAAGGGGACTCATTGGGGTGTTTGCGGAGCAGAAGCTTCTGCTAGCCTTTGGCCATTTCCAACTCTCCTTTCCCTTCCTCTCGCCCTCCAAGCCAGAGAATCTGCTGTACTACAGCCTGGATGAAGACTCTAAAATCATGATCTCCGACTTTGGCCTCTCGAAGATGGAAGACCCCGGCAGTGTGCTCTCCACGGCCTGTGGGACCCCAGGATACGTGGGTGCGGAGGGCCCTGGTCTGGGGCTGTGGGCAGGGAAGAAGCGGGAGCTGCCAGGCAGAGATTTGTCAACAACATGTCCCCTTCCCTCCACAGCCCCTGAGGTGCTGGCCCAGAAGCCCTATAGCAAGGCCGTGGATTGCTGGTCCATCGGGGTCATCGCCTATATCCTGTGAGTGGGGGCCTGGCTGTCATGGATGTGACTCCGGACTTCTCTCCCCTACTTTGCCCTCTTCTTCCTCTGTGCTATTTCTTCCTTCCTACCATCCACATTTATCTCTACCAGTTAGTGACTGTATTATTTCACTCAACAGAGACTATGTTTCTGGCCACTGTGGCCAAGCACTGGGGATTTAGCAGAGAACAAAAACGACAAAGTGCTTGCCCTCAGGGAGCAGACATGCTGGTAGTAGGGGAGACAGAAAATAAACAAGTAAATAAACCTGTAAAATAATGGCAGGTGGTGAGACATGTATGAAGAAGAATCAAGCAGGGTAGGGAGATGGGATGGATGCTGTTTTAGATAAGGTCAGGAGCCGCTCTGAGGAGGTGGCATGAGTGGCATCCAGAATGAAGTGAGGGAGCCAGACACTCAAAGTGTTTGGGGAGAGTGGCTTAGAGAGAGCACAGAGCAAGTGCAAGGCCCTGAGGAACGACAGATGGTGGCACAATACAGAATAGAAAGCCGGTGGAGTCGGACAGGAGTGAGCAAGGCAGAAAGCTAGACTTCCCCGCTTTGTAGAAGGGGAACTCCTTCCTCAGGGTCCTGTCTGAACCTCAACATTGCACCAAAGCTCCCTCTGGGAGCCAGTGTGTACACTGATGGTAGAAATGAAATGAGTTTCTCCCTGCCCAGGCTCTGTGGTTATCCTCCCTTCTATGACGAGAATGATGCCAAACTCTTTGAACAGATTTTGAAGGCCGAGTACGAGTTTGACTCTCCTTACTGGGACGACATCTCTGACTCTGGTATTTGGGGCTTTGCTTTCTTCCCCTGATCCTACCTCCAGTCCCTGCTTCATCTGCTTGGGTTGTGGGAAGGAGGGGTTGGACAGTGGGGGTTGGGGAAGGTCTCCTCCCTTCACCAGATTCCCCAGCCCCAGATTAAGTGCTGTCTTTAAGACCAGACACCTGACCCTGGGTGCTTTTCTCTGCCTGGCTTCTGGTCAGACATAGTATATTTCAGACTACTTCCCCACACTGACTTCCTAGTATGTAAAACACCACCACTGTTTCCATCTGTCCTTTTGTGCCTCCAGTTAGGCGGCAAAGCTGTGAAGGCATTATTGATCATTTACACGTCAGTGTGAATGTTCTCTAAGAACAAGTTATTCTTAAGGGAGAAAGCTGGAGAGCTGGGTTGGGTTGCGGGGCTTAGAGAAAGAGTACAGATGGGGTGGGGCAGTGCATGGACAGATCTGGCTTTGATGCCAGGCCAGACCTGAGGGGGTGGGGTCTATCTTGGGGGTGTTCTCAGGCACCACCATGCTGTCTTTGCTCTTGTCTGGGGGGCTCAGCCAAAGACTTCATCCGGCACTTGATGGAGAAGGATCCAGAGAAGAGGTTCACCTGTGAGCAGGCCTTGCAGCACCCCTGGTGAGAGCTCCCAAAGCCTCGGACTAGGATGGGGTCTGGGGCCCCTAGGCCTGCCTCTCCCTTCACCAACAGCCCTCTATACACACCCATCCTAGGATTGCAGGAGATACTGCCCTAGATAAGAATATTCACCAGTCGGTGAGCGAGCAGATCAAGAAGAACTTTGCCAAAAGCAAGTGGAAGGTGAGCCCACGACCCCCATCTAGCCTCCAGCTCACACCAAGTGGGGCACACAGTAAATGCTCAGGGATGCTTACTGAAGGTCTCATTCATTCATGCAATGCTGTGACACCTACTTTTTATTCCAGCAATGGTCCCTGATCTTCAAGACTAGAGGGAGAACAGTGTATTCTTCTCAAAGAGACATAATCCAAGTTATGGGGTCCTGGAAGGGGCCTAAAGAGGTCATGGCCTGACAGACTGGTCAGGCCTGAGAGCTGAGTAGGAATTAGCCTAGCACAGCAGGATAAGGTCTGAGGCAGAGGGAACCAGGGTGCAAAGGGCCAGGAGAAGAGAATACAGCCATTTGGGCAGTGCCTGGCATGACTGAAGGGGCTGCAGGCAGGAAACCAGGCTGAAGACAGGTCGGGGCCAGGCTGCCTGGGGGCTTGGGTCCCACAATAGAGCGCTAACTTGATGGTGAGGATGCTGAGGAGCTCTGGCAGGATTTTCAGCTGAAATTTGACCTTTACAAGGGGCTCTCAAGATGCTGAAAGGCAGAGTGAAGGCTGGGAGACCCTTTAGGGGACTGTGGCAGAGATGCAGTCAGGAGACAGTGAGGGCTTGAATTAGAGCAGTGACAGTGGGAACAGAGAACACTGGACCAGGAGTTGTTTGGGAGGCAGAACTGACAAGAAGTGATGTTAGAATGGATACTGGAAGAGAGAGGAGATGACCAGGGCTCGCCCAAGACTTTGGTTGGGGACAAGGTGGATGATGGTACCATCACTTAGATGGAGATCCTGGGGCCAGAAACTTGTTTTTGGGGAGATTTTGATTTAAGACATGGTAAATTCGAGGGACATTTCAGTGGACAGGTTGAATAGAGAATGATACACATACAGCTGTGCAAGTCATTTAACCTCTCTGTGCCTGTTTTCCTCCTTTGACAATGCTGACACTAACAGTGCCCACCTCAAAGACTTTCAGGAAGATTAAATGACCTATTATGATAAGTGTTTAGAACACTACCTGACACACAATGCTATACAAAGTGTTTACTATTATGTGAATGTGAATTATATGAAAAATTATGTCTACATATATTTTATATGTGTGTATATTGTGTGTAACTGTATAATGTGACTGAATATAATTTAATGAAGTCTTGTAGAGGTTTCAGGGGGGTTTGGGGATCAACCAATATCACTTGAATGAAAATAACAGAACTGCTATTAAGAATTCTACCGCCAGACCCTGCCCCATGATCTGCTCTCTCAAAAGTCCCTTCTTCTGCCTTTCTCCACAGCAAGCCTTCAATGCCACAGCTGTGGTGCGGCACATGAGGAAGCTACAGCTGGGCACTAGCCAGGAGGGGCAGGGACAGACAACGAGTCGTGGGGAGCTCCTGGCACCAGCAGCCGGGGGTGAGAACAGGGCTCTGTGCAAGGCCATGGGAGGTCTGTGGAGAGTGGCCCAGGCTGGAGTGGAGGGTCTGCTCCTGTGATCAGCTCTGCTCTTTCTTCCCATGTAGGGCCGGTGGCTGGCTGCTGCTGTTGCGACTGCTGTGTGGAGCCCAGCCCAGAACTGTCCCCCTCTCTGCAACCCCAGCTCTAGGGGCCTGGATCCAGGGTCAGGATCTGCTATGCAGGAAGGGTTGGGGATGGCCTATTCTCCCTCCCTCCCTGAACTGGGGAGGTACCCTGCCCCACCCCCTCCACGCCCCTTTCCGTATCACCTCTCCACTGCATTTTCCATACAAATATTTCTATTTTATTGTTCCTTCTTATAATAAAGGGAAGAGATTAAAACCACAGGCAGCTCTGTCTCCTCAGACAACCTATACCCCACATGGTTGTGCAAACTGCTTGATTTGAGGGTGCCTGGCCCCTGAGGTAGCTGCAGGAAGTCCCCTTTCCAACATGAGATTGGATGGGGGAGAGTAGGAAGGAGCAGTAGGGAGGGGTGTTTGGGGAATCCCTTTCTCCATGCCCCCACCTAACCTTCCAGCCCTTTGCACCTCTTTCTGCGCTTTGCTCGTGGCTCCTGAGCTTGCTGGAGTTGGCGCAAGTCAGCACTGAACAGCACCTGGGGAAGAGGGGTGGGAGTCTGAGTGGGGAGAGGGCACACTGTGGTTAGGACTGGTGGGCAGTGTGGGGAGCTGGAAGGGCCCATGGGTGGCAGGGCTGGGGTAGAGAGTCCTTTAGGCTCAACTGGGACAGCAATGGAGGCGGAAGAAAATAGGTCAGGGCCAGGGAGAAGTCCTATGGGGTCTAGACTAGAGTTGGAGGGGAAGGCTAGGTACACTCACTGCTTGGGCCCAGCCAGCATAAGGTCCCCACAGGTTCCGGAAAAAGTTACCTAAACCAAAAAAGAAACAAAAAACAAAAAAATTACTATACCAGAAGTGGTGAGGTGATGTTAAATGGCCCCTTGTGCTCTCCATCCACAAGGGTGGGGTTTTAGGGAGAGGTGTATTTCTACCACCTCAGCCCACACATCCCAGCCCTGACATCCCACTCTCTCTCCTTACCCAGTTCCTTGTTGGCCTGGGGGCTTGGGCCCTTGGCCTGGCTGGTGGTGGGGTGCCAGCTGTAGTCACGTTGGGCAATCTGCCACACGTGGACGTCCACAGGCACAGCCTGGGGTTTGTCTAGCGCCATTAGGCAGATGCAGTCAGCCACCTTTGACAGATAAAGAGTAAGCCACCGCAATGAGAAGCCCAACCACCCCAGTGAAGAGTAGGCCCTGCTTGCCACAACTAGAGAAAGCCCATGCATAGCAATGAAGACCCAGAGCAGACAAAGATAAATAATCTAAAAAATAAATAAAATAATAGTCATAACAACAGCAGTTTCTATTATCATGCTTTTCTCAAGGACCTTGATGACAATACTACTGTTCTTCCCACTTTACAGATGAAGAAAATGAGTGTTTAGAGGAGGCTAAGTAACTGGCTCAAGAAAGGACATGACAGAGATGGGACCTTGCACTGAGGTCTAGGATACCAAGCCAGTGCTCTTAACCCACTGCACTGCACTACCTCACGACTGCCTTATTCATGCCTCAAACCCTTCTGGATAGAAATTGTCATTCCTAGTCCACAAACAAGAGAAGCTTGGAGAAGTGAATGAACTCCCAGTAAGCCACAGAGGAATGGCAGGGTCCGTCAGCAACCTGCTTCTAGTTCCAAAGCCAGATGCTTCCTTCTCCACTCTGAGGACACTCTTACTGTATTTTCTATTAATAATTTAAAAAACAGCTGTGACAAGAGTGCTACTGGGTAAACATCTTATGTGTGCCAGTTTCATCATAACCTGAAAAGAAGGTTTATTGTAGACAAACAGGTCCTGAAGGTGAAGTGATTTGGACAAAGTTACACAGATAGGGAGACTCAGAACCAAGATTTAATGTTAGGCTGGAGTTCAGAGCCCATAAAAAGAGTAATTTAAATAAAAACTCATTTTTAAAATATAGAGAAATATAAAAAAGAAAACAATAAATACCAAATTCCCAACCATCTTTCTGATACCTAACCATTCTTGATATTAAATAAGAAGGTCTATTATCCTTTAATAAAATAAAAAAAAATTCTGTAAAGCAATTATCCTTTAATAAAAATTTTTTTAAAGTTCTGTAAGTACATATAATTTTAAGGGAAGAACAAAATGAAAAGTGGAAGGCTTCCCTGGTGATCCAGTGGTTAAGACTCTGAGCTCCCAATGCAGGGGGAATGGGTTCAGTCCCTGGTCGGGGAACTAAGATCTTGCATGTCACACAGTACGTTGTTTTATTTTTTATTTATTTATTTATTTTTCAGTACGTTGTTTTAAAAAAAAAAAAGTTGGAAACATCTTATTTGTCTTCCCAAAGGTAACCACTATTGAGTTTCCTATGATTCCTTCCAGAAGTTTCTGCACACATACAGCAGTGTACATATGTACCTGAACAAATGGTTTTTCTAAAAATGCATTCAAAGAGCAATGTCTTTTATACCCTTTCTGCATTCTACATTTTCTCTAATAAAACATCTGCTGGTATCCTTTCTCCCTCCCACTCTGCCTCCAGAAGCCAAGCCCACACCCAGCTCTCAGGACTGCCTTGTCTCCTCCTCTGCTACTCTCTGCATGGGAAGTGAGAGTAGCTTCTACCTGCCCCCCACCAGTGCCGGGCCTCACCTTGGTGCCTACCCAGGCAGGGTACAGAGGGCCTTGTGAGCCTCCTCATAGGGGGCCTTGCGCAGCTGCTGCAGCCAGGGAAGTCCACCCCGTTCTTCCAGGATGGCTCGGGCACTGGCACTCACAAAGCGGGCACGGTACCCCAGGCCCAGATTCCTGAGCTGAGCTTCCACCTCTGGCCCTGTAGGAGAGTGAGGAGGAGAAGAGGGGTCAGACATTCCCAAATCCTTCCTGTCATCAGGCTAGTGTGTGAGCCCTGTAAATGACACATACGCTTTTTCTAAGTACACTTCTCCTACCTTGCCATCCTCTGGGAGACCCCAGGACACTTGCACATACAAAGGAAAAGGTTAAGCCTGGGTTCTGCCCCTCTACAAATGTTTTCTGAGCACTATGTGCTGTGCACTGGAGCAGGGATTGAGAAGGACTTGCTGTAGTGGAAGAACTCCACAGTTGAGTTCTTTAACCTTTCCAAAGGGTGTGAATTCATGAATTCACATTCATGATCTAAAATAATACATAGGGCTTCCCTGGTGGTCTAGTGGTTGAGTCTACCTGCCAATGCAGGGGACATGGGTTCAATCCCTGGTCCTGAAAGATCCCACATTCCTCAGAGCAACTCAACCTGTGTGCCACCCTACTGAGCCTGTGCTCTAGAGCTGCAGCTACTGAAGCCCATGAGTCCTAAAGTCTGTGCTCCACAGTAAGAGAAGCCACCACAATGAGAAGCCCAACCACCCCAATGAAGAGTAGGCCCTGCTTGCCACAACTAGAGAAAGCCCATGCATAGCAATGAAGACCCAGAGCAGAAAAAGATAAATAATCTAAAAAATAAATAAAATAATAGTCATAATAACAGTAGCAGTTTCTATTAGCATGCTTTTCTCAAGGACTTTGATGACAATACTACTGTTCTTCCCACTTTACAGATGAAGAAAATGAGTGCTTAGAGGAGGTTAAGTATCTTGCTCAAGAAAGTACATGACAGAGGTGGGACCCTGCACTGAGGTCTAGGACACCAGGCCAGTGCTCTTATGCATTGCACTATACTACCTTACAACTGCCTTACTCACGCCTCAAACCCTTCTGGATAGAAATTGTCATTCCTATTCCACAAACAAGAGAAGCTTGGAGAAGTGAATAAATTCCCAGAGGTATTATGACTACTAAGCTGGAAGCTGAGACCCAAGATGGGCTTTCTAAGCACCCAAAACATTCTGTCTTCTCCAGCGGGAGCTGTCTTTCCTATGCAGGCACTAAGCACTTCTTCCAGCTTGTTCTCACATCTGCCAACTGATGTACTTGCCTCTGTAAAATACTTCCCTCACAGCGCTCCCATGAAGAACATGTGTGTTTTTGGATGAAGAATTGTTGGGTTCACAGCAGAGATAACAATTTGAATTTTCTGCTTACTTCCTATATGCCAAACACTATGCTAGGTGCGCTGTGTGCATTCCTTTACTCAACCCTGTTGAAACTCTGACAGGTTGCAGCTATTGTTATCCCATTAAATGGATTAAGAACCTGAGGCACAGAGAGGCTACATAATGAGCTCAAGATCATATAGACAGAAAGTGCCAGAGTTGAAATTCAGACCCAGGCAGGCTATCTCTAGAACATGTATCTTAAGCCCAAACTACTGTACACTGTATACAGATGTCTTCTGATGAGCCATTAAACTCATGGGCAAAAAGCACAGACCACTGAAGTGCTGACAATTCAGGGTCAAGGAAGATGAGGTATAACTGGGGCTGACCGGATCAGGCAGAGTGGTTCTGGATGAGGGCAGTATTTAAAAAGGCAGGAAGCTTTGAGATGGAAGAAAGGCATCAGGGGAGAACTCAACAGACCCTGAAAGCGGTTGTAAGGCCTGGAGGCAGGGACCCAGCTACTTACCAGCCAGGGCCTGCAAGCTGGGGAAGCCATGGTAGGTGACATCATCAAGCTGGATGAGCCGAGGTCCAAAGGTCTGGCAGAGCCGTTCCACCATTCCGGTGATGCGGGCAATGTTGTTGTTGGAGGAACAGATGAAAGAGAAAAGGCATTCGATGGGGTCAGTTGCAGGAGTCGCACACCTGGGGACCACAAAGGTAGGGAAATGAGAAATCACCTGCTGTTGGTAGTGACCTCTTCTTACCCTCAGATCCTAGGCTCCAATGGGATCCTAGGGGAATAAGGGGCAGCGTTGTTAAAGACAGTAACACTGGAACTCTCATTCTTTGTAGCATCTTGTGAGGTCCGTGTTATCCCATTCGACAGACAAATCACACACAATGTAAGCACTACGAGGTTGGGGATTTGTTTCGTTCACTGTGGTATTCCCAGTCACATAGATGATGCTCTGCAACATTTACAGAATGAACGATGTCACCAGCCACAGATCACACAGCCAGGATTTGGCTCAATATCCCTGTCACTTCAGTATGGTAGTCAGCAGGACATTAACAGTACTAATAATAATTACTGTGTGTCAGGCACTATTCTAGGCACTTTATATGTATTAGCTTCTTTAATCCTCATAAAATTCTGAGATAGATATAATCCCCATTTTACAGATGGTGAAACCGAGTAACTTAACCAAATCACAAGCAACCCAACCTCTGCCTCAAGCTTTGTACTCACCCTTGAATTTCTGAGCCACCTCTTGAAAGTGGGGGTCCACGGAACTCCAATGGTGATACAGGGGAGCAAGGCTGACATCCAGCTGGAAGTACTGTTGCACGGCCTTTAGCTCTTCCAGTGTGGGCCTGCCAACCCTGCCCTTGTCCCCTCGGTACACAGTGCAGTAAAGATGCTCCTCAGTCTGGGTCAGGGTCCATACCTGGTCGGCCAGCACGCCACTCCAGTGCGCAGGGCTTTGCTCCCTCCACCTGCGCTCCCAGGCATATGGCAGCCCTCGCACTCAATGACCCTTTCTGCCCCTTTGGGGCCCTCCTATCCTATAACTGCTTCACATACAAAACTGACTCACGAACTGCAAAACACAAGTGCTTTCCTTTGCATCAATTATACTATGTAATCCTCGCAACAGCACCGCGCAGGCTTTTCCACCTTATAAAGGAGTTAACAGGGTCACCATCGTGCTTCGGTCTCTTTTGTACCCTTCCTTCACCCCCAACGTTCCTTTGCACCCAGGGCCTGCGGTGCTGAGGAGCCAAGACTCAGGGTCACTCACCGGAAAGACTGTCCAGAAGCCAGAACCAGGTCCAGGCGCAGCTCAGAGCGTGGACAGGGGATGGAGGCCCATAGGGCCGGGAAGGAGGCTAGAGTGCGATGGCCCATGCTACCCCGCAGAAGGGAGATCACTGACATTTCCAGTCAGACCCCGCCCCGCGATGGTCCTGCCCACTGGGAAGGGGCTCTACCTGTCAAAAGAACCTGGCCCCACAGACCACGCCCCTCAAGGCCTCACCCACCAAATCCTAGCCTCTTAATTTAAGGCCCGCAGTTTTATTTAATTTCTCCACTCCCCGCAGGCCCTGCTCTCTCAACGCTTCTTCCCTTTCACTCTGTCTTGACCCTCCCGCACTTCATAGCCTTTGGGCACGCAACCCAGCTCCTCAAGCTACCGGGACTTTGTGAAGCGCGCGCTAACGCGCTCTTCCGCTTTCTCTGGGGGCCGATCTTTCTCTCACCGGAAGGAGGGCTCAGGCCAGCCTAATTGGACCCGGAGGTAACCAATCCGCAGAGAGTTAGGAGGCGCCAATGAGATTCGGGCGTGGAGGAGCGTGGGCGGACCTTTGTAGGCGCCGCAGCGGTCGGCGCGAGCTGGGCTCGCTGCCCGCTGTTGGCCTTTCCTCTGTGGGACTGGTCTGTACTCGGCACGCCGGCACGTCCCATCCCCGCGCTCCGCTGCCAAGACGCACAGTGCGCCCTCAAGCCACAGTCCTCACCGTCTGCTTTCCCCAGAGCCCTACGATGCCTCAGGGCCTGCCCGCCCGCAGAACCAAGTGCTGTCCCCCGGCATCCTCGGGGCCTTTCTCAACGAACTTCTTCAGGCTGATCCTCGCCTTCATCAGTCTGGCTACCCTGAACTCCCCCCTCCCCGAGAATCGTGCCCGGATCGCAGCTCCGGGCCAGCCGAGCCCAAGATGTCTCTCAGCGTCTGGATCCCGAGGAATCTGCCTACTCCCTCGCTCTGAGTGTCTGCCCCTCAAGGGCTTGTCCCAGAGCCTCGACACCGAGCAGCCTTAGGCCTCACTGACTTCCTCATCTGAGGCCTGCCTCCTGGGATTCTGTGCAGACTGCCCCATCTGGCGTCACCCGCCACCTGAAAGCCCTACCGAAAGGGGCCTCTGTGGGCCTCCAGAGAGGCCTCAGGACCACCAACTCTGTGGCCCCAGGGCAGCCCCGTTGCCAGGGCCGGCTGCCTAGTTCCAGGGATGTAGCAAAACCCTCCTGGAGAAAGACACAAAAACCAGAGATAAGAACTGTGTTTGGACGGTTTCTCCCCTTCTAGCATAGTGACTCTTGGTTACTGTATCTGTATGATCAGCCTGCAGATTCCTTAAGGGACAGACTGGCAGCTGATTTATCTGTCTCTCCCACACAGTATCTAGCAGAGGGCTGTAAACCTGCGGGCATCTCAGCCCACTGCTGAGATGGGCTGAGTAGTAGTCACAAGACCCTGGGGCTGCTTCCTGTGCTTGTCTCTTCCGTAGGACACCAGCCCTCAGATGCCTAGCACTGGAGAGGGCATTCCTCCAGTAAATGTTTCAATCTGAAGAGAAGGTGTCAAGGTGGGGAATGAATGAAGAGTCACTCCGTATTCCTGCCTAGCTAAACAGGGGAAGGTCACAGCTTTATTGACTCTGAAGAAGTACTTGGACCATCCAACTGGCAAAGGACTTGAAGCATCTGCAGTTCAAGAAGGCATGGGCACTAAACTCTTCCCTTCCAGCAGACTGGCATACTGCTTACAGAACCTGCTTTGCAGACAGGCTTTTATTCAAATTCTAGCTCTGCACCTTCCTAGTTGTGGGAATTTAGGCAAGATACTTAATTTTTCTAAACCTTGGTGTCTTTATGGAATTAACTATCCTATTAACTTTCCCCATAGTTATTGCAAGGATTATACAGAAGTGTGGATCTTAAGGTGTTTCAGCACAGTCTACCACTCAGTAAATACATGGGGAACGAGAGCTGTCATAGTATCTTTGTCTTACAAATGCAACAGCCAGCAACCACTTGAGCCCAATTATTTCCCATCCCTGAGGGATAGGGCCTCCCTTTTCATCCCTTTGCCCTGGCAGAAGGCAAGAACCAAGAATTCCAAACAGACCATTTATTTTCTAAGAATCAATATATTTTCTTCCTTTGAAATAAATACAAACCAGTTTGAAAGGTGGGGGACTCTATGGGAAGAAGGGAAGTGGGGACAGGCCCCGGTCTTTTTTTTTTTAGTACCAAATGACTCTGGCGCGACCCGGAAACGCAGTTACAAATGAGAATAATTTAAATTCTCCGCTAATTACAGTATTTACAACAGCAGGGGAGGGGGTCACCTAGTGCCCCTCTTCCGGGCTGGACAGACATCAGTCCCACTGCTAGGCTGGGCGGATGCCCGCTCACCACACCACCTCAGGGGCCTCAGGCCACTAGGCAGTTAGGGATTCTCCCAGCACGAGTAGGCAGAGGTGGTGGGATGGCCTGTTTTACACAGTGTCCTAACCTGGGCCCACCACCCTGCGCTACAATGCTGTGAGGTCTCTGGAGCTTTCTGGCCTGTGGGACCTCCCCTCTCATTGCGCAGAGCCCCCAGGGGCCCTTGGAGTGTTCTGTACAGTCCAGCTGCACTCAGGGCGGGAGGGACCTCCCCCACCCAGCTTCCCCTGAGACTGGCCCCAAGACCAGGAATGAGTCAGTGCAGAGGCCGGTGCCACTCCAGGACAGTGAGCCAAGGGGAGGAGAGAGGCGGCAGGGCACTGAAGGCTGGGCTTCGCTGGGCAGCGTCAGTCACTGTCGCTGGTCTCGCTGCTCTGCTCGCCCTGCACTTTGCTGCGGTGCTGCAGGGCCCTGTGGTAGGCTATTTGAACTGACTTGCGGATATTAGATTTCCGGCCCTCCAGCATCTTCTCCTTGTCAAGGTCCTGGTTCACGCCCAGAGGAACCAGCTTAGTCCTGGGCAGCCACTGCCTGTAGGATAGACAAGGATCAAGTAAGTCATCTCATATCTTGGGAGGGCAACAAGCACCAGCTTCCCTCACTTGTTGCTTCCTTCAGAAACTCCTAAGTGTCCATTCTGGGCCAGGCTCTGGTGGGAGTTACAGAAACCGAGAGATGCAGTCCCTGCCCTCCAGGAACTGCTCACAGGCTAGTGATGAAAACAGCCCAGTTGACAGTCACACTGGGGGATAACCACAGGGCATTTATGGGTGCAAAAAGAAGCCCTGACCTAGCCTGAAATAGATACCTTGTCCCACGGGCTCCAGGCAGACTTAACTGACATTAGATATCTTCCGCAGACAATTAACAACAAACGACTACACTTGTAAGTGTGACAGAACAGGGATTCAGAGACCCAATGATTATGTCTGCTTTATCCCCCACATCTTGTCACCATGAAGGCAGAGGTGGGAAAACTAAATCTAGAAGCCACCTTAGTCTGGGTGCGGAGCCACCCGACATTTTTCACAGTCACTTGTGGTCCTCTGTTTTCTAGCTACAGCTGTTTGTCAGCTGCTACCCACTCAGTCTCTCAGACTCTTGGTCAACACAACCTTTTTGCTCAGTGATCTAAGTCCCTCCCCCACTTATTTATGATCGCACAGGCGGCAGTGCTGGAGTTTCCTGGCAGCCTGCCCCCAAGAGCCGGGGCTGCATCTGTGGCTCTGAGTCACATCGACTGCTCCCCTCCTTCCTTACCAGGTTCTCTTGTTGTCAAAGAAGAGGACGAGGTAGAGATGCTCTCGGGCTTCTTGGGTCATCTGTTCCCCAAGTTTCAGCACCTCCAATGGGGGCACAGGGATGGGAACCCCATGGTGGAACATACCTTCCCGGGGCATCTTTGGATCAATGATCTAAGGGTGTAATAAGACCTTGGTTAGTTCAGTCTCCTCCTTCCCCCAGGCTTACCCTATCCAAGAATTTGGAGACTACCTCCAAAGTGGGGACAGAAAAACATAATCATCTAGGGTTGCAGTCCTGACCCTCAGCCTGTTCCCATGTGAACTATTTCAGAGCCCAAGAGGTAAAGGGAAGAGAAAGGGACAGATGGAGAAACTAACGAGGGACCTCTAAGTGACTATCTGCTAAAGACTCGTGTGCTCTGCAGCTCAGCAGAGAGTAGGAGGTCTGCTGCTTTTGAGTGTATGTCTTGGGGCTGGAAGACAAGGGGTATGACGAGAAAAGCAGAAGCCTACCAGAGCTGGGTACGATGGATACCCTCGACATTTGGCCCACACCAGGTCCAGAGCGTCCAGCGGGGAGTCCTCATCCTCTGATAGCCAGCCAGCTCCCCGGCCCAGACTCTTCCTTACAACTTCACAGGAATGGGAGAGAGGGGACGGATCAGCAGCCAGGGGTCTGGCAAGGCCCTGACACCAGGCCCCCAGAATCCCTGGCTTTGGGTGGGCGTACTTACTGCTGTGGCCCACGCCGCGGCCAGTGCCCACGGAGTAGGCCTCATTCTCAGTGCCTGAGGTATCTTCGCTGCTGTCCTCTGGGAATGTGCCCCGAGAGAAGGAGGGCTTGCCCCGGCCTTGTTTTGAAGGCGTTGTGCTGTGGACAAAAGGGATGCTCAACTCGAGGAGGGCGAGAGTGGGGAATGGCATGGCGGGTGTCTTCTCTTGGCCTCTAATGTCTAAGACTTTTGGAAAGCAGAGGCTAATAATTTCAGACTCAAGTGCCCTCAGGGATTTGGGGGTGATCTGACTGAAGTGGGCTGGATACAGCAGTAGTGATGAGTGTATGCCCTATCTTAAGGCAACAGAAGCCAGAAATGCTAGGTCTGATTTTTAAAGGGAATACAGAAACTGGAAATTTTATGTGACACTTCTGGGTTTCTTTTCTTAAATATCACGCTGGCCAAACAAAACATGTCTGTAGGTCAAATCCAGGTCACCACGAATCAGTTTACGCACTCTGTTCTAAGTGAAAAGTGAAAGTGTTAGTTGCTCAATCATGTCCAATTCTTTGCAACCTGGACTGTAGTCTGCCAGGCTTCTCTGTCAGTGGGATTTCCTAGGAAGAATACTGGAGTATTCTCTTCTCCAGGGGATCTTTCTGACCCAGGGATTGAACCCAGGTCTCTCACATTGCAGGTGGATTCTTTTGTTTTTTTTTTTTACTTTTCAATACTGTGTTGGTTTTGCCATACACTGACATGAATCCGCCACAGGTGTACATGAGTGCAGGTGGATTCTTTACCATCTGAGCTACCAGGGAAGCCCTCTGTTCTAAAGCATGAACTTAACCAAGGATGGTCCCCTCTATTTCATTATGGTGACAGTCTCATCTGTTCTATTTATTTTGCAGAGAACCTTTGGTCTGAGCCATCTTAATCTAGGTGGAGATGGCTGCCACCACACTCCCCACAAGGAAATTGGAAGGCCATCCTGGAGGCAGGTTTAAACCAAGAGGGCTGGTACCTGGTCCGGTCGGAGGCAGCACTGCTGCTGCTACTGCTGCTGGATTCCGAGTCTGAGCTGCTCCGAGGAAGGCTGCAGTCATTACGATACACCAAGAAACTCTTCTTTACTGGCTGGTTTCCACCGCTGAAGCCATTGGCTGGTAAGTCTTGGTTGTGGGTGAGGGGCGGGAGGGAAGGAATCAGTCAGTAAGATGCAGATCAGAGATCTACTCGGGGTAAGAGGGACTTAGAGCTTGGCTTTCCATTCTGTGCTGGAAAATTCCTCCAACCTCAGCCAGCAGAGCCAGAGCCAGCCAGTCCACCACAGCTGGCCACAGCCCTGCCCCACCCCTTGCACTTCCCTTGGCAGTTACTAGCCTTAGGACACAGTGGCTTAAAGGAGATTCCCCAAGGAGAATGAGAAGAGAAAAGGTGAAGTGATAAAATGGAGGGCATCCTGGATGGGAATCTGGTTGGGTTAGTGGCTCTGGGCTTCAGTTTCCCCATCTATAAAGTGAGGGGGTTGAATGACAGGCTTCCTAAGGGCCCTTCTAGCTCTGACATATTATGGGCAAATGAAGGGCTAGGTGGGAGTTATACTGGGAAGGATGGCAGCTTCGCTCACTCTATTGGAGGGGCTGGTGATGGTGAGGCTCACCCATTGGGGGGTCTTCTGTGGATTTATCACTGTCGCTGTCTGAACTCGAACTGGGCCGAGGGCTCCTACCCCGCTTGCGCTGACGTAGGGAGCCCATGATGGGGAGCTGGGGGGGCCCCACAGGACTGCCTCCGTGGCTGGGGGTCATCTGGCTCTCCCGGTTTTTGGGGGGCCGGCCCGGCCTCTTGGGCGGTCCAGCTGTCTTCGGGTTCTTTTTGGAGAACAGAACTGAGGTTCTCCTACCCACCTCAAGTGCGGGGGTTGAGGACATGTTGGGACCCAGGCCTGGAGCAGAGAAAGAGAGAAGGAGAGTCGGTGAGGGGCCTGAAGTGGGAAGGGTGTCTGTCTACGGTAGGCCCTGGGGATATAGGACATAACTTCAGCTAGAGTAGGGGAGATCATTCGGGGGGCAGGGAGTTGGAAACACTGTCTCTCACACAAATAGCCAGAGAGAGGCAGCTAAGAGGCCCCTGAAAGGGGAAGGAGGGAGAAAGTGCAGCTAGCTGAGTAGGAGGGACCTCTGCCTGGGGGGCTGGCAGGGGCTGAGTATGTGCTGCAGAGTCCAAGTCTGGCTGGCCTTGGGGTCCATCATGCCATGGGGTTCAGACCTTTGCTTGTCTCCTGGCTGCTGCTCTCCTCGGCGGCACTGTCTGTCTGCCCGTCCTTGTCACAGGCCGCTGGGTGGGGTGTCAGGCTGCCCCGGCTGGAGGGACCGTGTCGTTCAGGCCCATCCCGTCCAGTCTCCCGCTGGTGGGCAAGCTTCCTCCGCAGCGCCGTCATCTCTTTCTTGATCATCTTGGCGCGCCGAGAGCGGCCCACGCTCTGCTTGCTGGCATTCACCTCATCCAGCCGTTCAAGCAGCAACTTTAGCTGCTCTTCCACTGGCAGGTGCTTCTGGTTCTCTAGCAGGACCAGCCGCTCTTCCTCTGCTGCAGGGGGATGGGAACAGGGGATGAGAGGTCAGTCTCAGGGCAGCCCTCTGGGCCCCGTGAACCTGGGCAGGCACCAGAAAGTCACTCTTCTTCCCCCCCGCTTCTCACCAGGAGCGGCTGTAAAATAGTAGCACCAAGATGCAGAAAGGCGGGGATTGCTCTCCATTCACCCAGTCTGGCTTCGAGAGCATTCCTGGGGCTAGCGTGCCACTGCTCAGACTAGCTGCTTCCTGCCTACACTGCCTGCTCCCAGGAGGGGACTTTTGGAAAGCTGTTCATCCCTGGCATTGGCCTCTACGTGTACGTGTGACTTATCACCCACCATCTTCGGTGTGGTGTGGGGCCTCGTCTCCAGTCAGGCTGTGGGGGATATGCATGCCCGTCTCAAAGTCAATGCCCATTTTTTCTGCCTGGCGCCGGGCCTGGCGGAGCACCGCGCCACCCTGCTCACGGAGCCGCACTGCTGCCCGGTAGAAGATGGTATCCTTGGCATTATACTTGAGGCAGTTGCTGACGATGAGGTTGAAGTCCTCCTCAAAATCATCAAAGTTCAGGTAGCGGTAAGCCTCCAAGTTCTGCTTCATGGTGAAAAAGTCCATAGGCTTTTTGATGTGGTCGAGGTAGTCAGGTACCTGAGAGAAGACAGAAGGTGTAGCTAAGTGGAGGTATGTTCCTCATTCCCCTTGATCCCCTGTTCCTAACAACCTCCCTTGAAATGCATCCAGCAACCTCCTCCTCCTACAGTCAGAGGCAGGCACACAGCACAGGGGAAAAGCAAGCTCGACTCCAGTCTGGACTTTTGTGGTCACAAGCTGTGTGACCCTGGCAAGCCTCTTAGCCGCTCTGGGCCTTCTTTTCCTTGCTTGGAAAACAGTAATGCAATTACAGCCGAATCCTAGAGCCACATGAGGTTTTAATAAGAAAATGGCTAGGGGAGCCTCTGGAAGTAACACCACCCTGCATTCCTATAGCTCTTTTTACTTATCAGTATGCCATGTAAGGAGGCTGCTGCCTCAGGTCTCTCATTTTATACCTTTTAGAGAGAAGAGTCTGCCAGTCAGGACCTAGGGCTTCAGAGATGGTTCTTTAGGTGCTAGCCTTCTAAATTCTCCGTTCTAGGGTTTAGCACCCGGAAAGTGTCTTCCTGCCCTGGGCTTATTCATTTGGCAGACTCAGTCCCTGCCTCTGGGGAAGGAGTGCAGACTGCCTCCCATTCTGGGCCCTTGAGGTACGACAGGGACAAGACAGAGTCCAGGTGATGCCTGTGGTTCCGGTTCATCCCGGAGCCCCAGAGCCACCAGCCCCTCTCTTCATGGTCCCCTCCTAGCCCCTGGCCCAGACCTGTGGCAAGGGTCCATCTGGGAGAGGAACAGAAAGAAGGTGGAGTGAGGGGAAGGGATTCTTACTTCGTCCAATTCGGTTACCTCAGACAGAGGGACCGGCTCGCTGAAGATGTTGCCCGTGTCCTTCTCTTGGAGCTGCTCCAAGGTTTTTCGAAGGAGGATGAGGAAAGGGGTCAGCTGCATTTCCATGGCGATCTGCTGGACCTTGATCTGACACACATAAAAGCCCCATCAGCCAGGCCTAGGCTGGTCCCTTGGTGGAGAGGTCTAGGGAGGTGGCTGTAGCTGGTGTGGGAACTCGCCTTCCTTCCTACCCGACGCTGGGTGCACTTCACTACTGTGGACTTCCCCTTCCTTGAACTCCCAGCACCAGCTACCTGCATCACATCATTTAGGAGTCCATTCATAAAACTCTCCTGTGACATTCTGTTTCTGAGGAGACTGAGAGCAAACTGAGCTCCAGGTTACTTTACTCTCACATTAGCTTTGTTGCTTCCCGGCCAGGGGACACACACTTTTCCGTGTTTTCTGTTTTCCTGGGTCTGTTTTCTCCAGTGTAAAAAAGAGCTGGTCTGGGAGCACTCACCGTCTCCCTTTTGAGTTTCTCCCGCTTGCGAATCAGCTCCACCAGCAGCCGTGCTCGCTCCAGGTCATGCCGAAGCCGCTGCCAGGACTTAAGCTGTTCTTTGAGGGCCCAGTTCTTATCCTCGGAATCTCTCTGAAAAGGCAAAAGGGGGATCAGGAGATGATGAGAGAGCCAGAGGCAACAAGAGCCAGGAAACTTGGGTCAAGGGCAAGAAAACCAAAGCTGGGAGCACAGTGATTTCTTGGTAGGCTTGCCAGCTAAAGTGGAAGCTCTGCAACCCACTGTGGCTGCTGAGCCCAGTAGAGTTGGTACTCAGTATATGCTTGTTGTGAATTAAAGGATGAACACAAGGAATAATGCATGAAGGAGAATGTGTAAGGATTTCATCCTTAGCCTGATTTGAGGTCTAGTTTAAAGGAACAAACAGCCCAAGCCCTCAGGCACTGGAAACTACAGTCACAAATCTCTGTTCTTGGGACCTCCCTGGTGGTCCAGTGGTTAAGACTCTGTGCTTCCAATGCAGGGAGCATAGGTTCGATCTCTGGTTGGGGAACTGAGATCCCACATGCTGGATGGTACAGAAAAACAAACCAATGATAAGTCTCTGCCCTTGTCCCCCTGGGATTAGTTCCCAGAGCCCACAGGGAATCTGACACAGTACCCCGACTTGGTCACAGTTCCTCTGAGATTGCAGGTGGGTCTGCAGGCGACGCAGCAGTGGGACCCCATTCCGTGACTGCCTCTTCAGCGTCCAATAGCTGTGCAGCCTTTGCATGAACTGGCTCTTCCTTTGGATGGTCAGGCGGTTAGTGATTTTACTGAGCCTGGGAAACAGGAGAGCAAAGAGAAGAAAAACCTCTTGGGCTCTGATTTTCTCACAGAAAACAGGGGTCTTTGGCCCATGAGAGTTTCTGAGTGGGGCTGAATAGGGAATAAATCTATCGTCAAGAAGGCCTGTGACACGGGGCTAGGGCAAAGAGCAAACACAGCTGGCTGTCAAGGGCAACTCAGGAGACAGGAAGCCAAGCACCCAGTACTAACCCTGTTCACCGGTGGGGTGAGCGAGCCTGGCCCCTAAGACTGCTTATTGTCACTGCAGCCCTGAGTAGCAACTGACCCTGGGACACACAACTCGGACTGAGCCTGGGAAGGTTTTAAGATGAAGTACTACAACATAGCAGTCAACCACAGGAAAACTGTCTAGATAGCAAAGAGTGAGCAAAAAGTAACTGATGCGCACAGCCCTCATCTGTGGCCATAACACAACTCCTTGAGCATTTCCTTCCCTCTCTTCCATTCTGTTCTCCCTTCAGAGTCAGACTATTTCTTCCACTGTGGCTGGTGGCTACTCCATCGTCTTACTTCCTAAATTACACCACCCCAGCAATATGGAGGGCAGTTTCAAATAGACCTGCCAAGTTGGCCAGAGAAGAGCTGAAGTCTCTGGTTCCTAACGTAAAAGTCAGGTGACCTGCTAGAGCTAATCTCTTTTGATATTAAAAACCACCACCACCTCTAGGTAACTCCTGACAGCAAGAAGCCCAAGCCTGTCCCTCCATTCAGGGGACTGCTGGTCTCCAACAGGCCTTCTTCCCTGCCCGGCCCACCCATCCGTTCCCCCGTACCTGTGTGGTGGAATGCAAGGCACAGATACCACAGGGGCCGCTGCCCGTTTCTCTGCCAGGATCTTCCGCGCCTTCTTCATCTTGATCCGGGACTTGGCCTTGGCCTTCTTGACCTTCTCTGAGCTCCAACTCTTACCCTCATCTTCCTCCTCCTCTTCCTCCTCCTCCCCTTCACTGTGGGACAGGGCAGGCAGGCGACGCGCTGAACCTGGGGGTGTGTGGATGTCGCAGTAGGCGGTCTTGCGGACACTGAAGGAGGTGCCATTGGCACCTGTCTCCCGCACAGGCTCCATCTTCATGTAAAGGCCAGCCTGTTGGGCACACGTCACGTGGAAGGCTGTGTAGCAGTTGGCCTTATGGCACTGGATGCAGGCCCCTGAGCCCCGCTGTTTGCAAATGTAGCAGGTCAGCTTCCAGCGCGCAGGCGGGATGTGCTCAATGCTGTCAATGGGCTCCAGGAAGACTGTGTTGGCAAAGCAGACCTCGGGGATCCAGAGGGCACACACCACATGGGCCCAGCGCCCATCATCTGTCTGCTTGAAGGCACCACCCTTGTTGGGGCACAGGGCGCAGTCCACAGCACGGGAGGGTGACTGCAGGCAGCGGCGCACAGCCACTGGCCCTCGGGGATGTAGGGGACACCGTAGCACTCCTGGTGCACGGCCAGGTTGCACATGTCACAGAAAAGGATGACGTTGCTGTTCTGGCACTCGCCGTCATTGCAGATACAGCACACAGCATCCTCGTCTACAAGCGCATTGGGGTCGCCTTTATTGTGGCTCTCAAAGTACGACTCCTTCTCCAGCCGGTCCATTAAGTACTCAAAGATCTCCTGCGGAATGGGACTCACACCCTCCGTCTTCCGCCGCTCATTCATGATATCTAGCCAGATGTAGTCCTCCTCATCCATGTCGTACTCAACCTCCTCATCCAGCTCCTCCGCCGACTTCTCAATATACCTGCAGTGCACACAGGCAGCTCGGCATCAGAAGGTTGAGATTTCCCTCCCTTAAAGAACGTGGGTTACATCTGTGGAGCACTCACCCTGTTCCAGGCCCGTGCCTTGATGTATATGTTGTCTCATTCTAGCCTCACCTTTACTCCAGGCACCGTAAGGCCTGTCATCATTCTTGTTGTGCCGAAAAGGAAACCTAATGTTTGGGGCAGTGAATTCACCTGGCCCAGCTCTCTTGTGAGAAAGTGGAAGAGCTGGGATGTGAACCCAGGCATGCCGAGCTCAAAGCTCACGTCCTAGCTGCCACACTGCCTCCTTTGAGATGCAGAGGCTCAGCAAGATCCTGAAGGGAGAAGGATGGGGCGGCTAGGACCCCTGATTGCAGTGGTCTGGGTGATGGTACAAAGAGTCGGGGGCAGGAAGGTCCTCAGTTTTCACTTGCCAATTTACATTTGTTTGAGTACCAGCTGGCTGTATCCTGAATGGAGCTGCTGTAGGTCTTCTCTCAGCTGGTGCCGCAGCAGCTCAGGGCTCCCTCAGAATCTAGGTACTCTTTGCTCTCTGGAAAGCCTTGGGAGATAACAGTCAGGATAGCTAATATTTACTGAGCATTTACTATGACCGGGCATTGCGCTAAGTCATCACAGTTATCTTCCCCACAGTCCTTGGGTCAAGTTCTTCTTGCCCTCACTTTATAGAGGAGGAAACCGGAAGCTTTGGGAAGTTACATGCCCCACACAGGTGGTTCACACAACCAGGAAGTGGCAGAGCTAGGATTCAAACTCCACTCCACAGCACTCACTGGGCCCACGGAACTGCAGCCAGGGGCGGCTCCAGGCGCCTGGGGTACAGAGCAGGCTCCCTACTCCCCTGCCGTGTGCACTCCAGGTGGCCTGACTCTGCTATGTAAAGCTACAGGGAGCAACAACGGCAAAGAACACAGCTTTGGTCTCTAACACACCTGGACACACACCTAACAGCCAGTTAGGTCCTGGCTCTGTTACTGTGGGACATCCAGGACATCCCTGCTCTTTTCTAAACCTCAGTTTTATTGATGAGAGAATGAGGATAATACCCTTCATTTCCTAAGATGTCAGGATTAAATGCAATTAATTAAAAATAAATGGGCTAAATCAAGTGGTACATAGCAGGCCTTAGATAAATGTTCATTTAATGTTTGTTCCCAGGCCTCCACTCTGCTCTCCATAAGGAAAATGTGACTCTGCGAGTTGCAGCAGGCCAGGCAAGCATAGGCTCCGGAGCTGTGCTCTGGGTGACAGCAGGCAAGTGAGCTAATCTCTCAGGCCCTTGGTTTCCACATCTGTAAAGTGGTGATACTAACTTGAACCTCTTTCACACAGCTGTTGGGAACATTAGATGAGTTAATATAGGTAAAGTGCTCAGAACAGTACCTGGAGCAAGTACTCAATAAATGTTAGCTTGATTATTAGCTTTGGTATAGCTCTGCCCGACTCTGTCTTGCATTATAACTGTTCTTGTGTCTTAACCCTGCACTACGTGGATAGAGGCAAGGACCATATCTGATTAACCACAAAGAAAGCGGCAGTCAGTGTTGTTCACCTGAAGGACATTTTGAGAGTGGAAGGGAGGAGAGACTAAAGTGCTGTGTCTGTCAGAAGCAGCTTCTTGCTTAGCCCTTCACCTCGTCCCCAAGGTGACTGCAACATCTTCATCCTGAAAAAGGGTGTGGCTCAGGGCTAGTGTGAACCATCTGGCCCATTCCAGGCCTTGGCACCAGCTCTCAACCTCTTCTCTGCCATGACACATGTAACATTACGTGATGGCGCACAGCACACGCCCACAGTACTCAGATTACAGGCTGTGGCGCAGATAAGGTAGGCTGCGTGTCATGTGCGAGTCCTGATGCGCCAGCTGACATGCCACCCTCCCTGTCCCCCTCGAGAAAGTTTATCAGATGGGAGCAAGAGCCAGTGGTGTTGTTAGAGAGACGACCTCAAATCTTGTCACATTTACATAAAAAGTAAATCATTTCCAAAACAAGCAGTTCTGCTAAGAGTAGTAACAAATTACATGCAACACACCTCCCAACTGATTGTAGGGGACCAGCTGAGAGCTGCTGCCTGGAGAACAGATCTGATCCACAGGAGGAAAGAGTGACTCTGAGTGGAAGGATGAAGAAAATGAGCAGGAGCTAAGCTGTGCTGCCTAAGGGAGCAGAGAGTGCTGAAGAATCATGAGGGGAGAGGGCAGCCCCGGAGAGGGGTCTGTGTGTTGGGAGGTGGGCACGGCAGTGAGCACTAACAGATAAGTGAGACAGTGAAAAGCCAGAAGGACACGGAGCTGGGCTGGACAGATGGATGGATAGAAGAGAGGAGGAAAAGACAGGCTGGCATGTGGACAGGGGTGAAAGGAAAGAAAATCACTTGAGTTCCCCAAAATTTGCTTGTAAAGAACTGAGATTTAGTACCTACTATTGCACTTTTGGTAAAAACTACCTTTCACATAAAAACCTTTCTAAGAAGTCCTTGTCAGAGATCAGGCCTTCTGATTAGCTGATACAAAAGACAGTTCCTTAACTACCTCACCCAAGTGCCCTCTTTGACTTGGATGCCAAGACTCTCAGAAAGAAGTCTCACACTTGGTGTTTGTTCCATCCTTTAGCTAGGGTTTCTGAACGTAGTTTCACCACCATACTTCCCCCACTCCATTTTTTTAACCTCATGTTGAAGGAATTTACCTTTTGACTGTGATTTTTATTAGGAGCCACTGTGACAAATTTTTGGAAGGAGGTGGGATACCAAGAAACAGTTAAATGAAATAAAAGGGTTCTTAGAGAAACATAGGTGATAAAAACACTGCTTCTGCATGCTAAAGGATGGGTGACAATAACTGGACGAGTAATGGGGAAATTACTTATCCAGATTTACAAACAGCTTTTAGGACTCTATGAAGTCAGTGTCCCTAGTCTTCCACATTGAGGCTAGCAGAGGAAAATTATATCTGCACTGCAGATGGGGTCACTGGAACACCAAAAGCCAAAGAGATGCTTTTCCCAAGGTCACAGTGATGGAGTAGAGAGGGTCAACAACAACAGATGGTACCCTTTGATACTGTAGAAATAGTGCCACTTTGGAGTCAGAGGAATATGGGTTTGAATCCCAGTTCAGCTATCTACTGGCATGTGGCTACTCGTAAGTCTGGTCCTTCTTCTGGACTGTGGTTTCCTCACCCGTGAACAAAACCTACCTGAGCGAGTTGTGAGAATAAGACAAGGGCATGGCTATAAAGCACCCAGGGCAGGGTCCAGCATGTGGCAGTGTACAGGAACTGCCATCACCACTAGCTGGGGCATGTCTGCCTTGGCAGGGCCAGTGTGTTGCTGCTATGCTTTACCTCTGCCATTTCCTATCTGTTGCTTGTCACCTGTCTTTGGCTCCTAAGCCCTGCTTGACCAGTTTTCCAGAGTTGGGAGGCAGAGGTGGCCTTACCGGTAATAGGAAGTTGGCCGGGGCGGGGCATCAGGGGTATCCTGCTCCAACTCCCGATAGACCACCTCTGGCAGCTTGGGAGTGGTGCTCGCAGAAGCATTGTGGTGGTGGTGATGGTTGGAGTCCTTGCGTTTCTCCTTGTTCTTATGCTTGCCTGACTTGGGAGTAGCGGCCGGTGTCTCAGTGTTCTCCTTATTGCTGCCGTTCTCAGGCGCCTCCTCGGGGGCCTCCTCATCCTCAGACACCACATCCAGGTTGTCAAAGATGCTGTGCGGTGCACGCGGCCGTGCAGGTCCACTTCCACCATGCGCTGGGCCTGTGCGTAACTCATCACCTCACGGCTGGGTGACTGGGATACCTCTGAGGGGCTGGGTGACTGCTTGTTGGCTGGGCGTGACTGGCGCCCCTTCTTCTTGTGCTTTCGGAGTGGAGTCTGCTGTGGGGGCGGTGGGTTGTCATGGTCATAGTGGTACAGATGGTACTCAATACCACTGTAACTCTTGTAGACCTTGCGGCAGGTCTCCACGGGGCACTCATAGGGTGGCTTAGTTGCCCGCAAGTTGTGGCAGAAAGTCTTCACGTCAAAGTCCACCCCCATGCTGTCACATCTAGAATGTACAGATCAGTTAGCGTAGGCCCGGGCCACCCACTCCCCTCTCTCCAGCCCTCCCTTTCCCCAAGGGTCCTGGCCAGCCAACCTCTACAGCAGATCCAAATGCCATCTCGTCCACACCATGGCCATGGTCTTGGCATTATTACCTCTTGTCTGATCATCCTGCCCTATGTCTCAGTTCTAGCTTTTTCTCACATAAATGTGTCCAGAATGATCTTTCTACCAAGTAGCATTAATCATATCAGTGTTTTGATTAGAAGCCTCCTGATGCCCCTCACTAATTTCAGGATAATATCCACATTCCTTATGATGACAGTCAGGGTGTTCCTTTCATTCTGTGGCCTTAGTCTTCCTTTCTAGATCCTTCTTTTCACCAGTTATAGCTGTCTAACCAGGGCAACTTGCCATTCTCTGAATGTTACCAGCTCTCATTCCCACAGAATGATCTCTATTTAGAATGCCTTCCACCCTCCCTGATTAGTGAGCTCCTACTCATTCTTCAAAACATGGCTCAAATGTCACTTCTGTTATGATTTCTTCGTCTATCTCACAGAGAGCTGTGTTTCCACAGCATTTCATCCTCACCTCCAACACGGCACTCACCACACTGAAAGTTCTCTGTCTCCTTCCACTAGAGTGGGAGCTGTACAGTGCAGACACCAGAGCCTACCCACTTCCAAGCCCCAGAACCTGGCATGCAATGTTGTTTTGGCAAATGAATAAATAATTTGTTGAATGAATAGCTAAATGAAGGGATCACCAGATTAGGGACTGAGATGGATGAAGGCTAGTGTCAGCCCATGCAGAAGTTTGAATCGGTGGCCAAAATGATTTGGTCCTGGACTCCAGCAGAAATAAATGGACGACAGAAAGAATCGGTGACTTTCTGAGGCCTCTGGGGTAAGCCTATGCCCTGGCTCTGGGGATGACACCAGGCCTTAAGAGTACAAACAGGAACATGGCAGTCCAGCACACTCAGCTCCATGCTGGTCCTTAGAGCCCTCCCTTCCTTCTCTCCAGTGTTCCTGGGTGAGTGGAGACAGCAGATGGCACCAGCCCCCAAGAAGCCCAGCTTGGTCAGAGACTGCCCCAATTTCTCCAGGCCTAGCTGAATTCAACAATTTAACTATGGGCTGGGCACCATTCCAAGCAAAGCCACCCTGAGCTCCCTGACTAACAAGAGTTCTTCTCCTGTGACTTAACCCAGCCAGTGAACTGCTCCAGCCACTCTGTCCAAGCCCTTGACTGCCATTTCATTAAAACTACTTAAACTGCCCTTACTTCCTACCTGTAGCTATCTTTAAACAAACCTATCAGAAGCACAAACAAACTCTACGGTTTCAATGAGTCCCTGGTGAAGGCTGCAACTCTGCTGCCCTAGCTCCCTAAGCAGCACAGAGCCCCCGGCAAATGTTCCGCTGGGACTGAGCAGCAGATGCACAGAGAAGAGACACGGAAACTTAGACCCGAAAGTCCGTGGGGAGGGCCCCAGGCCCTGGGGTATGACGACCGCATCTGCCCAAGGCTCTCAGGGGACTGGAGGAAGTAGGGGGCGGAGGCCAGAGGGATCAGGCCAGGCCCAGGCGGTGCCCGCAGCCCTCTCCCGGATGCAGCGACGTTTCCCCTTGATCAAAGTGTACAAGTTGAACAAGGCTCTCCTCCTGCCAATGACCCAGGCAGCCCCGAAGGGATACACTGTTGCCAGGGATGCGGGCTGGGGGGCGAATGCACTGTCAGTTCTTCCAGCTGGAGTGGCCAGACCCTCGGGGCGGGCAGTTTCAGTGCCTGCCCCACGAAACTAGCCTACCCCTTCCCGGCTTGCCACTCCCGCCCTGGTCCCTGGCCCGCACTCACCGGCCACCTCGAGTCCGGGCTCATCGCCGGGGACGCCCGCCGGGGCTCCGACCCCACTTAGGGAGGCCGGCGGGGAAAGACGGGGCGGGGAGGGAGAGCCCCAATTCCGGAGACTGCAGACCACGCCACCCCGACCCCCTGCCGCCCCACGCTCTGGCCCGGCTCCCTGGGATTCCCGCGCTGACCCCTGCCGCTCCCAGTCCCGCCGGCGCCTGAGCGTCTCAATTCCGGCGGCCGCCGCCCCTTTCGAAGGCCCCTAGGTTGCCGGGTCTCGGGACCCGGCGCCGCCGGAACAATGGAGGCTCCTGGAGGCAGCGCGGGGACGGCGGCGGCGGAGACGGTGGCGGCAAAGGCAGTGGCAGCGGCGGCGGCGGCAGCAGCGGCGACGGCGTCTGCGCAGGGTAAACTCGGCGCCGCGGCGCTGCCGAGCTGCACTTTCGCCACAGATCCCCGCCCGCCCGCGGAGGCTCGCGAGGCCGTTCTCTGGGATTCGGAAGGGCCCCTGGACACCTTACAGGGCTTTTCTAGCGCCTCCATCTTAGAGTTGAGTTTCTGGAGACAGAAGTTGCGATACTCGGGATCCGAAGTGGTCGGGCCGTTTGTAGCGAATCTGCCGGCACGGACGGTGAGCGCGGGACTGGGCGTAAGGAGCCCGCCCTTCTCCCTTCCCCCTCTGCCTCTCCCTCCGCCTCCCTCCCTCCTGCTGGCGCCGCGGCTGCGGTAGGGACCTGGCCTTGGTCTCCGAGGAAGGCGGCGAGGCGGGGCCGGAGCCTCGGGGCGGGGCTGGGGGCAGGGCCAGGAGCAAGAGGGACGCGGACTGCAGCCTAAGGGGCACCGGGAGTTATGGGTAGGGGCGGGGCGGGGCTGGAGAGAATAAACCAATCTATGGGGCGGGGTTTGCGGTGGAGTGGGCGGGGCCATCTGTAAAGCAGGCCCCAGTCAGAAGAATAGGGACTGAACCGGGGGTGAGGGGTGGGGCTAAACGAAGAGGGGGCCTCAGAAAAGAAAGGGCGGGGCTTTGGATGGGCCTGGAACTTGGAGCTGGGCTAGGGAGAGGATAGAGCTGGGAAAAGCCAGGCGAGGCTGAAGGGAAAGGGCGGGGCTTGGAAAAGGTAAAAGGGCAGGGCTGGAGGAAAGATGTGGATCTGAAAGTAGCGGCCTGATTGGGAGCGGTGCAAAATGCTGGTTGGGTGTAAGACGGACTGTTTAAGTAAAATAAGATTCAGATGCTGGACGGAACGTTGTAGGTAGGCGGGGAAAGGCTTCATGATGTCAAAACAGCTACTTTTAATGTGACTGGGTCACTTATAGCCATGTGAACTTGGGCAACTTGTTAAATTCTTCCTACCTCGTATTACTTATTTGTAAAGCTGAGCTCGACAACTCTACTGTCAGTTTTGGGGGGCTTTTGAGAACTTGGGTGTCAAGAAGAGTCTACTTGTAAAACAGTACTTGTTGCTTAGCCTGTCCAGTTTTGCTGTCAATGGGGAGCGTGAAAGGGTCTGCCAGGGTTCTGGGGGCAAAGCCTAAAACATCTAGAAACTTTTAATTTATCTTAGTATAAACTTTGCATTCGACCCACTATAAAGTGTATGTTTTCATATACAATGTCTTCCCCTAAACATCCTAATAAAATTGGCACTCCGGGAAGAGGTTTGCTGGTTAACATCTTGGCATCTGGAGTCAAACTGTTGGGTTCTGTTCAATAAGTGACTTAACCTCTCTGAGCCTCAGATTCTTCATGTGCAAAAGATAAAACTGCTTATCTCACAGGATTGCTGTGAGGATTAAATAAGATGATGCATGTAAATTACTTATCAATGTCTGATATGTAGTGAAAACTCAAAGAAAAAAAAAAGGGACTTCCCTAGTGGCTCAGATGGTAAAGCGTTGCCTACAGTGCGAGAGACCTGGGCTCAATCCCTGGGTCAGGAAGATCCTCTGGAGAAGGAAATGGCAACCCACTCCAGTACTCTTGCCTAGAAAATCCCATGGACAGAGGAGCATAGTACGCTACAGTCCATGGGGTCGCAAAGAGTCGGACACAACTGAGTGTCCAACTTCACTTCACTCAAAGAAAATATCAGCTTTTGTATTGTAAAAACAAACTAAAAAATAAAATTTAATTAAAATTAAAAAAAAAGAAAATATCAGCTTTTTAAATTATCCTCACTCAAAAAAACTTGAACTAGATGGATTAGAGCAGATTTATACAGAATCATCTTAAAGCTGACCCCTTTTGAGGTTAAGAATCTCTTTTAGAATCTGATAAAAGCTATGGGCCTTTCTCCTCAGGAAAAATGTACACACATGAAGATTCACTTATTTCTTAAAGTATTTGAAGAATATCTGAAGAAGGGTTAGATGGATGTGTGTTAGGATGGGGATGATCCCTAGCTGAAGCTGTCCTTGCTCCATCTTTTTCGTGGTGTGTCCCAGACCCTGGGTGTCCCAGCCTCCCTCCCCAAGACCCATAAGACAGAAGTGGAGTAAAGATCAGCTTTATTATTGGCAAGAAGGCAGGGAGGTGGTGACAGTGCCAGGCCCTTCTGTGGGTGATGGGGCAGAGGGCTCGACCAGCCAATACTGATCCTCCAAGCTGCCCTCCAAGGGGGCAGACTGCTGGGCATTGGTTAGGTGGGCTATTCAGGGGTGCTCTGGAGCTGGCGTTGGGCTAGGGGTGGCAGGGGGTGGCGGACGAGGCTGGATGTCCCTGGTGCGCATATAGGACAGTAGCTGCTCTGGAATCTCTGCCAGCACATCCTTGGCAAGTCGGGCCATACTCAGCACCTGGTTCCCCGACCGGTCGACATAGTCTCGGAATGGGACGAACTGTGACAGGCACGATCAGATGTGGGTGGCCAGGAGAGAGAGGACTGGGGAAGGTGGCAGGACGGAGGCTTCCTCTTTGACCCTAACATCTCTAAGTATCACTCTCTTTCCCACCTTATCTAGAGTAAATTTCTACATTTGCTTTCTCCCCACCCACTTTTTTTTCCACCTTCTATTCACCCTCAAACCACTCTAATCTGGCTTCATGCAGTCTACTGAAACTGCTCTTGCTAACGAAGTCAACAGCACCATGTTCCCCAATCAGTCCAGCAGGCAATGATTGTCATGCATTTTGCTGACTCCCCTTGAGCTTTCCATTACATTTCACCATGATCTTCCTGAACACTTCCCACTCTTGACACATTACATTCTTCTAGATTTTCTCTGCCCTTCTGGATGCCTCCCTGCACCAACCCCAATGCTCTAGGTCTGCCTAATTCCTAAATCTGATGCCTTTTCTTTCTCAATTCTCTTCCTGGGTGATTTCATACACTTTCAACACATTTACAAACTGTTCCCTGGATTAAGATGTACAAACTTAATATAGACAAAATAAATAAGGATCAAGGATAAACTGTATAAGAGGGTATATCTTGTAATAACTTTAAATGGAGTATAAACTAAAAGCACTGAATCACTGTTCTGCATACCTGAAATTAACACTGTATTGTAAATCGACTGTACTTCAATTAAAAAAAAAAAAAAACCCTGTTCCCTGATAACTCCTACATTTATACGTCCATCCCTACCTTCTTTTCTTTAGGGCCCAGAGTCACAACTTGGTTGCCCGTATCACATCCCCTTTCGTTCGTCTTAGATAACTCAAGCCCAATGTGTTTACAGCTGAATTCTAGGCTTTTCTGCCAAATCTGCCCCTCCTCCAGCCTTTCCTTTCCCAGCAAGTGAGACTATCACTCACCCAGGGGCTCAGTCTAGGAAACTAAGAATTATTCTTGAAGCCGCCCTGACTCCCTATCACCATTTAATCAAGTAGTCAATTCTCATACATTTTTTTCTTAAATTGTCTCTTGAACCTGTTTCTCCTCTCCATCCTCACTGTTCCTATTCCCATCCAAATCCCTGGACTACTTGAAAGGCTTCCTACTAACAGCTCCCTCATCCTGCTGCATTCTGCACTCCTGCAGCCTCTCTGCATGTCTCAAAATGCGAGACTGACCATCTCACTTCTCTATCTAAAATCCTTCAAGAGCTTTCTAATAATCTTAGAATAAAGCCCCAAACTTCACCATGACTGGCAGGGCCTTGCCTTCCTCTTCCACTCACTGCTGTGATCCTGCCACCCGGGCCTCTTGCCTTCTCCATGATTGGGCCAGCTATTTTGAACCTAAGGGTCTTCTCACCTGCTGCTTCTCTGCCTGTTATGCTTATACCTTGCTTTAGATTTCAGTTCCAATGTCATTTCCTTGTAGTAGCCTTCTCTGACAATCCTGCCTAATCAGATCCCGGTTACAGACTCTGACTGTGGCGTTTGCTGTCCCTCTGGAGCACTTAGCACAATCTAATGAACTGTGCCATTATTATTGGCTGCCTCCACTAGAGGGCAGGTGCCTTGGGGATCTCTTACACTATGAATCCACCATGGCTGCAGCAACCTGCCTGTTTCTCAAAAAGGATTTGTTGAATGAATGTAGGAAGGCTGAAAGAGTGAAGGGAAGAAAGGTAAGTGATTAAGAAGGCAGTAAAGGGACTTCCCTGATTGTCCAGTGGTTAAGAATCCACCTGCCAATGTAGGGGACACAGGTTCAATCCCTGGTCAAGGAAGATCCCACATGCCCTGAGGCACCTAAGACCTTGCCTCACAACTACTGAGCCCACAGTCTAGAGGCCACTGGTCACAGAGCCCAACCTCCACAACAAGAGAAGCTCACACACCTCAACTAGAGAGTTGCCTCCACTCCCATAAATTTGAGAAAGCCCCGCATGCAGCAATGAAGACCCAGCAGAGCCAATAAATAAATAAAAATTGGAAAAAGATAAAAGGAAGGCAGTAAAGGGGAATGGCTGCTAACTTAGCCCCTCCTTCCCACCATGCCTTTGACACCATGACTTCCTTTTGACCTCATGACATCAGGTCTACCTGAACGATGTCACGCTCGGCATAGCGCCCCGAGAGGACACGCGCACATCATCACCATCCAGCTCTTCCATAGCTGCAGAAAAGACACCCCTCAGCTGATTGACCTTTCCCACAACAACCCATGCTGCCCTCTGCCTCTTCGCTCCCCTTTGGAGTCATCAAGAGACTGGTTGTATCAAAGTCCTACAAATATTAGGCATTGTATGGAGTTATTATTCCTTCCCATGCATTCCATCATACTAGGAAGCCCAGGAGGGAAGTATTTGTATCAACAACCTCAGTTATAATGAGGAAATGGTTCAGAGAAGGTCTGACTTGGCCAAGGTCTGACACAGGCATCCATCTTATCTTCTCTATGAGACAGGCTTGGGTTCCCAGATCCTCCTCTGTTTTGCCCAGTTCTTGGTCCCACTCATGAAAACCCCCCATCTTACTCACCTTCAAACATGGCTGGCCCCACACCGACAATAATGATAGACATGGGCAGTGATGAGGCCTGTGAGGGGAAAGAGGGTAAATGGTTGGGATGAGCAGCCATAGCAAGGGAAGTGACTGTTGGGGGACAATTCTCTCTGTGTATAGTATTTCGGCACATCTTACAAGCAGAGGCACTGATTTCTCTTTGTGCCGGACTATCTTTTCAAGTATGTCTGCATATGTAACAGCCTTGAAAGATACAGGGTCTTCCTATACAGCAAAGGGCAGGTTTGTTTACTGTCTAGTATGATAAAATGTCTCATGCTGGAACAAAGGGCAGGCATGCTTACTGCCCATGATAAAAGGCTCAGATTTTCTACACTCAGGGTTTGTGTTCTATAATACAACTCACTGGTCATCTGGCCCTTGGCACATTATCTTCTGGGAAGTGGGACTTAGTGAATCAGAGCCAATGCTGATAGTTGAGCTGTTGCTATTGCTGGGAATAGTGGCATGTGGAATCTCAATTCCTCGACCAGGGATTGAACTCATGCCCCCTGCAGTGGAAGTGTTGAGTCTTAACCGCTGGACTACCAGGGAAGTCCCACACACCTTTGCTTTTGATCCAGAAGCTTGTGTCCACTGCGAGCATCCATGAAATTGGCAGCCTGACTTGTTAGCTTGCATGTAGGGCAAAATCTCAACCCCTGGACAGTTATTAACAGTGACCTCTTCCTGCCAAACCCTCCTCAGACTTACACTGACAATGGCCTCCTTTGTCTGTGTCATGTCAGAGATGACCCCATCAGTGATGATGAGCAGAACGTAGTACTGGGAACCATCAGAGATCTTGGCTGCAGCCCTGGGGGAGAAGCTAAGATCAGAATTCAGCTGAAAGCCCAGAGAGTCCAAAGGAATGTCTATCCCTAAAACTTCCACAGCCGGCCCTGTAAGCAGAGAACAAGCACTGGGGCTTCGGAAGCTCATGCTCCTTCCCCAGAGCTGGCTGTCTGCCCCTCCTACCATCCCTCCAGTGACACTCACAGAGCATTTACTATGGCAGCTACTGTGTTAGGCATTGTGAGAAAGAAACAGTCCCCCCAGTCCTCTTGAGAGTGGACACTGAACCAAGGATCACAGAAATAGCTATAGAATAGCATTTGTGAGCATTTGTGAGTTGGAAGAGAAAAAGCTACTGCTATGAGAGTGTCCCGTAAGGGATCTTGACATGGCCCAGGTCAATGAAGACTTCTTTAAGGAAACAATGTTTGAGGATGAAGGAGAAGAGGAGAGAGAGGAGGCTAAGTGAAGGGGAGGGGGAGGTCATTCCAGACAGAAGGAACAGCATGGACAAAGTTCCTGTAATAAGATTGGAGGAAATCTACCCTGTCTGGAGACCAGAAAATGAGGGGAGCAGCATGGACCATATGACCGAAATGGGGTGGGGCCCAGATCACCCAGGACTTTGTTGGCCCTGGAATGATCTTGGTGTTTATACAAGAACAAGACCAAAGACTGAAGGCCTTCTTTCTCCCCTCTCTCACTCATTTCTCCTCCTCCCTTCTCCCTTCTGCTCATCACATCCCATTGCCTGGGCTTCTGGGTCCTCAGCCAGTCTAACAGCTGCTCCCAGAGTCATTTTCCTTCTCTCACTCCAGTCTTTGACTCCCAAGATTTTTTGATCTGAAATGAGTTCAGAAGTCATTGAGTCCAGTCCCCTTATTTTATACATAAGAGAAACAAGACCTCAGACAGCACAAAGGCCATGGCAGACTTGGTCTCTTGACTTCCAGTCTCAAACCCTGTGAGGATTGGAAAGGATGGAGCTGTACTATCCAGTAAGGCAGTCCCCAGGTCCTATGGAAATTTATATAAATTAAGTGAAATAAAATTATCTCAGTTCCTTGTTTACCCTAGCAACACTCCAGGTGCTCACTATCTGTATGTGGCTGGGAGCTACCATATAGGACATCGCAAGATACAGAACATCTCCATCATTGCATCCATCACTGCAGAGAGTTCTACCGGACAATGCTGATATCTAAGCTTGATATAAAAAATCCAGAGGAAAGCACAGTGAGAGTGGAGAATTCAAACAGCTACAGTTCATTCTGCCCAGGGCCCAGGGCGGGAGTGGGCCATGATCCTCCCTAGCAGCCTTTGCTCTTTCCTGGCCGCAGCCTCTTCATAGGCTTGGGCTGCCACTGTTTCCTGTCACTCACTCACTCTGCAAACAATCACTGCACACCTGCTGTGGGTCAGGCACCAAGTTTGGTGCTGAGCCTGCAGCAGAGAATCGGATGTTGTCCTGGGGGAGATGGATGCTTACAGCACGACGATACAGCGAGGCGAGGGCTTTGAGGACGTGACATCTAACCTAAGACCTGAAAAGTGAGTAGCAGTTAGCCAGGAGGAGCTGGAGGCAGCGGTGGGGTGGGGGAGGATGGGAGGGTAAAGGGAAGATGATCCAGAGAGAAGGAATGGCATGTGCAAACCAAGAGAGAGCGTGTTCCAGGAGATGCAGGTAGGACTACAGAAGAGAGAGGAGGCCAGAGCAATGGGTAAGGGCCCCCTCACAAAGGGATTTGTGAGCAGGAGCATTGAGGGGTGTGGAAGGGTTTGGAGACTTGGGAGGCACATCCGTGGCTTCCCTGCAGAAGCCTGGCACTCCTAAGGCATTTAGACCTGGAGCTGGGTGACAGGCTGGGGAAAGCCAGTCTGCACCCCACTTGGCTGTGGGGTGGCAGACAACAAAGAGGCATCTGTGGTCATCAAAATCATGGCTGCACACTTGACATACGTGATCTGATTGAATCCTCACTACCATTCTATGAGGTGGGCACATTTGTTATTCCAAAGTGAAGTTTACAGGTGTGAGTAATAACATTCCAAAGGGGTGGTGAAGCTGGGGCCCCCGTCCACACTTGACTGACTAAGCCTAAAGCCTGAGCTCTTGATGCCTTCAGGCTTCATTCTCGCCTGCTCTTTGGCTACTCCTCCGTGCACGCTGCACATTCTGATCTAGGTGTACGGTTCACTGTCTACCGAGCTTGCCCCTTCATGCCTCTGTGCTCTTCACATGCAGTTCCTGCTGCCAGGCCTGCTCTGCACATCTTCCTCTGATAGAGTCCAGTTCGCCCTCTGCACCCAGCCAAGCAGTCAGGTCCCTCCACAACTAGGCTGTCTTGGGTCTTTTGGATGCCACCCACCAAGATGGATTGTCTGCCCTTCATGGGTCCTTACACCCATGAGTGTACCAACATGTATGCCCAGGGGAACCCAAGGTCACAGGATACTTTGAAGCACCCATTACACTATATGATCTGGTGGATAAAGCTAGATGACTCTAAGTATACTTAAAACACACCTCCCCACGCCTTAAATTATAGCAAATATGGACACAATGTCAGAAGCATATAAAATTTGCATGAATTGTTAAGATAAAATGTGAGGATTTCAAAGACATTTTCAGGTTGGCTGCTTTCAACTGGGCCCCTAGTTTCCCCTAGGGGAAGCAGTTGTTTGCCTTTGCCAACAGGCGACTTGCTGGAAAAGTTTGGGAAGCTCTAGCCTGTAGAAGGTAATGATTTATTTATATTTCTGTCTCCTGCGCCAAGGCGGGAGATCTCAAGGGCAGAGATACATCTGATTCATCTGAGTCTCCAGTGCCCCAGCAGATATCTGAGCACACGCAGATGCCTTTGAATAGTAATAATGATAATAATAGTAACAGTAATAGCTTACACTCATAGCAGTTACCATGTGGCAGGCACTGTTCTATGTGCTTGATGAATATTAAGTTAGTCCTCACAACAGCCCTATGATGTAGCTACTATTATCCTCATTTACAGTTTAGGAAACAGACACAGAGAGGTTAAGAGTCTTGCCCAAAGTGACACAGCTGTAAGTAGTCACTTTAGTCACGTCCGACTCTGTGCGACCCCATAGACGGCAGCCCACCAGGCTCCCCCATCCCTGGGATTCTCCAGGCAAGAATACTGGAGTGGGTTGCCATTTCCTTCTCCGATGCATGAAAGTGAAAAGTGAAAGTGAAGAAGTCGCTCAGTCGTGTCTGACTCTTAGCGACCCCATGGACTGCAGCCTACCAGGCTCCTCCATCCATGGGATTTGTAGAGTGGGTGTATTAACTTAGTCTGGCTCTACAGCCCACATTCATGCTACATTTTGCTTTATGGAATGTTCATCAAATCAGGAAATGAATGAGTGAATCAGTGAATTTGCCCAATATTTAAGTCTGTTTAATATCAATAACAAAAGAAAATGTGCTCAGGTTCCATTATTAAGTGAAAAGATCAGTAGTGAAATGTTACATCAAATTTGACTGCCATTATGGCTACATAAGGAAAAGATTATCATTAACTATATATATGTATTATATATATATATGTGTGTGTGTGTGTATATCTTCATATTCTCATGGGCCATTTTCTGGGTCATTTCTTATTTAATTTCTTCATCCTTAAAATTTCAACAGCAATGTTACATTACTTTTGTAATTAAAGAACTATTATCTCATGAATTAGAAGATAAACTAATCTTTATTAGAGGAAAAGGGAGTCTCTGGATATATATATCTCCCTGAAATTCTTCCACTTTTATTATTTTTTGTTTGTTTCATCTTTTTACTTTCAAGTTTTCTGAGGTATTTTGTTTTACATGGGTTTCTTCTATTTAGCATATAGTATGTATGTGAAAGTCATCAGTTGTTGCCAACTCTTTGCAACCCCATGGACTCTATAGTCCATGGCATTCTCCAGGCCAGAATACTGGAGTGGGTAGCCTTTCCCTTCTCCAGGGGATCTTCCTGACCCAAGAATTGAACCGAGGTCTCAGGTGGATTCTTTACCAACTGAGCTATCAGAGAAGCCCTTAGCATATAGTAGAATTATTATTTTTTATTCAATCAGAGAAACTTTTTAATTGGTGAATTTATCCAACTTAAGTTCATTGACATATGTTCGGTTTTAGTTCATTTTATTTTATTTGCATTAAAAATCACTTGATATGTAAGTTAGATTTTCTTTGCTTTGTGTTTTTATTCTGAAAATTTGGAGTTACTCTTCTGTTTTTAGAAGTTACTCTTCCATCGTTAATCTACAGCTTAAGCTCATTTTAATCTACCATGAGCACTGACTATGGGCCAGACACTGTGCTAAGTATTCTTGAAGTTAAGTTGCTTCAGGTCAGATGAGGTTAGTGAGTGGTGGACCTGGGGGTCACTCCCAGGTTTGATGCCAAAGCTTGTTCCTTATCCACTGTTCTATAGGTCCTTCTCTCTTCCCCAAACTTGAGGCCTGGTTTGTTGTTCCCAGGAAGTGGGGTTGGGGCAGTTCACTGACACTCTTTCTACCTTAGAATAAGGCCTGATGTAACCTCTTTATACCGGAGCTTGGCCAACACTGAAACCTTCACCCTCTCCCGAAAGCCTAAATTCACTATCCTTGGGAAGTCAATCCTCTGTCTGGTCCCCTTAATCTCCCCCAGGTGCATCCAGTTTCCTTACCTGGCCACCTGGTTGATGACAGGGGCGAAGTAGGTGGGCCCGTAGAGCTGCACTGTGCGCAGGCTCTGGAAGTAGCTCTCCAGCACACCCTCAATGCCCGCGCAGTTGGGGTCCTCATCATTGTTGTTCTGTCAGGGAAGATGCCCTGCTGGACTGATCCCAGCTCACTCTTGCCTTTCTCCACCACTCTCTTTCATACACCCCTCCAGACTCCAGCCAGCTCTCCTCCTTGCTCGGCCCCCCTCCCCTAGATCCTGCTCTTCTGCATGTCCTTGACCCTTAGAAGAAAACCTAAGTAGAAGAATTTTGTCAACTTGGGTGGGCCAGATTCCAGAGTGTGGAGTCTAGGCTCTGGCCCATAGCATACCAGGGGGAACTGGTGGGAGATCCGTCCCTCTGGAGGGAGCTTGGCGCCAAAGCCATAAGCTGGGAAGAGCTTGTCACTGTCATAGTCCTGGATGATTTCTCCCACTGCCTTGAGGGCCATGGCATAGGCGCTGAGCTGATAAGGACTCATGTAGTGCAGGGAGGTGGGCTGCAGGGGATTCCCTGTAGGGAAACAGGAGCCCCCACCTCAGGGTCAGTTGATGATCTGTCTCCTCACCTGCCTGCCTTTGCATACATCTATGTGCTGCCTATCCATTCATCCACTCTTAACCCGTGCTGTTGTTGGTGCTTTGTCTCTAAGTCGTGTCTGACTCTTTCATGACCCCATGGACTGTAGCCCGCCAGGCTCCTCTGTCCATGGAATTCTCCGGGCAAGAATACTGGAGTGGGTTGCCATTCTCTTCTCCAGGGGATCTTCCCAACCCAGGGATCGAACCCAGGTCACCTGTATTGGCAGGCAGATTCATTACCACCAAGCCCCCAGAGAAGCCTCTTTACCCATGTATTCCATATTATTTTACTCAGTCATCCAAATGTTCATTTTCAAACTACCCTTGTACCAACCCCTATATCTATCCACCAGTTCATCCACCTGCTTATACATCTATTCACCCTTCCACTGGCCATAAATCCATCTACCTATTCATCTCTGTCCATCTGCTTCTCCATCCTCTTATCCAGCTAGCCACCCACCTGTGCATCCAGCCAGCCAGCCTGCCATCTATCTACTTGCTCACCTGCCATTTCCCTTTCTTTCCCATCTGTCCATATAACCACATTCTTTTGTCCATCTACTCATTCATTCATCCCTCTCTATCCATCCCATTCATTCACCCGTCTGTCTGTCCTCATAGGATCCATCCACCTGTCCACTCATCTATTTGCCCAATTTAAACACCTGTCCATTTGCCCACCCACATGCCAGTTCATGCATCCACCTCTTCAGCCTATTGTACTCACTCAGACCCATTTGTCCACTCTATTCATCTAGCTACCCACACAGTTATCCACCCATTTACATATTCATCTGTTAGTATACTTCTGTTCCCTCCCATCCATTCATTTACTCATCCACTTCTCAAGCTATCTAGAGCTATTTATCCTTTCAATTTTCTTTGATCCATTTACCCACTTACCTTTCTGTACTCTCTCCCACCATTACCCCCACAACACTCCTGCCCCAGTATTAACGTGACTGGGCCTTGCCTCAAGCCTGGGCTTCCTGGATCGGTTAACTTTTATTCCCAGGTTTTAATTCAGGCCCATCCCTAATGACTTCTTTAGAATCCCTCCACACCCTGTTCCCCCATCCATGCCTCACCATTGGAAGCTGTGAAGTCAATGGCTACTGTGAAGTTCAACTGTGTCCTGTTGGGGAAATAGATGGATTGAGAAATGAGGGACCAATACTTACTAAACCAGGATTTCTCAAACACTTGTATGCATCTGAATCACCTGGGAATTGTGTTAAAAAGCAAATCATGATCTGTATGGTCTGGGTGGAGCCTGAGATTCTACATTTCTAACAAAATCCCAAGTGAGGCAGATGCTGCTGGCCCATGGAACACACTTCGGGGAGTGTGTTCCCACACGCCCCGTTCATTCCTAAATGCCTACCTCATCACATAATATGCATAATTTAATTTAACCCCTACTATAGTCCTGAAATAGCAATTAACATCTCCATTTTACATTAAAATCAGGTTTAGAGAAGAAAAGTACCTTACTGAGATCTGCTTGCATCCACTAAACCAAGGAGAATGTCCCCTACAGCTTGCTTGTCTTTTCCTTCTCTCTTGGCCTCTCCCTCTTGCCTCACCATATCTTCTGTCTGGGCTCGAGTAAGGCCAAAGGAGACCACTGGTTTGTCATCTTCCAGGGGGGCTGGAAGCTAGGGCTGAAAGGCAGCCCTATGGAGAGGACTACGGTGGACAGCACCCTGTACTTTATAGTCTGTCAAGTGTTTTCAAGTTTGTTTTCATGATCTCATCAGATCCTGACCATTAATGAGGAATAAAACTGAGGCTCAGAACTGGGAGAAACTCATTGCTGGACTTTCAGTCCGGAGCTTGGCTGTGACTCACCCTCCCTTGATGTAATCGACAAAAGTGAATTCGGAGTCCACAGAAAAGGAGAGCAGCGTCACCTGTGGGACAGAAGAGGCAGCCCTGCTACTTGGAAAGGATGGTTGGGCTAGAGAAAGGGAAAGAGGCTCTCAACTCCAGCCCCTGAGCCACCCTGTCCAATTTTTGAAAGGGCTAAGGGGGAAGCCATCAGAAACATACTTGGATTTCCAAAAGTATATTAAATCATGAAATAAAACTTAGGGTCCCCCCCTCTGCAGAAAAGCCTGCAAAAGATTAGAGATCAAACAAATTTTCTTAGGTGAGAGGAAAAACAAGAAAAAAATAAATGAAACAAAAGGAAAACTGAAATGGTGCCACCTTGTATCCAACATCACTATATGCAAGTAGTCTGCACCCATAGCTCTCCCATACCCTCACCGGGTGGTCCATGCTGTGTGTCCCCATGCTGGGGACAGAAACAGAAGGATCTACAGAGGGCCAGAGCTCTAGGGAGTACTCACGGTTCCCGAGTTGATGTATTTCTTCTTCTTACATTTCTTCCGAGGGTTAAGTACCTAAGTGAAGTAAGGTGGTGGTGATGGTGGGACACAGAGGAAGGGAAGCACAGGCTGAGCACACCTGGGGTGGAGGCCTGGGAAACCTGGGCAGGGCTGAGCTCTCACCTCATACACTGTGAACTGGTTCTGGGCCTTGCTCAGCTCTCGGTAACTGGTGGTGAACTCACCGATAAAGTCGTGGCTGCAACAAGGCCAGGGGCAGGTAAGCGACTGCTGCTGGCTTGCAGCCACCCCTGAAACCAGTCTTTTATCCCACTATCCCCTGCCTCTACTTGGTCTGCCAGGCACTGGGCCTTGGGTCAGAAGAGAGACCAACCTAAGAGGAAGAGAAGGGAAGAGACGGTGTCCCAAAGAGACAAAGGAGGGGACCAGTTGTGTTCAATGTCCTGGCATCTGTCGTCACCCTCTCTGGCTCTCAAGGCTACTCTGGGGTTCCTAGTGAGTGTGCTACATATTTCAGGGAACTGTTTGGTTTAATTCAAGGAGAGGGCAGTGTTACCTTCCATCCCGGTCCCAGTCGTACACGTCAATCTTCACCGTTCTGAAATGTTGGAGATAAACACAGGCTAGGTTTGTAGCGTAAATCTGAGACACCCCCACCCATCATAGTCAAGATGATCTTGACTATACACAGATCATCCTTCCATCCATCCATTTGTCCTTCTATCAACCTTCCTCCCATCTGTCTTATCCACTCATCAGTCCACGAATGTACCCAACTATCTACTGACACTATCACTATTACTACTTTTTGTACTACTATTACTATTGTTTACTACTGAGTTTTTAAAAAATACTTTGGCCATGCTGCATGGCTTGTGGGATCTTGTTTCCCAGACCAGGAACTGAACCCAGGCCCTCAGCAGTGAAAATGCAGAGTCCTAACCACTGTACCACCAGGGAATTCCATTGCTTTCCTGATGACTCAAAAGGTAAAGACCACATGTAATGCAGGAGATGTGGATTTGATCCCTGGGTCAGGAATACCCCTTAGAGTAGGAGATGGCAACCCACTCCACTATTGTCTGAAAAATCCCATGGACAGAGGAGCCTGGTTGGCTATAGACCAGAGGGTCACAGTCAGACACAACTAAGCACACACACATGTATTCCAGGCATTATTCTCAGCACTTTTCACCGACTGATTTAACAAGTACTCTAGAAAGCAGTATTAATACTATTATTACTTTTGAATAAGGAAACTGAGGCCCCAAAACCAGTAACTTGACTAAGGACCATAACAAGTAGATTGCTGAGCTGAGATTTAAACTCTGAATCCTGGTTCCAAAGACCATGTTCTTAACAGCTATGCCTAAGTCATCTCGTATGGCCACTGATCTGTGTGGCAGTTCATTCAACCATCCATCCTGCCATCTAGTCACCCTTGTACCCATATAAATTTACCAATCAATTACTTATTAAACTCTATCACCTGTATAACTATACATCCAGCCCTTCAATGACTCACTGATACATACAAGCGTCCATCTGTATCTCCACGCATCTACCCCACCAAACACTCAGCCATCTGGTATTTGTCCATCTAATCATCCACTTGTCTACATAACCATCTACTTATGGGCCCACTTACCTACCTTCATACTGCCCACTTGTGAATTCATATGGTCAGCCTGTCCATCTGCTTTACACTCACCCATCCATTCCCTCTACCACCCGTTCATCTGTCTGTCTATTAATGTACTGGTCATTCCACCTGTTTATCCTCCTGCTTTTTCAGTCACCCCTCTGCCTCTCCAACCAACCTCCAATCTTTCATATACCCATCCAGCCTCTCAAGCATTTAGCCATCCATCCATTAATCTCCCCATCATCTACCCATCCACTAATCCACCGAGCTCACTCATTCATCTGCTATCCATTCATCCATCCCACCCACCCACATACCCATCTATTCATTCACCAGTTTATCCATTCATCTGATTATCTATCCATGTATCTGCTCATTCACTTATTCATTTGCCCTTTCATCCGTTCATCCATCCACCCATCCATCTGTCCATCTGCCTATTCATCCATGTGGCTACCCATATGCCTTCCCATGCACCCATATCCATGTCCAAAACTGTCTCACTGAGCAGGATCCTCCAATGCTATTATGGCACTTCTACCTTGATTCTTTGGCCCAAGAACCCCACTCTCACACCCTTGTCCCCTTACTCCTTAGCTTATACTGACACAGACCTGTCATAGTCTCCATTGCACAAGGCCCGCACAGGGATGCTGAAGGGCTGCCATACAGGATTCAGTGTGTTTTTCACAACCTCTGTCTTGTGGCAATGGTGAACCTGGAGAGGACAAGAGGACTGGATCCTGCCTTTGGGGTAGGACTGAGCCCAGAGACAGGGCCTGATATGCTTGGTTTAAGCACATATTGGGTGCTGCCTTAAGTGAATTCTGGGCTCAGGTCCTGATGGAATCTAAGATGTCCCAGCCTAAGAGCCCTAATGGGCCCACAGTAATAGTGGGAGCAGTGACTCACGTGCCATCCTCATTGCTCCTATAGAACACGAGGAAGGGGTCTGATTTCCCAAAGAAGTCCTTCTTGTCCAGCTTGTTTGCACACAGCTGCATGGTGGCAATATCCTGTGGATGAAGTTGGACTATTGACACTCGAATTGCCTCCAGACAGACAGCCCACTAAAGGGAGTTTGGGGAGAGAAGAGAGCCTCCTGGGTCTAGCATGTGGCCCTTACTGACCCGACAATTGCTAAGCTCCTCTGCAGTCAGCAATATGGTCCCACACTTCTTGCCTGGTACACCCCTGGAAGCAGAAAAAGCCTCTTTGTGAGGGGGGAGAGTAGGAAACAACGACTGGGGTGGCCAATCGGGGATTGGGTGGGCCAGGGGATTCAATCTGTCATTTACTGACTGTCCCGAATGTTTCCATCTCTGGTGGGGTAGGACCTGACTTGGACTGGGGAGGGTCTCTGGTCTGGAAGGAAGGGGTTAATTTAGGTTGTGTGGACATCTCATAATGGTAGCATGGGAAAGACAGGATTTAGAGTTCTGGGCAAGTTGTTTTCCCTTTCCTTGGGCCCTTGGTTTTCTCTTTATGCAATGGGAATCTTGTCTACCTCTTAGGGTTGTGAAAAGATCAGAGTGGATGCATGGAATAAAAAGCAGTTGGTAAACTTGGTAGATGTGAAGGTGGTTCTGTTTCTCAAAGCAGACTCTGCTATATGCCAGGCATTGTTTTAGGTACATTTTGGCCAGTTGGCACCTTCCAGCTCTGCTAGACCCTGCCTTCAGGGCGTTTCCAGGGGCAAGTGGGAAGTCCAGGCCAATAGGCAAGTAGATATGATGTGATGCAACAGTCCTGAATGAGGGGCAGCAATTTCTACCCAGATCTGGGGCAGAAGGACTGGTTTGTTAGGTCAAAGATGCTGTGCTTTCAGAAGATTGTGAAGAGTGAGATCCAAAGGACCAGGGCAGCCTTATCTTCTTCTGATCTAAGAAGAGACACTTGCATATGCTTGGACACCCATCCCCAACTTGCTTTGGGTCTCCAAGCAGTCAGAGGCCTTGTGGATATGGGCCTATCAACCCTAAACTCTGGGAGAGCCAAAGTGTGACAGAGAGGAAGCTAAGTTGGGAGTATTCTCAGTTTGAGTTTTGATTCCAACTTGCCATGTGATTTTTGTCATCTTTAATATGAGAATTTGAACCATTTCATTGGCTCTTTTGATCTCTGACTCTCTGTGCTTTAAAAAGATAGCGAGTAATGAGTGCAGGGACTCCACCTGCATACCCAGAAGCAAGTCACTGATGCTACTGCCTTCTCACTGCTCTTTCTCTCCTTAATTTTCTCCCTCAGCTCCTCACCCAGTGTGAACTCCAGTCACTCTGGACTATAATAATCATTCCCTTCCAGCCTACTCCTTTCCCTAGCCCTTCTCTCACTTCTGTCTACTTATTTGGCAGAACCACAGCCTGAGTTAAATCCAATTCTCTGCCTAACCCATACCACACCTGTGCAACTGGATATGGCCAGAGGAAAACCCACACTCATGCTAATTGGTTTCATTTTAGATGTGTGACCACAAACCTCAAGAAGGCCCTTAATCATACTGTGCATTGAATCCCTTCACTCTCCCGTGCTGTGTGTGAGATGGCACTTGTACTCCTCCTCCTCTCTCCTCAGCCCAAAAAGCCTCCTCCTCCGTCCTCACTCTCAGCCAATGACCTTGTTTCCTACTTCACTGACAAAGCTGAAGCAACCAGAAGACACTGTCCACAGACCCACCACACACCTACCCTGCCTCCAGTATCTTCTCCCACACGAGGCCTTCCTACCGTTGCTATAAATGACTACCACGTGCCGTTTATCCCTCCTGTGTGCGACATTCCACACCCTCCCTCTTGCCTGTACAGAGACATCGCTCCAGCAACTGTCCCCCCCTTCTTTTTGACCATGCCATGAGGCATGTGGGATCTTAGTTCCCCAATCTGGGATCGAACCCACACCCTTTGCACTGGAAACAGAGTCTTAACCACTGGACCACCAGAGAAGTTCTTTCCCTCTTTGTATTATGTCAGATTTTCAGATTCTACTAGATCATTCCCATTAGCATACAAATGTGATATAATTTTTTTCAGGTTAAAATATTACAAACCTCTTTTTGATCTCACTTCCCTCTCCAGCCACCCCTCCTTTTCTCTTCTCCTCTTTGCAGGAAAATTCCTTAAAAGATTCCTAATTACCATTTCTCTCTTCCATTCTCTTCTAAATCTCCCTAACCAGGCTGTTATCCAAACCTCTTCTTCAAAACTCTGACAAGCAGAGTCTCCAGCAACTGACATTTTGCTAAACCCAATATCCAGTTCCCAATCCTCACCTTCCTTGACTGCAGCAGCATTTGACTGATCAGCCACTCTCTTGTCATTGATGCATGTCTTTTGCTTCCAGGACAGCACCACCCACTCTCGGGTTATCCCCCCATTTCATTAATGCTCCTTCTCAGTCTCCCTTCCTAGCTCCAACTCATGGAGTTTTGGTCTTTGGTCTTCTCTCTCTCTCCTCAGTCCCTTAGTGACCCCATCTAATCTCATGTCCTTAAAGAGCATGGAAGATTTATGTTTCTTATTGCCTATTTGACACATCTACTTGTCTAATAAAAATTTATGAAATTCAATACGTCATACTGAACTCCTCATTGACTTCCTCCCACAACTTACTCCTCCCTCACCTAAAAAAAAATCATCTCTATGGCAACTCCATCTTTCCACTTGTTCAGGCCAAAGGCCTTGGTGTCATCCTTGACTCCTCTTATTCGTTCACGTCCATATTCAGTCTGATAGGAATCTGCTGTTCCATCTTCAATTTATATCCAGAATCTAATTCTCCCTCCTTCACTGCTGGCACCATGGATTACTTTTACTTTTGCCCACCCAAGATGTAGTCTCAACCGAGCAGCGTCCTTTGAAAGCAAGTTAGAGCATTCATCTGCTCAGAACCCTCCACGGACTCCCAACTCAGAGCAAAAACTAAAGTCCTCACAGTGGCTCCTGGGCCCTAACCGTGAATCCACCAAGCTCACTTCCTCCATTCTCCCCACTGCTCACCCAGTTCCACCCACACTGGCCTCCGTGCTGCTCTTTGAACATATCAGACTTCTCCACAGGCAGTTTCCTCTCCTGGAACATTCCTCCTCCAGATATCAATCAGCACAGCTCACTCCCTTACTTTCTTCAGATTACTGCTCCGAAGTTACCTCTCCATGAGGCCTCCTCAACCCTTCTGTAGAATACTGCAACACTCATCACCCTGCATTTCCGGTCACTCTAATTCTGTTCTACTTTCATTCCACAGCACTTCATGTCTTCTAGCACATTATGTAATTTACTTATTTATTATTTCAGTTTTGTACTATTTCTCTCCCTCTTCTGTTACATAAGCTCCCTGAGGGCAGGAGCCTTTGTTTCGTTCACCACTGCAACCCAAGCCATTTGAACAGTGGCTCACACAGAGTATATGCCCAGTAGTGTTTGTGGAATGGATAAATCCTTGGTACCCAGCCCAGGGTATAGCATACAAAATGTACTAATAAATATTTAGTAAGTGAATGTAATGTAAATTCCAGAGAACTTGATTTAGTGAGGAAGACTTGGAAGTGGACCTTAAAGGTTGAATCAGATTCAGAAAAAGAGTGAGGAGAAAGAGTGAGAGAGAGAGGAGATATGTCAGGGCTGAGAGTGACTTGAGCAAAGCCCTGAAAATTGAATTTTCCCAGGTGATGATGGGAGCCATTGAAGGCACCTGACAAGGGGAAACCCAGCCTCCAACAATATGGAGTCAGCTGCATCTTTAGGAGAATTCGGAGGCCCGCCCCCGCCCCTTCCCCTTCTGGTTCAGCTCACGTGAGGGTCGCTCAACTCGGCTGCCCTGGCCTCCGATCACCTCTCCCAGGGCCAGGAACGCTTGGCCCAGGAAATCCTGCACAGGGATACAGAGGAGCACAGCGAGGACAGGAGTGACTGGTGGTGCAGAGTCCCAGCCCAGCCCTGGTGATGCTGCTACACTAACCACAGTGACTGGAGGCAGTGGAACCACTCAGCCAGGGCTTTAGAGGAGGGACGGCGTCCCCAGACAAGCCGCCCTTCTTGGTCCTGACATCTGGAGCCCACTGCCTCTACCTGCCAAGATACCATCCCACCCCTCAGCTTTCACACACCACACACGCTGACCCTGCCCAGCCCCATTCAGCCTCACCTTCTGAGAGTCCCAGCAGCAGTCAAGAAGGAAGAGTAGCAGTGAGTAAGAGGCACAGGCGAGAAACCGAGGCAGGAACAGGAGAGGAGGGCAGGGAGGGCAGGTTCGGGGCAGAAGAAGGTCGAGTTGGGTTTGAGGGGTAGGAGGATTCTAAGGAGGGTCGTTTAACACACAGTGAGCGCCGCCTGTGTGCCCAGCCTGCCCGTGAGGGAACGGTCGCTCACCGGTTTGGAGATGTTGGTTCTGGAGTCGACGTTGTACCTGGGAAGAGAGTGGGACCAACATGGGGCGGGGATGGTGGGAGAGAGCCTGGAAAAGGGGTCCGATTTCGAGTCCAGGTTAATATTGTGGGTGGAGGGTGGGGCAGTCTTGTACCGGAATTCAGCCTGGACCTCCTTTGGGCAGGAGTCGGGGTCATAGGGAGTCAGACCTGGGCAAGGTCAAGTCCGGGGCCTGCTGGGGGTAGGGTCACCTCAGAGGTGGGACTTAGAAAGGGGCGGAGCCAATTAAGGAGAAGGGTTGTCAGCAGGACTAGGCCTGGGGAGTGGCCAACCTAGACTTGGGGGCGGCGCTAAGCCTAGAGAGGAGTCCTTCAAAGTGCAACCGAACTGGGCCTGGGGGTGGAGCCAGGTCGGGGGCCCGCTGGGGGGCGGATCCAGGTTGGGGGAGGTCCAAGC